>CAWUFW010013009.1:0-503809 GCA_963921515.1 Calotriton arnoldi | reverse complement strand
GGGGAGCTGCTATCCCTGGCCGTGTCCTCACCGCCACCACCAGCTGGCCCATGAGGTCCACGAGTTGGCCCATACGGGCGTCCATGGACCTCAGCACCCCCAGCACCTCCCGCGTGTCTGTAGCAGACCTGACCCATTGTTCTTGGGCCTCCTCATAGGCCCCAAGGACTCTGGCCATTTGAGGCAGGGCATGGCTCCCAGGGGAGGCTGGCGTTTCCCTGACCCTGCTCCTCCTACCAGTCCTGCTGCCACCGGCCTGCCCACTAGCCACATTGCACACCACGGTCCTCGCTGTGGCTCCCAGGGTGGATCCAGTCGGCCGGGCCACCACCTGCGCTGGGGCTGGTGCCAGCGAAGACGTGGTGGTGGTGGTGGCGGTGGTGGTCGGTGCGGCGATGGTGGCGGTTGCGGCAGTGGTAGTGGCCGCAATGACCGTGGGTGTGGCCGCAACGACAGTGGCAGCAGGGGGCTGGGACTGTTCAGCATCCCTGGATGATGGGTTGGTGGGTAGGAGGGGTCCTGGGGAGCGGCTGGGCCCTGCCACACCAGATGGGCCTGCTTGGTGGTCCGTGTCCGAAGAGGAGGACAGATCCTCCAGATCCGTGTGTCCTCGTTGGGGGCTTGTGGGCTGGCTGTGCTGGCTGCTGTCTCCATCCCCAGCATCCGGCAGTTCGTCACCTGTGGAGAGAATGAGATTTGTTATTGTGTTGCACCTGGCGAAGTATGTATTTGTTGTCTGACATTGGCAGTTCGTGCAATCTCGTACATGGGTTTCCCGGAGGCGAGTGTGTGGCTGTGGCATCTGTAGTTGTGTGTGCTAGGCAATGGGACTGTGTGCTGTGCACATGTGGCATGGGACGGATTGGCCATGCCGATGGGTGTGTTGCTGTGCCCCTACTCATTGTGACTCTGGTGTATGCGGGCTCCTGGCCCATCCTGGGTCTGGTTTGTACTTTGCTTTTGGGGTTCATATGGAACGCTTAGGAACGCATATGGCAACATGGGGGCCATGCCCCAGATTCGCATTTGGGAGGGAATATGCTTTTGGGGTTCAAATGGAACGCTTAGGAACGCATATGGCAACATGGGGGCCATGCCCCAGATTCGCATTTGGGAGGGGATATGCTTTTGGGGTTCAAATGGAACGCTTAGGAACGCATATGGCAACATGGGGGCCATGCCCCAGATTCACATTTGGGAGGGGATATGCTTTTGGGGTACATGCTGTAAGCCATGGGTGCCGAACGTGACATGTGTTGTGGCAGCATGACAGTGCATGGTTTGAGGTGTGTGCATGCTTGACATGGCCTGCATATTTGCTGTCTGTTGTGATTACTGGACATGGCATTGGACGCATCGTTATGAGTGAGTGTTGGTTGTGTGCCAGCCAACGTATTGCAGTTGTCCCATCTCCTTGGTGTGCGTGCTGCCCTGTGCCATGTGCATCACTGCAGTGCTCGTGGGGGGGGGCCCATGTTGTGTGTTGTTGCTCACAGTGTGTCGTGCGCTTCATTGACTTCTGGCACATGGTTGGTCATGGGCATGTGTCTTAGCGTGACTGCTGTATGTGTGGCAGCTGTGCGGATGACATGCCTTTCATGAGACTGGGGCTGACGGATGGGATGGATGGTATGTTGTATGTGCATGGTGTGTCTGTGTGTTTGATGGGTTCAGTGGTGTTCGTGTGCATTTATGTTGTTCCGCTCTGTTGCGTCTAGTGTTGTTTGTCTTACATAGGCGTAGTTGTGGGGTGTGTGGTTGACAGGCAGTAGGGGCTACATGGACTGGACTTCAATGGTGTTTCGGTTGTGTGTGATGGGTTGCACAGTGGCTGCCGTGTGGTACTATATTCAGTGTGGCTTGTGCATGCAGACGTGGCTCCTTGGGTGTTGCTGTGTTTGTGATGGGTCATGTGGGGTGTGAGTCTGTGGTTCATGTCCGTGTGCACATTGTTCACTTGTTCGTGACGGTGGGCGGTGCTGCGTGTTCGTCTGCTACGTGACATGTCCCATGTGTTGGTCGTGTTCCGGTCCTCATGCCTCCAGTAATCCAGCCCTGTCCAGTTTCCCACCTGCAGGTTGTTCGGGCGTGCACTGTACTGGATGCCACATGGTTCTAAGCGGGGGGTGCTCCATGTTGCAGGTCTGTGGGGGTGGGGGGTGTTGTGGGTCGTAGTGGTGGCTGGACACCCACTGACACCGATTGCTGTGGACCGTGATGTCTACCTTTCGGCTGTCGTTGTGCACTGCGGTGGCTGACACGTGGCTGTGGGGTGTGGGGGATGCTCCTCCTTGCTGTACTGTGGGACTAGGGGCCTGGTGTGTTTTGTACTTGGGCTGTCCACCCTCCCACCCACTGCACTTTGTGTTCCTGCCACTTAACTGTTACTTGTCGGTTAGTGCAGCTATGGCGGACACATGGGTGTGGTGGGTGCTCGTTGTGGCGCTTCTGGCATATTTGGGGACCTGTTGGTGGTTACGTGGCTGGCTGAGTGTACACATGTCCCCACGCATCTTACAGTTGTTCTGTTTGGGCTGTGTGTGGTGGTGTATGTTGCATGTGTGTGTCGTGTATTGTGTGCTGGACATGGGGGTGTTTGTCCCTGGGAGCTGTGGCATGGTGGTAGTGCATGTGAGTACATAGCGGTGTGCTGGTATACATTAGTTTGTACTTACCAGCCTCCACTCCCCTGCTAATCCGGCGAGGATCTCGGGATGTATGATGACTCGCACCTTCTCCTCCCACGCTTTGAAGGTCTTGAAGAGCGCGGGATTCCCTCCGCCAGTGACGGCAGCCAGCTCTCTGTTTTTGCCCTCCTTCTTCTTGACCAGGCTCTTGACGTCATTCCACCGTTTGTTAATTTCGACTCTGTTCCTGGGCAGGGTCCCGACTGCATTGACCTGGTCTACGATCCGGTTCCACATTCTGTTTCTGGTGGCTAGTGGTGTGTGTTGGACCATGTTCCCATAGATTTGTGGGTGCACCTTGATGATCTCGTCGACCATGACCGTCAGCTCAATGGGCGTGAACTTGGGCATTCTTTGTGGTGCCATGGTGTTTGTGGTGCTGGTGCGGTGTGTGTTGTGTAATGTGCAGGGGGTTTGTGGTGCCGGTGTTTGGTGGTGGTGGTGGTGGTGGTGGTTGTGATGTGTGCGTTTCTGTGGTGTGCTGCTGTCCTTGCTGTGTCACTGTGTCCTCTCCTCTCCTCTCTGGTTTGCAATGTTGCAAGGGGTTGTGGTCTGTGGGAGTTCTGCTTTTGTACTTACCTATGTGGGTGTGTCCTCATGGTCTGTTGTTTTCAGGTGTGTTGTGTCTGGGGTTCTGGCCTTTGTAGTTTTTGTTTGTCCAGGGGGTGTTTTCGGGATGTGTACTGTGCTTGTGTATTTGTGCGTGCCTTGCTGTGTGGACTTATTGGCCATGTTGTGTGCTATTGGTATTGTGAGCGGATGGTTTCTGTGCAGGGACGTGGGCGCCATGGTTTCTGCCGTGTCGATTGGCATCGGCGTTGTTTGCGCTGGCGGGCGGTATATTTGTGGTTTTCCCGCGCTCATGGCGGTGCGATCGTAATTTCACGTGCGGTGTGTCGGCCGTGAGGGCGGGCGGTTTTGTGTTGTCGTGCGTGTTTCCGTCCGTGGCGGGCGGTTTGACTCCGACTCGGACGATGGCGGGCGGTATTTTGTGTGATTTTTCCGCCGATGGCGGTTTTCGGTTTGTGTTATCGTAATGGCGTGGTCGGTGTTCAGACGGTGTATGCGGGCGGTATTTTGCCGCTTCCATGCCTGGCGGATTTATTTACGCCGGGTATCGTAATGGGCCCCATAGTTTGTTAAAATATCGAATTTTTTAAATGTCTTAAAAGTAATGTAAAATTAATGAAATAATAAATATAATTAACTAAAACATACTTAAAAATACTTAAATAACCTTAAAATTAATAAGTAATTAATGTAAGTTAAAAAAAAAAAACATGCATTTTTATTTTTTAATACATATATATATTAACTTAATATTAATAAAAAATATTCAATATTTTTAGCGTAGGATAGCGGGAGGGTAAAAATTACTATTCCCACTCCAGTGAGTGCAACAGTAGGGAAAGCGTTGGATAGCGGGAGGGTAAAAATTACTATTCCCACTCCAGTGAGTGCAACAGTAGGGAAAGCGCTGGATAGCGGAAGAGTAAAAATTACTATTCCTACTCCAGTGAGTGCAACAGTAGGGAAAGCGTTGGATAGCGGAGGGTAAAAATTACTATTCCCACTCCAGTGAGTGCAACAGTAGGGAAAGCGTTGGATAGCGTAGGGGTAAAAATTACTATTCCCACTCCAGAGAGTGCAACAGTAGGGAAAGTGTTGGATAGCGTAGGGGAAAAAATTACTATTCCCACTCCAGAGAGTGCAACAGTAGGGAAAGTGTTGGATAGCGTAGGAGTAAAAATTACTATTCCCACTCCAGTGAGTGCAACAGTAGGGAAAGTGTTGGATAGCGTAGGGGTAAAAATTACTATTCCCACTCCAGAGAGTGCAACAGTAGGGAAAGTGTTGGATAGCGTAGGGGTAAAAATTACTATTCCCACTCCAGTGAGTGCAACAGTAGGGAAAGTAATGATTTAATATTTAAATAAAAATAAATTAATTATCAATACCAATAAAAAATTAATTAAAGTTAATTACCAATTACAAAATATTTAATAATTAATTAATTATAAATACCAATAAATATTATTCATTAAAAATGTATTACCTATTAATAATTAATTAACAACCAATTAATTTTCAATGCCAAAAATTAATAAGTAATAAAAAAATGCCTATTAATAATTAATTAACAGTAAATTATCAATACACAAAAATAATTTCAATAATTACTTAATTACAATTAAATTACTTCCCACCCTATTCCCCTATAAACACACAACCTGCTCCGAATAATAAATTAATACAATTAATATAATTATCAATTAATCAATTAATAAAAATTAATTACCAATTAATACAAAAATAATTATCAATTAATAAAAATTAATTACCAATTAATAATTAATTACCAATAAATTAATTATCAATACCAATAAATAAAAATAAATAATTTCTTAATAACAATTAAATTACTTCCCACCCTATTCCCCTATAAACCCACAACCCGCTACAGAACTAAAACGCAGAATTAAATTAAAAATAAATAATTCCTAAAAATTAATATTTAATTTACTATAATTAAATTACTTCCCACCCTATTCCCCTATAAACCCACAACCCGCTACAGAACTAAAACGCAGAATTAAATTAAAAATAAATAATTCCTAAAAATTAATATTTAATTTACTATAATTAAATTACTTCCCACCCTATTCCCCTATAAACCCACAACCCGCTACGGAATTAAATTACGCAAAAATTAAATAACATAAAATTCATTATTTTAAAAAAATTCAAACATACATTACAAAAATAATACATACTTTTAACACATATACTAACACTTAAAACACTATAAAAAAAATCGATATTTTTAACAACTATATTATGACTGTCGATATTACTAACTTCGATATTATGGAAATCGATATTTCTTACCTGAATTTCGATATTCTGCACCACTATATTTTTGCAATTCGATATTCTGTCCATTCTATATAAAAAACTCGATATTCTGTCCAGTCGATATTTTTTTCGATATTATGACTGTTCACCAATTAGGAGAAATTCTGAGTTCTATGTATTAACTGTAAACACTGCAAGCGCATAAACAGAGGTGCTCGGCTCTGTGCTGAGCCAGAGTAGCTTTTCATCAGCATCTTGGCTCCAGCTCAGCCTTCTTTGCCCAATGTTTCATCTGTGCAATGTTAATTACTCAGTGTTCTGGGGTTTATACCACCTCATGCCTCCCTGCGCTATCCCCTCTCACAAAGGGCTACCGCTATTTTACAGAGGACGCTATACAAAGCTCAGGGGCGTAGCTTCAGGGGGTGTTTGGTATCTTACACCCCCATTAAATGTATTCTCTTGTAAATAGTTGGGTACAGGTGCTTTCAGTTGGGTAATGTGAAGTGTCTGTTGGATTTCACCTGGGATTTTGACATGCTCACACAGACAAAAACATACACACACACACACACACACTCTCTGTCTTTTAAAGATCTTAAAATATTTGGGTTATTTTACAATATATTCTGTTTTGAGTTCCCCTAACAATCCGCACTGCTCTCCCTTTCCGCTGCCCTTAAGCCTCCTCATGCCCTGCTTCTCATGTATGTATTTTCCCATATGTCAGAGTGATTGTTCGGAAAACCTGAAACTCCCCCTCACCCTCCCAATCTTACTGACCAAGCTATGCCCCTGGCAAAGTTGTCTGCATCTGTCCGCATTACAGACACCCAGTATCAGGAACCCTGGCTTCATTATATCATTGCCGATATCTCTGATCTACTGTGCCCTCACCCTCAAGAAGCTTGCCCCCTCCCCAACCCACCCACCCGATAGGAACTTGTAAGGGTCTCCTCCCACTTTTCGCCAGAAGCATCTAACAATTCCTGGGCTGCAGATATTCAAATCCTTCTCACATTCCTGACCGGCCTACCATCCTGCTTAATCCTATTACTCGCTCCTTGACTTCCCTTCCATTTCCTGCCTCACATGAGTTTAACTGCATGGCCCTAAATACCTCCCTCACCACAAGATTAAGATCTTGGGCCTTCTTCTTAGTCAGTATAATGCAGATGTCCTCTTTCTCAGAAACATGGCTCAGGGGCTCCTCTGGACCAGATATCACCATGGCTGTCTCGCCCCAGTAGTATTACCCATTGTGAACTCCTCAACATATTAGGGGGGTCTTCATTATTTATCACTCTAAGGTTTCCTTTGAAATCACTAAATCTGGCTCTTTCAATCTAACCAAGCATTTTTTGTTCAGACTCAATCTAAATCACACGATGCCCTTCTCTGGGCTTCTAATGTATGGTCCTCCTGATCCGGCCTCCAGTTTGGAGACCAGCCTTTGCCAGCTTTCTTGCACCATTTATTTTATGCTTCTCCATCTTAAGTGACCTTTACATCAATCTGGATGAGCTCCAACTCAACAGTCCTCAAAAAGGCCTTTCTCCAACTCTGTTTCATCAATTGATTTATAACCACCACCCACATTTTGGGTCACACTCTTGGCCCTATTTTTACTAACTGACCCTTTCTTGGCACCTCCTCTCCTATCCCCTTATTTGGTCTGGCCACTACTCCATAACTTTTTCTCTTGCATTCACCAAAAGCTCCCCTGCTGGCACTAATATCAACTATCTCACTCCTTCCAGAGCATGGCCTAAAATTAGTTCTTCCAATTTCTGTACTGGCATTGGCAGAACACCACTCTCTATCAGCACTGATGTTATGACCAATACTTATCATTTTTGCAGTTCTTTGGTCTTGAACTCTATCTGCCACACAACATTTCATGCTCATATCACAAATTTCCTGAACTTTATGAAGACCTTAGGTCTGTAGAAAAGCACCATAGTCCTTTTGAGCATATTTGGAGGGAGGACTATGATTTAGCCAAAGTGGCTTAAGCGCTGTCCCTAAAAAATACAAGCAGAACAGCAAGATCTTTGTTTTATGCTTCTTGCATTGACAGCACTAAGAACTCCTCACACCTATTGTGTTACATTGTCATGGAACTCTGTGAATCAGTAGCCCACAGCAACATTTCTCTTGCTCAGGAGCTCAGATTTTCAGAAGCTGCTTTATTCTAATTGAGACCATTTAAAAATTCATTGCGTCTTCCCCGGACCCTCAGACATCACCCCTCCTCCTTCTCCTCCAGATCAACCCACTTCCTCTCCTACCCTCTCCCACTTCGTGCCCCTTTATCTGGATATTGTGATGAGCTCCATGAATGCCATCAAATTGAGATCCCCCTTAACTCCCAGTACCCCCTGCATCTTAACTCTGGTCCCTGATGATGCTTGTCTAGTGCTTCTTGAACTTTGTAATACCTCACCTAACCCCAATACTGTTCCTAAAGACTGGAAACATGCTCAGATTATCCCTGTTAAAAAACCTTCTGCTGATCCCCTATTCTCATGGGAATGCTGGTTTTGAAGGATGCGTGTATAGCGGTTAGATGAAACGGAATGCATCGAGAGGGCTGAGTGGAGGCCAGTTGTGTTGATCTGCAATGCGGGTCTGAAATAAAGGCATTTTCCTCACGGCTAGGGCCTCTGTGTTGTTTCAGTATTTCCTCACTGCACCTAGCAGACCTCCACCCTATTCAATATTTATGTTACCTCACTTGCTTCCCTGATTCGAACATATATCTTCAACCTCCTATCTTCTGTCAATGACACACAAACCATTGTCACCATAGAAAACATCACTGACACTCTACAAAACTTTCAAACTTGTATGACTGCTGTGGATGAACCCAAACTCCCACAAGCTTAATGGGGAAAAAACGTTGGTTCTCATTAGGGGCTCACATACCTCCATCTGATCATGGTGTTGCTAGCCATCTGAGCTTTTCCAGACCCCAGTTCCTGTCTCCTCTTCCAAAAACGAGGATTTCCTTTTTGATTCCTCACACTCTCCTTCGCTAGTCAAGTAGGTTCGATAGCTTCCTCCTGCTTTTTTATTTATCTCCGTATGCTTTTAAAAATCATTCCCTTTCTCCCTACTTCCAAGAAGAAATCTGTTGTTCTGGATCTTATTTCACCCTGAATTTACTATGGAAATGCTCTATCTTGGTGCTCCTGGCTACATAACTTCTCTTCAAATTGTTTAAATTGCAGATGCCTTCCTAGTGCTGGTCTCCCACCTCGAGCACACGTCTCCAATCATCTCAGACTTCTACAATGGCTGCCAATAACCAAAGGCTCCATCTTTAAAGCTCTCTGTTTCTGCCATCAAGCCCTTCACGATGTTGGCCTATTCTATCTCAGAAACAGGTTCCAGGCTTATGTTTCCTCTTGCTCTCAATGTTCCCGTCCACTGACACTCTTATTTCTCCCCATATCAAGCGTGGCTCATCTAAGTGGTCATCCTTTCTCTCTTCCAACAACTAAACACTAGAATTCTCTGCTTTCCAAGCTTCATGAATCTGACAATTATCTATTATCCAGGAAATATTTCAAAACATAGTTATTTTAGCTTGCTTAATTCTTGTGGCCATCCTCCTTAGCACACTCAATCAGGTCCCTCTTTTAGCCAAGGATGTCTTCAAGGGTAGCAGATTCCACTTTACAAATCTATATTCATTGACTTAAAGAAGAAGAAAAAAAGCCAGGACTATGTAAAAAGAGTTCTCAATAAATGATTTAGAGAAAAGAGAAGCATTTAGACTAGAGTCAGTGACTCTTGTTGCACTATCACTGCCGGCTTGTGGTGTCTAGTATTTTGTGAACTGTGAAGTGACAGAGGATTTATCTGTTCTGGCTAGAGGTACCCTGCACATAGCAGAGGGTCACCATTAGTTGATTCATAGGCAGCAGGGGCTTGGCGGTGGCCGGCAGTCGCGTCATGCTTGCAAGGGAATGATGATGTCATCAGGAGGTGCAGAGAACAAGGGTCTTTAAAAAAAACATGAGATCAGCCTCTTTTTTCCATACCCATGCATCCCTGAACTCCACACAGACTGACAAATCTGCAGCAGGGACTGCATTGAAGGAGAACACACACCATCCCACACCTGGAGAAAGGTGGAATTTTGAGTAGAAGATAAAGGGGCTAGCTGAGAAATTTGACACATTCGCTTGTTTTGTCTCTTGTGGGGGTGTTGATCTTTGTGGGCACATGGCTGACTGGATGGGGTCTGACTTGCTGGTGGTCCTGGACCTTCAGCCCTACCCTGAGGTTCCTAGAGTTGATTATGGATGGGGGCTTCACCTGGTGGCAGATACCCTACAGCAGGGACGATGTGTTATGCCGTACCCTGGAGTTGTGTATTTGGTGACAGGCAAGTTCAAACTGCAAAACTGCATGTATTTGTAATACCTCTGCTAGTTAGAGTAGAAGCTTGCATTGAATGGATGTTGATGACATGATTTGCCTATGTACTCTGGAGGTCGGAGGTGAATTGTTGGTACCAAGTGCCAGCCCCTGTGGGGGATGTAAATAGAAAGAAACTGCTGGATACGATGCATTCTGGAATTGTTCATCACTGGGGTGGCTGAGGAATCCTGACTAAACACGTACCTTGTTCCATAGATATTTGAAGAGACACTTGCTGAACAAACTGTGTGCTGAGTTCCCTAATCTTGCTTCCTTTCTTCTCATATTTCTTATATCTAACTTCTACATAACTGCGGTTTCATTCCTTAATGCAACCTTGTGTGATTAAATAGCTATGTCTTGGAAGAACCACACTCCTGGTGTTTGACTCTCACCCTCCTGGGGGCAATAAAGGGGGATTGGAGGGGAGAGGAGGAATGGGGCAGTTAGTTGTGTTTATTGAGCAGCAACTTGCACGTTGTGAGCGCACCTACTAGTTTTCAGCTTTGGGCCACCAGGGGCCACAAGTTCCAGGAGAAACGGGCAGGGGCGGTGCAGCACTGCTTTTGAGCAGTGAAGTAAAGGAAATATAAAATGATAATAACTTTGAGTTAATATCATTTTATGTTTCCTTTGCGGGCGGGCGGGCGGGCGGGGCTGCTCTGCTCTCTGAGCAGGGCAGGGGAGGAGTGGTTTGCCCACTCCTAAGTGCGCAATGACTGCTTGGTCGGCCCTCTCGAGCCACCCAAAACCAGCCATGATCACTTTCCTCATTCTCCATGCAGGCCGCATTACAGCCTGCGTGGAGAACAAGCCCAGGCCCCCATTCCCTGGTTAAGCGTCGAACCAGGACGCTCAAAACCAATCAACGCTGTATTGCAGCATTATGATTGGTTAGGGGAGCCTTTTCTGTGCTTCCTGTGCCTCGGTCTGATGAGGACAGCAGGAGCAGAGACGCGGGACCAGTGCTGCAAGATAAGTGTTGCTTTTATTTATTTTTTACCGTCCCCCCCCACCCTAGCTCGCGCTCCCCCCCAGCGCTCCCGCACCTGCCCCGCCACCCACGAATAATGCCAGCCGCCACTGGAAATGGGGGTACGGAAAATAACTAGACGATTTACAGTATATTCAGTGTATTAGGGAGCAGAACATTGAAGCAAGATGAGCCTTTGAGAGTGACTAAAGCAGAGGGAAGATCAATGTGCATTAGTGATGGAGAGAATCAATGTCGCACTCAAACAAGCTGCATCGAAATCAGACTGAAGGCGAGTAAGAAGAAAGCAGGATCAGATTGGGACCCAAAACCATCCCATATAAAAACAAGCATTGGAAATGCAATAGGTCTCGCATTTTTTTAAGTTAGAGCTATTGGCATTGTAAATGGCAATGCCTTTTACTTATGTTTATGGAGTGGATATATGTGGTGTGAAGTGGAATTATGTGAGTTGGATAGAATTGTGTGGCGTGGAATAGTGTGGTGTGGAGTGGATTTGTGTAGAGGAATTATGTGGCATGGTGTGCAGTGGAATTATGTGGATAGTAATTATGTGGTATTGAGTGTACTGGAATTATGTAGAGTGGGATTGTGTGGCATGGAGTGTAATTATGTGGATTGGTATTTTTTGTGGTGTGGAGGGAAGTTTAATTATGTGGTATGCTGTTGAGTTATGTGGCATGATGTAGAGTTTTGTGGGATGGATTGGATACATGTGGTGTGTTGTGTAATTATGTGGTTGAGTTGAATTATGTGGTTTGTTGTTGAATTATGTAATGTGGAATGGAAATGTGTGGAGCTGAATTTAAGGAGGGGGGACGTAAGGGAACAGGGTGCTGGGTAGGTGGTAGCCGTTTCCTCACTGGCCACTGGTTGTAGGTGGGTGTGTGTGCATAATTGCCTGCACTGGATAAAAAAAAATTGAACCATAAGGGATTGGTTAGCCATCTTTTCACACCCAGACACTATTAAACAAGCACATTTCTCATAGTACTGGTCAGTGGGACATAAAGGAGTCAGATAGGGTGACCACATTTTCAAAACCCAAAACCAGGACATTTCACAAAAATAGAAGTAGGACTACAATTTCACATCGATCAAAGGGCACAGAATGATTTAATAACTACGCTTATCAATGTAGAAAATACAGATATGGAGGCACTAAGGGAAATAAGTTAAATACAACTTTTGCACAGACTATTGTAAGTCCTAATTAGATTGGTTTATGAAACGACTGGTACCTAATTCTGCAGTAGGACACATAAAAGTTTGTGCAGTTGCCCCTTTCTGAAAACCAGGACAGTATTTGGTAAATTTGGGTTCAGCAAGGAAAAATGATTGAAAACTGGGACTGTACTGGCAAATCCAGGTCGCCTGGTTACCCTGGGTTTGAAATACATACTCATTCAATCCTTGGCCTCTCTGCAGATTGCACAGAGCCGTGGGCAGCTGTGTCAATTGAAGTTGCAATTATGTGCAAAAGTATGTGATGGAGGTACACAGCTGTCAAGAAATTGACAGGGTGAAAGTCAAAGAAGCATGCAGAGTTCTGTGAGTGGGTGCATTGTGAGTGTGCGAGGAGATTGGTGGAATGAGAAAGATGCAAGAAAGAATACGCAGGAGAGAGTGAAAAGGGGGTTGCAGGGAAGAGGTGTGAGATATGTGCATACGCGCATTTGTCGTGATCGCCCGTTGTGGGTGGCTCAGCCAGTTTTTTTGTTCCTGTGGCCCCTTGTGTGCCGCTCTAAAAATCACATCTAGAGACGCCAAGCGTGAAAGGAAACAGGAGCCCACCAGGGAGCGGCGCTCCTCATCACGGTCGTGTTGACGCAATTGTTCCCATGAGCAGCAGATATATCGTATTTTTCCACCCCCCAAAAATTCGGTTTCCTATGTAAAACAACCGCCCACCCCTGCAGGTATATTAGTGGGCTAATGCAGACCCTGCGGGATGTGGGTTTAACTTCATAATCGCAGGTTCAAACCTGTCGGATGACACCACCCTTTCATTCTTCAGATGTCGATTCAGAGTACCCGGAGTCTGCAAACAGTAAACATCGATTACCTGTGTTTTTGTTGTCTTTTTTTGCAGTTTTATACAGTGCGAACTCGACCCGACGGTATGGTATGGGTGCTTTACATGAACATTAGTTACACTACACAAGGACATGTTTTTTTTTGGTAGGCACGGAGAGATGAAGTGATTTGGGCAGAATCACCGAATGTTGAGCCGACGCCGAGATTCGAACTTGGATCCCCAGTTCCATAGTCGGCAGCTCTAGCCCTTAGGACACATCCTCTCCCCATAGCGCCAAGACGCACCTCGGGGGTGAACGCGCGCTGCACAAATAGACATTTATGTTCTGTTTTTTCGCCACACGCAACACTGCCCTGTGTGTAGACACAAGTAAACAGTGTTCCCCGGCTCTAATCGATTTCGGGTAGATTCCCAGTGTTTCTGCCTTTCACACAATGATCCTACTTGAACATGTAATACCCCACAGGTTCTCCAAACCCAGTAACCCTTGCTAAAATCATATTATGCGTCGCTGATCAAAATGTATATGTATGGTATGGTAATGGCGTTCTTGGTATCTCGGTAAAGCAGTTGAGTGAATGGTTGTCTTAGTCCTAGTACGTAAATCTGTTGAAAATAGAAAACTATTGAGGCGTGAGAAAAGGGGACGTTCTTGTAAAAGTGCTAAAAATGAAACGCTTCACAGAGACGAGTATTACAGTCGCATGTTAGGTGGGGGCTGGATGACGTCGTTGACTGACTCGTTGTATTCAATCATCAAGGATAAGGTGTGCACATTGAACCCATTATTTGTGCTGTTGCACGTAAGCCATGTGCCTCCAGGCACCAGGGTGGAGGGACAGGATTAAGCTGCTTGTTGGCAATCTCTTTACAGAGCATCCTGTTACAGAGAGGACGCCACCCTTTACCCATAATCCTTTTAAGGCTGAGTGGTGATGTTTTGTTTGCTGTAAAAAATGTTAAAAAAGAAATGGCGGCTGCGCGGTAAAAAAAAAAATTAAACAGTGGTGTGCGCGCACCACAGAGGAGCGGGGGGGAGGGAGCGCGGCAGCGAGGCGAACGCGCGCTGCTGCGCGTTCTGGCCACCGTCGGGAATGGGAGGAGCAAAGGCGGGACATGCGCCCGCCTTTGCCCAATTGCGTGCCGTTTCGGTAAAAAAAACGCACGCTCCAGCCAATGTGGGCTTCGCAAAGCAAAACCACACGCACGAGCGTGTGGGTAGCCTTCAGAAGCCCTTTCTAAAGGTCTTGCGCTGTGCGAGCAGTGCTACGCACTGCAACGCTAGGCGCGAGACCTAATGATTAAACCAGCCCAGGATAGTGCCGAAGCAGTGCATGTAGTGAGAAAATGCCACTGTCTCTAAAACAGTATCATGGCTTTGAATTCCTCTGGCTCCCTTGGTCCCTTCTTTCTCTCTTTCCATCCATCTAGCCCCCCTTCACAGCGACTGTGGTGGGACATAGCTTGGAGGGACTGACCAGGCAGAACAAGAAGGGAATAATCAGGTTATGAGAAGGGGTTTTAAAGTGGGATGATATCAAGATTTGCAGGAAGTTGGTAAGAACGTGACACGAAGAGAGAGAAAGATAAAGAAAGGGCAAACATGTAGATGGGATGAAGGTAGCAGGAAGAGAGCACATAGGAAATGATGTCAGATTTACAGGTGTGAGTGCAGAGTGAAAGAGAGTGGCACGAGACAGGGGTAAGCTGGATGATGCTGTGAGAGAGAAATAAAACCAATGAAGAGAGTCAAGTGAGAAGAGCTACTTCAGAGGCAGAGAAGAGAAAAGGTGAAATGGAAAGTATCATGTCACTGGGGTAATAGTGGAAATGACATCAGACCATATATTCAAGTGCAAGAAGTTGTCACAGTTATTATCTGTAACATATACAACTGAAACTAATCTACACATTCAGCGTTTAACTAAACAATTATCCATTTTATACAGCGAGTCCTTGGAGGGACCACTGGACTGACCATAAACACTGATCCACATTAGAGTGATTGCCATCATGCTATACACACCCTCATGGTGGGTCCATTTGATGAGCATTGCATGGCTATAGACGTTGCTTGTGTAAACTTAAAGCCTAGCAGCACTGCTTTACCCATCTTCCTTCCTAGCATTGAAACTACAAAGTGCAAAGCATCCACCTTTCCTCCCAAACTTCTAGGTTGTTGTCTATTACAATGTGGATATTCTAGGTGAAACTTATCAGACTTTCTCTGCATAATGTGTGTGGTTGGTGATTGGCTTGTTAGGAAGCTGCATACGTTCAAGAGTTTGTACCCAAAAAAAAGGATAGTTTAGGCAACAGTTGTGGCTCCCACTGCTGAAAGGAGTCTGTATGTCTGCTTTAGTCTGTCATGTAAAGACCCAGTTATCTGCTCATTTGTCACAGTTGACCTTCTCAAGCTGGCGCTCTCAGTAGCAGTGGCGGCTGGTGACATTTCAAAGTGGTGAGGCATAAAACTAGGGGCTGAGTTTTACATAGTAAGCGAGTGAAGTGAGCCAACCCAACTACTTAGAGATCGCAAGCAGTAGCAGACCAGACAACAACCCCCTCCAAGAAGGAAAACTCCTTAACTTCCAGCCAACAGACAGACTCCTTGCGTGCACACACAACCGCAGACAAAAACAGCAGACACACGGTGGCAGGGATAACACAACACCACACACTCACCAGTCAACACACACAAAAAACCCAGTACACACACGTACTAATGCAGACCACTCAACACAGTGCGGACTGTTTATATCTTATGAGATGAGTGTGTGCTGTCAGACATCAAACATAACAGATTCTGTAAATCCATATGCCATTTTCACAAGAGTCTCGTGGCATGCGTTGCAGCACGTCATCGGTCTTCACAAATGACAGATTTGTGGTCAATATTTTAATTCGCTCTTCGCAGCTTCTGGAATATTTACATTACAAATTTATGACGGTTTCTGAGTTACACATGGAATGTTTAGGCAGTGTCCAGCTTCACAACAAAAATACAGCATATCGAATCTTATGGCACAAATGGGAACTTCGCACAATTTCCAAAGCCCCATTTTCCCAAAACTCCAATTAGGTCTTAGATGCGAGCATCGACACCTCCTCCTCTCCCCATCGCCCATATTCTGAAACTAAACAGGCTCTGACCGGAACAATTAGGCGTGATAATTAATTTGTTATTAGCGCTCTGGAAAATAGAGTTTAAGATAAGCGCTGCAAATATGGAATGAAAATGGGTCGCAAAACACCGTGCAGGTTCGCCGTTGACACCCCACTTCATTCAATCGATTACACAGTTGTTAATATAAACACAATATTTCATGTGAGCCCAATAAGTGCAGCTGAAAAGAGACACAAAGCAGAAAGCTGCCGAGCACTCATCCCTGTGAAGGAAATCAGTTCTTTTATTCTAGCCTTAATCCAGTCAGCTTGATTAGCAGCAGAAAGCCTCCAGCTCCACCACCTCCCCCCCCCTCACCCTACCCCACCCTACCCCACCCCACCACCACACACACGTTTCCCAATAAGTGTGATTATCTATCTGGCATAACTGACAACACCATTGTGATTGTGCTTTTAAGATTATAAAACCTCAGGTGTTCTCGCACTTACGCAGGATAAAGACAAGAATTAATTCATGCTGAAATGCTCACCTTTCCCCCAGTAGCACTTGGCAAGAGGCAAGGGAGCCCCTACTGGACACCGGACAGCGAGAGCAATTACAAAGTTGTAGTTCAAAATCTGAGGAAAGCTGCTGCATGTTTATAAAGCACAGCAAACTTTTTTGTCTGAAACATGTCCATGTTAAAAAAAGGCTTTCAGAAATTGCACGTTTACACATTATCAACGTGTCTTGGAAGCAAATATTCACAAGTATCTTACAAGCAGTGGAGCAGGAAACGGACATTTATTTATCCCTCATTAGAGACGACTGCGGAAATAATTGACACATAGAAAAGAAGAGGGAAAAATAAATACGGACAAACGAGAAGCAAGAAATCGGATTTTTGGGGCCACGACAGACAGGCTGATTGTCCACAATAATTCTGCCCTATCAGATGCTTTCTGCTGGAGGAAAGCCGTGAAGGAGAACGCCAGGCGGAGGAAAGAGAGGGAAGGCTGCGAAGAGTTCTCGAAGAATTCTCAACCTGTTGGCGCTCCGAGTTGCTATTTCAAATGCTAATTGCACCTTTTTGTGTAGCGATAATGGGCAATGAAAGACAAAAAGACGTCACGGCAAACAAATTAACATTACCATGCTTAAAGCACCATATAGGGCTACAATACCTACACAAGCCGGCGCAGCACATTGACCGAAACACTACACAGTAACTTACTTAACTTCCAGCTTGCGCCGTGCAGGATTTGTTCCCCAAATCTCAGCCAGCTGGTAAAGATAGTCGTTCTTTCTCCCTCGAGGCTGCGCTTCCTCCGAGGCTGCTGTGTGGTGATTGGTCACGCTGCCAGTCGCGGCCGGTGAACTTGCGGTCCGCGACTCATGATGCCGCCGGCCGCAACGTAACATGGGAGCCAATGCCAACGCTGCAATGGCAGCGTTGTGATTGGTGAGGCGCAGCGGAGAGCGCCCCAGCCGCGCCATTTTCTCTATGTAAGCAAACACAAGGAGATGATGGACGGAGTGCTGAAACTTTTCAAACACTCACCCCCAGTCACAGATCTGGGTTGAATCCATCATCATTCTTTAGCTCACTTTGCCACCCCAGTTCAGACACAGCTATATGCAAATCAGTCTTGACCCTGTGCCTCATGGGAACAGTCCAGCCCGAACTGCCAAGCCATGTCTTCCCTGGACCGGAAACAAGCATCCTGGGACCGGTTTCGGGCTAACAGCCCTCTTCAGCCAGGCTAGTTTGAATCCAGTGGCAAAGTGAGCAAGGGACCCACGTCTGGGCATACCCTGCCAACTTAGGGCGAACAAAGCAAACACAAGGAGATGATGGACAGAGTGCTGAAACTTTTCAAACACTCACCCCCAGTTACAGATCTGGGTTGAATCCATCATCATTCTTTAGCTCACTTTGCCACCCCAGTTCAGACACAGCTATATGCAAATCAGTCTTGACCCTGTGCCTCATGTGAACAGTCCAGCCCGAACTGCCAAGCCATGTCTTCCCTGGACCGGAAACAAACATCCTGGGACCGGTTTCGGGCTAACAGCCCTCTTCAGCCAGGCTAGCTTGAATCCAGTGGCAAAGTGAGCAAGGGACCCACGTCCGGGCATACCCTGCCAACTTAGGGCGAACAAAGCAAACACAAGGAGATGATGGACGGAGTGCTGAAACTTTTCAAACACTCACCCCCAGTCACAGATCTGGGTTGAATCCATCATCATTCTTAAGCTCACTTTGCCACCCCAGTTCAGACACAGCTATATGCAAATCGGTCTTGACCCTGTGCCTCATGGGAACAGTCCAGCCCGAACTGCCAAGCCATGTCTTCCCTGGACCGGAAACAAGCATCCTGGGACCGGTT
Source organism: Calotriton arnoldi (assembly GCA_963921515.1). NCBI lineage: Eukaryota > Metazoa > Chordata > Amphibia > Caudata > Salamandridae > Calotriton > Calotriton arnoldi. Next base: position 485,304 of record CAWUFW010013009.1, on the reverse strand, counting down.
TCGGGCTAACAGCCCTCTTCAGCCAGGCTAGCTTGAATCCAGTGGCAAAGTGAGCAAGGGACCCACGTCCGGGCATACCCTGCCAACTTAGGGCGAACAAAGCAAACACAAGGAGATGATGGACGGAGTGCTGAAACTTTTCAAACACTCACCCCCAGTCACAGATCTGGGTTGAATCCATCATCATTCTTTAGCTCACTTTGCCAACCCAGTTCAGACACAGCTATATGCAAATCAGTCTTGACCCTGTGCCTCATGGGAACAGTCCAGCCCGAACTGCCAAGCCATGTCTTCCCTGGACCGGAAACAAGCATCCTGGGACCGGTTTCGGGCTAACAGCCCTCTTCAGCCAGGCTAGCTTGAATCCAGTGGCAAAGTGAGCAAGGGACCCACGTCTGGGCATACCCTGCCAACTTAGGGCGAACAAAGCAAACACAAGGAGATGATGGATGGAGTGCTGAAACTTTTCAAACACTCACCCCAAGTCACAGATATGGGTTGAATCCATCATCATTCTTTAGCTCACTTTGCCACCCCAGTTCAGACACAGCTATATGCAAATCAGTCTTGACCCTGTGCCTCATGGGAACAGTCCAGCCCGAACTGCCAAGCCATGTCTTCCCTGGACCGGAAACAAGCATCCTGGGACCGGTTTCGGGCTAACAGCCCTCTTCAGCCAGGCTAGCTTGAATCCAGTGGCAAAGTGAGCAAGGGACCCACGTCTGGGCATACCCTGCCAACTTAGGGCAAACAAAGCAAACACAAGGAGATGATGGACGGAGTGCTGAAACTTTTCAAACCCTCACCCCCAGTCATAGATCTGGGTTGAATCCATCATCATTCTTTAGCTCACTTTGCCACCCCAGTTCAGACACAGCTATATGCAAATCAGTCTTGACCCTGTGCCTCATGGGAACAGTCCAGCCCGAACTGCCAAGCCATGTCTTCCCTGGACCGGAAACAAGCATCCTGGGACCGGTTTCGGGCTAACAGCCCTCTTCAGCCAGGCTAGCTTGAATCCAGTGGCAAAGTGAGCAAGGGACCCACGTCTGGGCATACCCTGCCAACTTAGGGCGAACAAAGCAAACACAAGGAGATGATGGACGGAGTGCTGAAACTTTTCAAACACTCACCCCCAGTCACAGATCTGGGTTGAATCCATCATCATTCTTTAGCTCACTTTGCCACCCCAGTTCAGACACAGCTGTATGCAAATCAGTCTTGACCCTGTGCCTCATGGGAACAGTCCAGCCCGAACTGCCAAGCCATGTCTTCCCTGGACCGGAAACAAGCATCCTGGGACCGGTTTCGCGCTAACAGCCCTCTTCAGCCAGGCTAGCTTGAATCCAGTGGCAAAGTGAGCAAGGGACCCACGTCTGGGCATACCCTGCCAACTTAGGGCGAACAAAGCAAACACAAGGAGATGATGGACGGAGTGCTGAAACTTTTCAAACACTCACCCCCAGTCACAGATCTGGGTTGAATCCATCATCATTCTTTAGCTCACTTTGCCACCCCAGTTCAGACACAGCTATATGCAAATCAGTCTTGACCCTGTGCCTCAAGGGAACAGTCCAGCCCGAACTGCCAAGCCATGTCTTCCCTGGACCGGAAACAAGCATCCTGGGACCGGTTTCGGGCTAACAGCCCTCTTCAGCCAGGCTAGCTTGAATCCAGTGGCAAAGTGAGCAAGGGACCCACGTTTGGGCATACCCTGCCAACTTAGGGCGAACAAAGCAAACACAAGGAGATGATGGACGGAGTGCTGAAACTTTTCAAACACTCACCCCCAGTCACAGATCTGGGTTGAATCCATCATCATTCTTTAGCTCACTTTGCCACCCCAGTTCAGACACAGCTATATGCAAATCAGTCTTGACCCTGTGCCTCATGGGAACAGTCCAGCCCGAACTGCCAAGCCATGTCTTCCCTGGACCGGAAACAAGCATCCTGGGTCCGGTTTCGGGCTAACAGCCCTCTTCAGCCAGGCTAGCTTGAATCCAGTGGCAAAGTGAGCAAGGGACCCACGTCTGGGCATACCCTGCCAACTTAGGGCGAACAAAGCAAACACAAGGAGATGATGGACGGAGTGCTGAAACTTTTCAAACACTCACCCCCAGTCACAGATCTGGGTTGAATCCATCATCATTCTTTAGCTCACTTTGCCACCCCAGTTCAGACACAGCTATATGCAAATCAGTCTTGAACCTGTGCCTCATGGGAACAGTCCAGCCCGAACTGCCAAGCCATGTCTTCCCTGGACCGGAAACAAGCATCCTGGGACCGGTTCCAGGCTAACAGCCCTCTTCAGCCAGGCTAGCTTGAATCCAGTGGCAAAGTGAGCAAGGGACCCACGTCTGGGCATACCCTGCCAACTTGGGGCGAACAAAGCAAACACAAGGAGATGATGGACGGAGTGCTGAAACTTTTCAAACACTCACCCCCAGACGCAGATCTGGGTTGAATCCATCATCATTCTTTAGCTCACTTTGCCACCCCAGTTCAGACACAGCTATATGCAAATCAGTCTTGACCCTGTGCCTCATGGGAACAGTCCAGCCCGAACTGCCAAGCCATGTCTTCCCTGGACCAGAAACAAGCATCCTGGGACCGGTTTCGGGCTAACAGCCCTCTTCAGCCAGGCTAGCTTGAATCCAGTGGCAAAGTGAGCAAGGGACCCACGTCTGGGCATACCCTGCCAACTTAGGGCGAACAAAGCAAACACAAGGAGATGATGGACGGAGTGCTGAAACTTTTCAAACACTCACCCCCAGTCACAGATCTGTGTTGAATCCATCATCATTCTTTAGCTCACTTTGCCACCCCAGTTCAGACACAGCTATATGCAAATCAGTCTTGACCCTGTGCCTTATGGGAACAGTCCAGCCCGAACTGCCAAGCCATGTCGGGCTGGACTGTTCCCATGAGGCACAGGGTCAAGACTGATTTGCATATGGCCAGGTCTAAACTGGGGTGGCATGGTGAGCAAAAGAATGATGGATTTAACCCAGATCTCTTGACTGGGGGTGAATGTTTTGATTTGTTCTGCATTCCGTCCATCAATTGTGTGTCTTTTGCTTTCTCGCCCTAAGTGCGCCAGGTATGCCCAGACGTGGGTCATGGGCTCACTGTGCCACTGGAATCAAGCTATCCTGGCTAAAGAGGGGTGAAACCCCGAAACCGGTCCTAGGATGCTTGTTTCCGGTCCAGGGAGGACCTGGCTTGGCAGTTCGGGCTGGACTGTTCCCATGAGGCACAGGGTCAAGACTGATTTGCATATGGCCAGGTCTAAACTGGGGTGGCATGGTGAGCAAAAGAATGATGGATTTAACCCAGATCTCTTGACTGGGGGTGAATGTTTTGATTTGTTCTGCATTCCGTCCATCAATTGTGTGTCTTTGCTTTCTCGCCCTAAGTGCGCCAGGTATGCCCAGACGTGGGTCCTGGGCTCACTGTGCCACTGGAATCAAGCTATCCTTGCTGAAGAGGGGTGAAACCCCGAAACCGGTCCTAGGATGCTTGTTTCCGGTCCAGGGAGGACCTGGCTTGGCAGTTCGGGCTGGACTGTTCCCATGAGGCACAGGGTCAAGACTGATTTGCATATGGCCAGGTCTAAACTGGGGTGGCATGGTGAGCAAAAGAATGGTGGATTTAACCCAGATCTCTTGACTAGGGGTGAATGTTTTGATTTGTTCTGCATTCCGTCCATCAATTGTGTGTCTTTTGCTTTCTCGCCCTAAGTGCACCAGGTATGCCCAGACGTGGGTCCTGGGCTCACTGTGCCACTGGAATCAAGCTATCTTGGCTGAAGAGGGGTAAAACCCCCGAAACCGGTTCTAGGATGCTTGTTTCCGGTCCAGGGAGGACCTGGCTTGGCAGTTCGGGCTGGACTGTTCCCATGAGGCACAGGGTCAAGACTGATTTGCATATGGCCAGGTCTAAACTGGGGTGGCATGGTGAGCAAAAGAATGATGGATTTAACCCAGATCTCTTGACTGGGGGTGAATGTTTTGATTTGTTCTGCATTCCGTCCATCAATTGTGTGTCTTTTGCTTTCTCGCCCTAAGTGCGCCAGGTATGCCCAGACGTGGGTCATGGGCTCACTGTGCCACTGGAATCAAGCTATCCTGGCTAAAGAGGGGTGAAACCCCGAAACCGGTCCTAGGATGCTTGTTTCCGGTCCAGGGAGGACCTGGCTTGGCAGTTCGGGCTGGACTGTTCCCATGAGGCACAGGGTCAAGACTGATTTGCATATGGCCAGGTCTAAACTGGGGTGGCATGGTGAGCAAAAGAATGATGGATTTAACCCAGATCTCTTGACTGGGGGTGAATGTTTTGATTTGTTCTGCATTCCGTCCATCAATTGTGTGTCTTTTGCTTTCTCGCCCTAAGTGCGCCAGGTATGCCCAGACGTGGGTCCTGGGCTCACTGTGCCACTGGAATCAAGCTATCCTTGCTGAAGAGGGGTGAAACCCCGGAACCGGTCCTAGGATGCTTGTTTCCGGTCCAGGGAGGACCTGGCTTGGCAGTTCGGGCTGGACTGTTCCCATGAGGCACAGGGTCAAGACTGATTTGCATATGGCCAGGTCTAAACTGGGGTGGCATGGTGAGCAAAAGAATGGTGGATTTAACCCAGATCTCTTGACTAGGGGTGAATGTTTTGATTTGTTCTGCATTCCGTCCATCAATTGTGTGTCTTTTGCTTTCTCGCCCTAAGTGCACCAGGTATGCCCAGACGTGGGTCCTGGGCTCACTGTGCCACTGGAATCAAGCTATCTTGGCTGAAGAGGGGTAAAACCCCCGAAACCGGTTCTAGGATGCTTGTTTCCGGTCCAGGGAGGACCTGGCTTGGCAGTTCGGGCTGGACTGTTCCCATGAGGCACAGGGTCAAGACTGATTTGCATATGGCCAGGTCTAAACTGGGGTGGCATGGTGAGCAAAAGAATGATGGATTTAACCCAGATCTCTTGACTGGGGGTGAATGTTTTGATTTGTTCTGCATTCCGTCCATCAATTGTGTGTCTTTTTATTTTCTCTATGTAGGCTGCATGCAGCAGCCTACATAGAGAAAAAGGGAGAGTGGGCGGTCCTGCTCGAGGGCAGGGGGGGAGTGGCTTACCCACTGTGTGTGTACTGACTGTTTGGTCGGCAAGCCACTCCCCCCCTGCCCTCGAGCAGGACCGCCCTCCCACAACCAGGCACTCCAGGCACTTCTGCTTTCTCGCAGTGCGAGAAGCAGAAACATAAAATGGTAGTTTTTACCATTTTATGTTTCTGCTTCTTGCAATGCGAGAAAGCAGTGGGGCGACGCCCAAACGCCGCTATGGAGGAGCCGCCACTGCTCAGTAGCATCTCACTGACACTGGGCAATGGTGTCAATTTCACTAAAATGGAGATACAGTAGGAAAGCAACAAGCAGGACTGCTCGATGGGCATCCATCCAGGCAGATGTGGCCTCCTGGCCAAGATCCAACAGGTGAATGTTGAATTGTGGCCTCTAGGCTGCAATCATAATGGGGTTGTGTTTCTCTAAAAAGTTACGGCCCACAGGATGGGCTCACATAGGTGTTGTGCTCCTTCAGGCAGTAGAGGCCACAAGGCCAGGATTGTCTCCTGCCTGGGTGGCAATGTCCGCTCTGCCTCTGGATTCACCGGGGTCAGGCAGGAACAGTACCAAGCCTTTAGGTGTCACAGGTTTGTCGGACATTATGGACTTATTTCCTGCCCTGATTTCTGTATTTAGTCAACTGTGGGTACCACATTAAGAGAGCAGGAGACCCTTTGTGGCACTGGTCAACTCTGGCTTCACTCCCAAGAGTAGGCAGCATCTTCTAGGTGCTCATTACACTGGGAACACCATTAGTTTCAACTTCTTGACAGTCTTCTCTCCTGCAGAACCAGGCACTCTTTTTCGCTCTCTGAGCAGGCAGAACGGGTTCCAGGTGCCCTGCAGAGCACTCTCTAAAGTACTTGGAATGAGTACAAAGTGGGAAAGTTCGGATCCCACTTTTATTCACATTTTCCAGACCAGAAGTTGTGGATCCACTGTCTAAGGTTTCAGAAAAGTTATTGATGATTGTCTTTCATTTTTGTTTATGGTTGTTCCTCAGACACAGCCTTTGTGCAAGTGACGGCCTCAACAGCAGGTAGTAATGGGTTTGGCTTCAAGCAGAAGTATCCAAAACATAGGTGTTAGACCTGGTACCATTGGCGTGGGTCTCCCTTCCATTTTTTCGCTATGCCTCCTCTGTTGTTGACATGTTTTTGCTGGTTTAGATGCTTTGGGCACTTTGCCACTGCTATTCAGTGCCAAAGTGCAAGTGCTCCCTATGGTAAATTAATGTGTGGATTAGTGACTCCATGTTTGGCCTATTTGATTCACTGTCAGACCCTAGTACAGTGCACTGTTTGTGCCCAGGGCCTATGAATCAAATGCTGCTGGTGGGCTTGCAGCACTGGTTGTGCCACCCACAGGAGCAGCTTGTAAAGTGTGTCTCAGGCCTGCCATTGCAGAACCTGGGTGCAGTCTGGTACTGCCTTGTCGACTTGGTAAGTGCACCCACTTTCCAGTCCCCAAACCTTCCCTTTTCTGCATGTTAGTCACCCCTAAGGTAGGCCTGTGGGCAGGGTGCATTGTATGTAAGAGGTAGGACTTCCCTGGTGTGTGTGGCATGTACTGATAGTGCATTACAGCCAATTTCGTTTTCCACTATTGCAAGGCTATCTGTCCCCATAGGCCAGAATGGGCAGTTTGATTATAACATCTTATAATCCTAACTGACCCAGGGAACATGGTAGAAAAACGAATTTAGTATGCCTGAACTCAGAATGAAAAAATACATATTTTAGTGAAGTTGGTTTTGACATTCTGTGTTTGAAAATACCACTTTTAGAAAGTAGGTATTTTCTTGCCTAACCATCCAGCCTGCCTCTGCTAGCTTGTGTATTGTGTGTCTGGGTTTGTGAGTGACAGGGGCTGGGGGACTCCAGGAGACAGGGTGAGTCAGCATAGGGCTGAATAGACCTATCTGCATGTAGAGTGGTGGGAGGAGTAGCACCTGGGCCTGAATAGGGCTGTGCCTGCCTTCCACAATGCTGGCTCCACCTCCTGTGGTGCGTCTGATGTCCCTGGTCCACATTGACAAAGGAAGAAGGTGTGCACTGGCATAATGCACCCAGAACTCGTTTGGACTAGGTACAGGACCCTCTGCCTTCAGAGGACAAAGGATTTGCTAGTATAAATATTGGGGCCCAGACCCCAAGACTTTAGATCACTTCTGGGAATCAAGACGAACATTTGCTGAGGAGAAGAACCAGGAAGCTGAAGGAGGAGACTACCCCTATGCTGCGTGTTGTTGGGGTTGGCCTGCAGTGGTTACTTTATTGGCAAAGAAAGGAGAAAAGGACTGAGTGTGCTTTCATCATCTTGAAGACGATCTCCAAGGGTTTGAACATTGAGCTTGCCTCCTGCCTGAAGTCTCAGGGATACAAGACTTCACCCCCAGCTCCCCTCCTGAATTCCCTTGCTGGGAATTGAAGTGCCTACTGCTGTTGGGCCTTCTGAGAGACTGCGTGTCGCTGGGAGCTGGAAGCGCGATGAAACGAAGGGGAAGCGTGTCGCCGCCGCAGCAGCTGTCGTCGCATCGCAGAGTAAGCGTGCCGCCGCTGCCACTGTTGCATCACCGAAGCGCCCCGCATCACCGGAGAAGCGTGCCGCCGCAGCAGTTGTCGTCGCATCGCGGAGTAAGCGTGCCGCCGCTGCCGCTGTCACCATCGCATCACCGAAGCGCCTCGCATCACTGGAGAAGCGTGCCGCCGCCACAGAGGACGCCGGCGCATCAGCTGAGAAGTGTGTCGCAGGGCCTGTCGCGGCTCAGAAGATCACCGAGTCGCCGCACAGCCGTCGGGCGTGCACGCATCCCGTCAACGTTGTCGCACCGTGAGCAAGACTCCATTTTCTCGCATCGCACCGGATCATCATCGCATCGGAACCGGGCCGCAGTAAGAAACCGACGCATCCTCCTTTCTGCGTGTAAGGAATCGAAGCATCACCTTCCTTGCGACCCTTTTGTTTGTTTTGCGTTACGCATCCAAAGGTACATTGAGAGTAAAGTGTCGCATTTATCATCTTTATTGAACTGAGCTATTTTCTACCATTTGACAGTCATTTTTCGTATTGTATTGTGGATTTTTGTCGTTTTGGGTCTTGCGTTAAGTCTATATAAAAATACTTTGTTTCATTTAGTAAGCTTTATTCGGTTCAGATAGCAACCATAAAAGCAAATATACATACACAAGCATTAAAATTCAATTACAATTTCATATAACTATAAATAAACATACACAATCAATTCAGTACGATTATAATCTATAAATTCATTCTAAAAAAAAAAAACTTTTTCTTGCATAAATTGATTTTAAAATGTATGTCGCAGTATAAAAACAGATCTCGGGGTCTCTTAATGTAAACAGTAGACTCATAGCAGCTTGGATAGTTGTAACATTATGTCTTTTAAACAAAGGTTTTAGTTAAACAATTCTATAATTCAGATACAGTTCACATAATAATAAAAAGTGCATGGTGCTCTGTTTAGTGTGCTTATCACATGGGCAAGGACTGACTGGGCGCTGTTTAGTTTCTGGAAAAGCGACTAAATGATGAACAAGACCTAGTCTCATCCTCGTTAGTACAAAACGGTGGGAGGGTCTTGAGACAAGTGATAAATAGCTTTGGAAGCCAACAGTGTCAATATACAGATGGTACAGCTGATATGTAGCTTGTTTCTCCACAGTTCTCATCCTGCGCTCCTTTTTGTGAGCCAAGAAAGTGACCTTAATCTCCTGTTTGGACAGGCCTATCACATCTGACGGATTTCCCGGAATTGGGAGCTTAAGTATATCTTTGTATACCATTAAGATATAATTCAACCATGGGATTTTAAAACAATTGTCTAATCGTAGGCAGTCCTTTATAATGGTTTGTGTAAATATGGTCTCCTCTTTAGACCAAATTGATCTCCATAGCAGAAATGGTCTCATTGCAATCAGGTCTGACAAATGGTCAAGCCCCACTTCACAATGGATTAACTCTGAGGATGCTGAGACAGGCAGGCACAAGAGCTTTTTTAAAAATGAATTTTCCTCTAATTGCACTTCTTGGCTAGAGTGGTAGCCCCATACCCCTGCACCATATAGTGCAATAGAGGCACATCTAGCTTTGTATATATAGGTCATATCTTTAATTCGTCGACCTCCTAATTTGGAGGCAAAACTAAACACCCCATGCACACTTTTTGCCATCTTGGCCCGGACATTTGACATTTCACGTGACCACTTGCCGTTACCCGAGAAAGTTATCCCTAGGTAGCAGAAATTGTCGACGGATTCCACTCTTGCCCTGTGTATAAAATAACATTTCGTTTTCTTGGGTTTTGTTCCACAAACCATTGTATATGTTTTGGCCTTGTTTATCAGCAGCTTCCTTCCCTTAATAAAATCTACAAACCCATCAATTAGACGCTGTAGGCCTATCGGTGTCCTGGATAAAAGTACCGCATCATCTGCATAGAGCAGGACCGGTATATCCTGGCCATCTGCTTGGGGGGCATCTGCCTGTATCGTCTTAAGAACTGCGTCTACTTCATTAATAAATAAAATAAAAAGCAATGGTGCCAAGACGCAGCCTTGGCGGATGCCACGTTTGACATTAAAATTAGGAGTGCATTCGCCCCCATGGCAATATCGGACACTAGTCAATAATTTCTCGTACAGCCTCGCAAGAAAATAAATAATAGACTCTGGAGCACCAAGGTTAAGTAAAACTGGCCAAAGTATTGCATGATCCACTAAATCAAAAGCGCTGCTAAGATCAGCAAAACATAAAAAGAGACCCCCTTGTGTAGCACATATATATTTGCCAATTAAAAGCTGCAAACGTTGTTGCACCGTGAGCAAGACGCCATTTTCTCGCATCGCACCGGATCATCATCGCATCGGAACCGGGCCGCAGTAAGAAACTGAATCATCCTCCTTTCTGCGTGTAAGGAATCGAAGCATCACCTTCCCTGCGACCCTTTTGTTTGTTTTGCATTACGCATCCAAAGGTACATTGAGAGTAAAGTGTTGCATTTATCATCTTTATTGAACTGAGCTATTTACTACCATTTGACAGTCATTTTTCTTATTGTATTGTGGATTTTTGTCGTTTTGGGTCTTGTGTTAAGTTATATACTTATTTTTATACTACAACCTGTGTGGTGTCCATCTGTAGTGTTGTCACTGAGTTACTGTATGTGTTTACAAATGCTTTACACACTGCCTCTGAGATAAGCCTGCCTGCTCGTGCCAAGCTACCAAGGGGGTGAGCAGGAGTTATTTTAGTAGTGTATCCCCCTTACCCTGACTAGAAGCAAGGGTCCCTATTTGGACAAAGGTACCTACCTCTGCCAACTAGAGACCCCCAGTTGTAACACTGGTGGTCAGCGGTGAGGATTCTGGACGTGCATCTGTGACTCATATACAGTAATTGGTGTACACTACTAGTGAGTGCAGACCAAACGCAACCACATACATTTCTGGTAGATTGTTTTTCCTGGGATTTCTATTTTTTGCCAAGAACTGCCAAGTTTAGTCACCATGAGCAAAACAGCATCCATCGCATCTGTGGATTTAGATTTTGAAGAAGAAAAGCTGGAAAGTTACAATGTGAAACTGCTAAAGTACTTCTGCAGGAAATTGAAAGTTGCTACTACAGGTCTCACCAAGAAGGATGAGTACCAAAAGGCGCTGAGGGCCTGGGTGGAAGCAAGGAGTACCCCAGAGCATGTGGAAGAGCATGAGGAGGGGGCTGAGAATGCAGAAGGGCAGCTAGATAGGCCATTGGGTCCAGGGGGGAGGAAAGCACCTTCCCCAGCAGGTAGCAGTGTTTCTTCCAAGGGCCTGTCCCCAGGAGAGCTGGAGGACAGGGAGAGAAGTAGGATGCATGAAATGGAGCTGACCAAGCTTAAGATGGGTGGGCAGTTAGAATTGGAAATTTAGAAATTGGCCCTAGAGGAAAAGAGGATGCAAATGGAGCATGAGAGAAGTTTGAGGGAGTTGGAGTTGAAAGCTAGGAGCTTAGAGATTACTGCCTCTGGTGGCAGCACACCGTCCATGCCTGTTGAAGCTAGGGTGTATATACCTAAAGATTTGGTGAAAGAGTTTTATAAGAATGATGATATTGGTCAGTGGTTCAAGGCCTATGAGGTAGCTATGTCCTCCCACCGGGTCCCTGAGAAGGATTGGGGAGCGGGGTTGTGGGGACGGTTCCTTAGTGAGGGGAGGGATACCTTGTTAGACTTGCCCTCTGAGGTCCACAATTCTTATAGCCATATGAAGGAAGCATTGATGTCTAGATATGGATTGACTCCTGAACTGTATAGGCAGAGGTTCATAAATTGCAAAAAGTTGGAGTCAAGTACTTGGGTGGAATATGTGACTTTTTTTTGCAGAGCATTGGATGGTTGGGTGAAGGGTAGCACAGTGAATGATTTTGACGCGCTCTTTGATTTGATTGCATGGGAGCACTTGTCAGGAAATTGTTTTCCAGAGCTACGCCAGCACCTTATTGATAGTAGGCTGACTAACCCTAGGAAGCTTGCTGAGGAGGCGGACTTCTGGGTGAGCACCCGGGTCCACAAGGGTCATGTGGGAGACTCCGCCAAAGGTGGGCAGGGTCCCCAGCAGAGGAGTGGGGGGGACAAGGGTAAACAGAAGGAGTTCCAGAAAGGGCCCCAAGGGAACCAAGGGAAAGGTTCCCAGCCTCCCCCTGAGAAGAAGCCAGGGGCCACGACAGATAAGCCTGTTCACAGGGGGCCCAGGACTTGCTTTAAGTGTGGTCAAGTGGGCCACTGCTCCTATGATTCTAAATGTCCCTTGTATGGGAAGACAGCACCCACTGGTGCACCACCCCGGCAGGTGGCTAGTGCCACCCTGGGGGAGGAGATGGGTGCCCAAGGTGGGTGGGGTCCCGTAGCGATGTCCTTGGTCTCTTTAGGAGACAGTGAGATGGTCCCCAGGACCCAACTGCCTGATAACACTAAAAAATACAGGCAGTGGGTGACCATCAATGGCCAAAGGGTGGAGGCTCTGAGAGACACCGGAGCCAGTGTGACAGCTGTCAGTTGTCGGCTGGTGTCTGAAGAGCAGGTGATCCCCAATGCATTCTGCCCAGTAGTTGCCGCGGACAACTCAGAGAGCCACTGCAGAGTGGCTCAGGTTCCCTTTGAGTGGGGGGTCTCAGGTACCTTTCAAGTAGCTGTGAGGCCAGCCATGCCTGTAGACTGTCTGTTGGGCAACGATTTAGAAAGTTCACCTTGGGCAGAGGTGGAGAGAAGGTCTCATCTAGAGATGATGGGTCTGCCTGAGTGGGCGTGCGCGACCACTCGGTCTATGGCAGCCAGTAGAGGTGTTCAAGAGGACCTGGAGCCTGAGAGGGTGGCCCAGGTGCCTGCCTTGAAGAGAAGAGGCAGGGGGCGCAGGAAAGCGGCCCCCGTAGTTCCCACGGTCCAGGAGGAAGCAGAACCTGAGGGGGATGCTCTGGAACCTACAGGGGAGCAAGTGGCCGAACTGGGGGACCTGCCTGAGCTGACCCATTGGCAGCAAGAAGGAGGACCCTCCAGGGAGGAGTTCTGCGAGGAGCAGAACAAGTGCCCTTCTCTTGTGGGTTTGCGGCAACAGGCCACAAACCAGGCAGCAGGTGATCAGTCTGGATCACATTGGATCTACTGGGAGAATGGTCTCCTGTATAGCGAGCCTAAGGTTGCTGAGCCTGGGTCAACCCGTGTGCTGTTGGTACTCCAGCGCTTCAGAGCCTTCCTACTGGGTTTGGCTCATGATGTGCCTATAGCAGGACATCTGGGGCAGGGCAAGACCTTTGAAAGGCTTGTCACCCACTTTTATTGGCCCCAGATGCGCAAGAGTTCAGACACTCATTGAAGGACATGTCAGACTTGCCAGGCAAGTGGAAAAAGTGGGAGGAAGCACAAGGCTCCCCTCCAGCCTTTCCCTGTGGTCAGCACCCCCTTTGAACGGGTGGGTATTGACATTGTGGGGCCACTGGACCCCAAGACAGCCATGGGCAACAGGTTCATCCTGGTCTTGGTGGACCATGCCACCCGGTACCCTGAAGCCATCCCTCTTCGGACAGTGACGGCCCCCGTGGTGGGACGTGCACTGATGGGGATTTTCTCCCGCATGGGGTTCCCCAAGGAGGTGGTGTCTGACCGTGGTTCAAACTTCATTTCCAAGTATATGAAGTCCCTGTGGCAGGAGTCCGGTGTAACGTACAAGTTCACCACTCCTTACCACCTCCAAGGAAATGGGCTGGTTGAGAGATTCAACCGGACCCTGAAGGGCATGATTATGGGTCTGGAAGAACCCATGAGGGGTAAGTGGGACATCCTCTTGCCATGCCTTTTGTTTGCTTACCGTGAGGTGCCACAGAAGTCCTTAGGGTTCAGCCCCTTTGACCTGCTCTATGGTCACCCGGTAAGAGGACTTCTGAGTCTGGTGAAAGAAGGCTGGGAGAAAGCTCCCAGTAAACCTCCCCAGGATGTATTTAGCTACATGCTGGCCTTTAGAAACCAGACTAGGCGATTCAGACAACTCGCTGAGGCGAATCTGGAAGCCAGCCAGGAGGAGATGAAACAGTGGTATGATCAGAATGCCACTCTGATCGAGTTTCAGCCTGGGCAGAAAGTGTAGGTCATGGCCCCCGTGGAGCCTTGCGCGCTCCAGGATAAGTGGACCGGACCATTTGAGGTGGTGGAGCACAAGAGTGAGGTCACCTATCTGGTGGACTTGCGATCTCCCAGGAACCCTTTGCGGGTCCTACATGTCAACCACCTAAAGCCCCATTTTGAGAGGTCCGAAGTGGGCATGCTCCTAGCAACAGATGATGGAATGGAAGAGGTGACAGAACCTCTTCATGACCTCCTGTCTGCAACAGAGCAAGATGGGTCAGTAGAGGGTGTGAACCTCTCTAACTCCCTGACACCTGAGCAGCGGGAAGACTGTCGCCAACTGTTGGGACAGTTTCCTGACCTGTTTTCCCTGACTCCTAGTGTCACTGATTGGTGCGTCCATGATGTGGACACTGGGGACAGTCCTCCTGTCAAGCACAAGGCTTACAGAGTGACTGACAGGGTGAGAGCTTGCATCAAGGAGGAGGTCTCCAAGATGTTTGCATTGGGGGTGATTGAGTCCTCTCACAGCCCTTGGGCCAGCCCAGTGGTCTTGGTCCCAAAGGCTGCTGCGCCTAGTGCCACGCCTGAACTCCGGACTACCGAGGACTCAATTCAGTCACCAGGACTGACGCGCACCCCATCCCCAGAGCTGATGAGCTCATTGAGTGGTTAGGGGCTGCCCGGTACCTCAGCACGTTTGACTTAACGTCTGGGTACTGGCAGATCGCCTTGACTGATGGGGCCAAAGAGAGGCCAGCATTCTCCACACCAGATGGGCACTACCAATTCCGAGTTATGCCCTTTGGGATGAAGAATGCCCCTGCCACCTTTCAGAGGTTGGTCAACCAGGTGTTCGTTGGACTGGAAGATTTCAGTGCCGCCTACCTGGATGACATCGCAGTGTTCAGCGCCAGTTGGGAAGAACATCTGCGCCACCTCTGGGAAGTGTTGATGGCGCTGCGGAGGGCAGGCTTCACGATCAAGGCGAGTAAGTGCCAGATCGGGCAGGGTTCCGTGGTGTACTTGGGACACCAGGTTGGGAGCGGCCAGGTGGCGCCCCTACAGCCCAAGATTGATACCATTCTGGCTTGGAAACCCCCCAAGACCCAGACAGAGGTGAGAGCCTTTCTAGGACTCACCGGGTATTACAGGAGATTTGTCAAGGGGTATGGCAGCATCGTTGCACCCTTGACAGAGCTGACTTCCAGGAAGCAGCCCAAGAGAGTGATTTGGACTGACACCTGTCAGAGAGCTTTTGACGCCTTGAAGACTGCCATGTGCACGGCCCCCGTGCTTCAGGCGCCCAACTTCTCAAAAGAATTTGTTCTTCAAACAGACGCTTCAGAGCATGGTGTAGGGGTTGTTCTGGCACAGTTAAATGAGGAGGGCCTAGACCAACCTGTAGCCTTCATCAGTAGGAGGTTACTTCCACGGGAACAGAGGTGGAGTGCTATTGAGCGTGAGGCATTTGCTGTGGTCTGGGCGCTGAAGAAGTTGAGACCATACCTGTTTGGGACTCACTTCCGGGTTCAGACAGACCACAGGCCTCTCAGATGGTTGATGCAGATGAGGGGTGAGAATCCAAAGCTGTTGAGGTGGTCGATTTCCCTACAGGGGATGGACTTTACGGTGGAACACCGCCCTGGTACAGAACACGCCAATGCTGATGGTCTGTCCAGATTTTTCCGCCTTAGTGATGAGAACTCCCAGGAGGTAGGGTAGTTCTCCCCACATTTCAGCTGGAGGGGACACGTGTTAGACCTGGTACCATTGGCGTGGGTCTCCCTTCCATTTTTTCGCTATGCCTCCTCTGTTGTTGACATGTTTTTGCTGGTTTAGATGCTTTGGGCACTTTGCCACTGCTATTCAGTGCCAAAGTGCAAGTGCTCCCTATGGTAAATTAATGTGTGGATTAGTGACTCCATGTTTGGCCTATTTGATTCACTGTCAGACCCTAGTACAGTGCACTGTTTGTGCCCAGGGCCTGTGAATCAAATGCTGCTGGTGGGCTTGCAGCACTGGTTGTGCCACCCACAGGAGCAGCTTGTAAAGTGTGTCTCAGGCCTGCCATTGCAGAGCCTGTGTGCAGTCTGGTACTGCCATGTCAACTTGGTAAGTGCACCCACTTACCAGTCCCCAAACCTTCCCTTTTCTGCATGTTGGTCACCCCTAAGGTAGGCCTGTGGGCAGGGTGCATTGTATGTAAGAGGTAGGACATGCCCTGGTGTGTGTGGCATGTCCTGATAGTGAATTACAGCCAATTTCGTTTTTCACTATTGCAAAGCTACCATAGGCCAGAATGGGCAGTTTGATTATAACATCTTATAATCCTAACTAACCAAGGGAACATGGTAGAAAAACGAATTTAGTATGCCTGAACTCAGAATGATAAAATACATATTTTAGTGAAGTTGGTTTTGACATTCTGTGTTTGAAAATACCACTTTTAGAAAGTAGGTATTTTCTTGCCTAACCATCTAGCCTGCCTCTGCTAGCTTGTGTATTGTGTGTCTGGGTTTGTGAGTGACAGGGGCTGGGGGACTCCAGGAGACAGGGTGAGTCAGCACAGGGCTTAATAGACCTATCTGCATGTAGAGTGGTGGGAGGTGTAGCACCTGGGCCTGAATAGGGCTGTGCCTGCCTTCCACAATGCTGGCTCCACCTCCTGTGGTGCGTCTGATGTCCCTGGCCCCCATTGACAAAGGAAGAAGGTGTGCGCTGGCAGAATGCACTCAGAACTGGTTTGGACTAGGTACAGGACCCTCTGCCTTCAGAGGACAAAGGATTTGCTAGTATAAATATTGGGGCCCAGACCCCAAGACTTTAGATCACTTCTGGGAATCAAGACGAACCTTTGCTGAGGAGAAGAACCAGGAAGCTGAAGGAGGAGACTACCCCTATGCTGCGTGTTGTTGGGGTTGGCCTGCAGTGGTTACTTTATTGCCAAAGAAAGGAGAAAAGGACTGAGTGTGCTTTCATCATCTTAAAGAAGATCTCCAAGGGCTTGAACATTGAGCTTGCCTCCTGCCTGAAGTCTCAGGGATACAAGACTTCACCCCCAGCTCCCCTCCTGAATTCCCTTGCTGGGAATTGAAGTGCCTACTGCTGTTGGGCCTTCTGAGAGACTGCGTGTCGCTGGGAGCTGGAAGTGCAACGCAACGAAGGGGAAGCGTGTCGCCACCGCAGCAGCTTTCGTCGCATCGCAGAGTAAGCATGCCGCCGCTGCCGCTGTTGCATCACCGAAGCGCCCCGCATCACCGGAGAAGCGTGCCGCCGCAGCAGTTGTCGTCGCATCGCGGAGTAAGCGTGCCGCCGTTGTCGCCATCGCATGACCGAAGCGCCTCGCATCACGGGAGAAGCGTGCCGCCGCCACAGAGGACGCCGGCGCATCACCTGAGAAGCGTGTCGCAGGGCCTGTCGCGGCTCAGAAGATCGCCGAGTCGCCGCACGGCCGTTGGGCGTGCACGCATCCCATCAACGTTGTTGCACCGTGAGCAAGACGCCATTTTCTCGCATCGCACCGGATCATCATCGCATCGGAACCAGGCCGCAGTAAGAAACTGACGCATCCTCCTTTCTGCGTGTAAGGAATCGAAGCATCACCTTCCCTGCGACCCTTTTGTTTGTTTTGCGTTACGCATCCAAAGGTACATTGAGAGTAAAGTGTTGCATTTATCATCTTTATTGAACTGAGCTATTTTCTACCATTTGACAGTCATTTTTCGTATTGTATTGTGGATTTTTGTCGTTTTGGGTCTTGTGTTAAGTCTATATAAAAATACTTATTTTTATACTACAACCTGTGTGGTATCCATCTGTAGTGTTGTCACTGGGTTACTGTATGTGTTCACAAATGCTTTACACACTGCCTCTGAGATAAGCCCGCCTGCTCGTGCCAAGCTACCAAGGGGGTGAGCAGGGGTTATTTTAGTAGTGTATCCCCCTTACCCTGACTAGAAGCAAGGGTCCCTATTTGGACAAAGGTACCTACCTCTGCCAACTAGAGACCCCCAGTTCTAACAATTGGCACAATGAAGTGTGAGATCTCTGCACCTGGCGGTCATCAGCCTTCCAGAAATAGTAATCAGGGACAGACAATATGACAGGCCCCGACTACAAATATCCTCACCTCAAACAACAGAAATTGAAGTCCAAATCCTAAACCCTACATTTTACCAAATGTCAGTGCTCAGGAATAACTAATGAGCAGCCATTTGCTAACAAAATCCTTATTGAATTTCTAAGGAGACAATGCCTTTCTCCATCCTCTTCACTTCAATGTCTAGGTCTCCACCCTCCAGCCACAGGAATGGAGCAATACACTTCTACTCTCTGGGAAGGTCTCCATGGTAAACCAGAGGTATCCCAAATGGGTCTCACTAGCACCAGTACTTAGACTTATACCATACCTAGAGTCCTACTGCCTAAAATGTACTACACATTCATTGCACACACATGCGCTCAACATGAATACTGAATGCCAATACAAGGTTATGGGGTTTCACTAAACAGTGGGACGGTCCACTAAAGGAGCCAGTGATGTTGCCCCTCCTTGACCCCAGTGCTTAATTTGCACACAAAAAATGAGTGTGGGTGCCAAAGCTCTGCTTTTTGAGACCAAAAACTATTTTTGCTTTTAGCCGATTTTTTTTTTACATTGATTAAAGCTTGCTACCTTTGCCAATAAATATGCTTTGCAAAAACCATGAAAAAACCAAAACAAGCATTGACAAACCAAAAGGCTGCCAACCAATGCTACACCTATTGGCTTTGCCAAGGCTTGTTTGTAATGGCAGCTCAGCTGAGTTGCAGGATTGACTGAGCAGTGGATACCTACATTGAGAGCCTTTCCAGGGAGGTCCAGTTGATGCTTTCTTCTATCCCCTCTTGCTATATGCCAGGCAAACATGCTCCCAGGGCTGAAGGCATGCAAATGGAGACTGAGCTTAAGTCCATAGGTACGTGTTGGACTTGGCCCTTCCTACAGCGTCATCCCCCAATTTTTTGCCTTCCTCCTCCTATTTCTTGCAGAATTAATTTTTGCTGGCCTTAGGATTCTGTGCACTTTACCACTGCTAACCAGTGCTAAAGTGAATGTGCTCTCTCCTCTAAACATGGTAACATTGGCTTATACCCAATTGGCATATTTATTTTACTTATAAGTCGCTTATAAAGTGGCACTACATGTGCCCAGGCCTGTAAATTAAATGCTACTAGTGGGCCTGCAGCCCTGATTGTGCCACCCACTAAGTAGCCCTTTAAACATGTTGCAGGTCTGCCATTGCCTGTGTGTGCATTGTAAACTGCCATTTCAACCTGACAAAATAAAAAATAAAACATTTTGCCAGGCCCAAAACCTTCATTTTTAATACATATAAGTCATCCCTAGGATAGGCCCTGGCAGCGCAGAGGGCAGGGTCCAATGTATTTAAAAGGTAGGACATGTACTTTTAAGTTTTACCTGTCCTGGTAGTGAAAAACTCTTAAATTCGTTTTTCACTACTGCAGGGTCTATCTTTCCCTTAGGATAACATTGGAGTTGCCACATTACATTTTATAAGTGTAACTTCCAAATGGGAAGAGATAACTGGATCATGTTTGGTGTCTCTGGAATTACAATTTAAAATCCTAACTTATGGTGAAATTGGATTTTAAATTGCAATTCTAAAAATGCAACTTTTAGAAAGTTGGCATTTTCTTGCCTTAGCCATTTGGTGGCTTCAGCCTGTCTCTGGTCACATGACTGGGTGTAGTCGGCAGTTGGAATTTGTGCATTCCTCCTAGACAGCCACACACAATGGGAGCTTAGGTGTGACTGGATGGGCCATCATTGGCAGGATGGGAGGGAGGAGCTGGACTCAGCCTCACTTACACCTGAATAGGCTGTGTCCTGTCCCCACACAAAGGGCCTAACGACCCTACATTGTCACTCCATCTAGCTTGGAGCCAGGGTAGGGGAGGCAAGGAATTACTTGCACTACAATGCCACTGGCACGAGGGTTTAAATGATGGACCTTAGACACCACCTTTCAGTAAACTTCTGGACCTGTGGATACTCTTCCGGGAAGAAGGACTGCTGTGAAGCTGGAGCACTGCCACTCTGCTGGACTCCTGCTCTGCTGTGCTGACCTAGTGCCTGCTGCCTTCCTGCCTGGGTGAGAAGGACTGGACCTGCATCTCTTGAATCCAGAACCCAGAGTGATGCCAAGGGCTGGTTGGCTGACCTCCTGATCTGAAGCCTCAGGGACATAACAGGCTTCCAACATTCTTACATCTGCACCTGAACTCTTCCATAAGTGAGTCTACCCTGCCAGGTGGTGCCACCCAGTCCTGGACCGTTGGAAGTGGGCCTAAGGTGCTCTGCCAGCCTGTGGATCCAGCAGAACCGACGCAGTTCCTCTGCTACGCGGCAATGCAATGAGCAGAGCTGACACATCTCCGCTGCTGGTGGATTGGACCAGTCGCAAAAGACTCGCATTGCCGCTACAGCCCACATCGCCTTCAGAACTGCCACTGTGCAACGCATCCTCGGTGCAGGCTTTCACATCTCTTGTCAATGGCAGCCTCGGCAACGATGCTGTACTCCGCATTGTAGCCCTGCAGCTCCTCAAAACCGACGCATCACCCCAATTGCGCATCGCATCCTCAACACCATATTTTGCATCGCAAGCCCCATCGATGGGATTCTCGAAGTCGACGCAACAGGACCTCACACCCCAGCCTCGCTGCATCTTGGAACCAATGCATCGCCTCGGCTGAGCGACACATATTCGCCGTGTATCCACACAATGCTCCACAAACCAGAATTAACGTACTTTTGGTCAGCGGGCCTAACTGGGCCTCAGTAGCTGGCCTGCTCTCTATCACGGTCAGCTTGATTTTTTTACTTTGTCCCAGTCCGGCGCGACCAGATCTCCACAGTAGGCACTTTACCCCTTTTGTCGCTGTTTTCTCTAAAAACATTTAAGATTCAATATCTCTGGGTTTACTAATTTGATATTTGTCATTCTGGTCTTGTTTTATTTATTAAAGTAGCTCTATCTTTCTAATCCTGTTGTGTGATCCTTTTGTGGTGTGTTTTCACTGTGCTACTGTTTGAAATATTGCACAAATACTTTACACATTGCCTCTAAGTTAAGCCTGACTGCTCTGTGCCAAGCTACCAGGGGATTGAGCACAGATCAATTTGGGATTTGCTTGTGCCTTACCCTGACAAGGAATGCGGTTGCTACTTGACCAGCGCTTACACCCCAGTCAACCAACAACCCAATTTCTTACAGTGTATATGGGCAAAGTACCTGAAATAATGACTCAGGGAGGCTAAGGAGTGATGTATGTGAGAGGTTGAGAAGCACTAATATAAGGATCCACAAAGATAAGCTGAGGAGAAATGTGTGAGAGTCAGACAATCTTACATATGTTAATTAGTTTGCATGTAAAATATTTAAGAATGCAGAAAATAAACAAATACAGTGAGCGATTTATTTTACTTAATTTTTTAGCATTACATTAAGCAACGTAAATATATATTAAACCTGATTTATTAGGCTTTCACTGCAGATTCAACCACTTTATTTTGGCAGAAATTTGAAAATATGTCCACAGATTTTCACATATTTTTGAAGATTTGAGTTGGCTTTACTTAGGATCCTCATCTTTAAGGAGCATCTTACAAACCCTTGACAGGGACCCTAGAGCCTCTGGCATCCGGCCCAATATTGCAACCCACCTACCCTCACTGTTGAACACAATCCTGTATTAGAACATTTGCATTTTGAGAGCTTCATTGAAGACAGTATGGCGTCTCGTTGCCAATGATGGCTGGTAAAGATCTTTTGCTTCAACCTGTCAGTGTTTGTCTTTCTGGTTCTTCCTGTAAGTAGAAAGTTCTTAAAATATTATAGCCCAGCTGCCTCGGACTATATTCGTTATTAAAGGCCCTCTCCCTCATTTAATGCCCACCTTTGAGCCTCGGATCTAGATTTTGGCTCAAGATATTTAACAACTGGTACAGCTCTCACCAACGGGCTAGAAGCTATACTATTCACCTAACCAGGGCTCAGCTCCTATTACATGCTACATAAGGTACTCCATTGATTCCAAACTAAACTTGTGATCCATAAATAACAACACATATGTAAATAAACATTATATACACTAGAAAAAGCTAGCGTGTCTCATGGTCCAATAATTCCATCTCAGGCTTTTAGAAACATTTTCAAATCCCTCAGACTTTTGCTTAATGGTTTTTGTCATACCTTTACAACCCGTGTATTACGTTATAGGACCATAATATATGCAATGGATTTGATTAAGCTAAAATTGAAGCCATATTGAAGTGTTCCTGTTAAATCAGGTGTTTAGTTACCTATAGCCAGGGCATAGGAATTATGCGATTCTGCAGCAGCAGAGTCATCTGCATAATTGTGACATTTACAGTACTTACCGCATAATTCACCACATCCCACATAATTTCCCGATTTCAACAAAACATAATTTTGTTTCTAGATCAAATGAATCAAAAGTTACAAAAAGAGCACCTCCTGTGGTGTCGCTCAGTGGCAGACACTTGCAAAAGTCAACTGGTCATCTTCCCATTGCTGACTGCTGTACTTAGTTATTAAAGAGGAGAATCTTTTACAAAGAGAAAATTAATGTGTCACACTATGTCCCATACTTTCCCTTTTTCTGCTGCGTAAAAGGGTCCCAATTTGCTGCATAATTCCAGTGTCATGCCTATAGCTAGAGCCACCGGAATTATGCGTTTCTGCGGCCGTTGAATTGTTCCCAAAATTATTAATTTGTCACATGGTACTAATGAGGTCAAACCTTTGCCCTGACAGTGGTAATATGTGTGAACTGAAAAAATAATATCATTTGCATTTTCTTGCCACATAATATAGTCAATCATGTTGCATATAATTTGGTTCTCACCTTCGCATTATTTCAGTGGCCCTTACTATAGCGTTCTGTCTCTTTGACCAATCTAAACCCACAAATATTCTCGTTGTTGCTAAATGTCGGTGATGCTGCATACGTAGAATAAGCGTAAGAAACCACAGCGGGGGGCGGGAGGGGGGAAGGACAATGGCGCGTGGTTTAAGAGGAAAAGAAAGTGAGAGGGGGTCAGAGACAACCAATGAAGAGGAGAGAGAGTGACGAAGACATTTTAATTAATCCAAAGCTATTCATTAAAAATCTCAGCGTGGGACGCGCATGCAGAACTCCTGCTCTACACGAAGATGACAAATACTTCGCCTGCGACCTCTGATTCAGGTGTTTTTTCAGAACACAATCCACGTGCTGGGCTGGCTGCGCTTCCGGGATGAGTCACGCCCCTGGGCCTGCGACTCGCTGGCGGAGCTATCCAATCAGCGCCCCCTCAGTGCTGGCATCTACATGACGCAAATAGCGTCACATGGCGAGGCAAGTACACAACATATATAAGTTATAACACAGCGGCACTGTGGCTATTACAGAGGAACAGAGTGGGACTGGAGTAGAGTTTCTGGGGTGCACCACACATTGAATTGCTAGTAACCAACGGTTCACATTTCTCATCAGTTTATCAAACTCAGTTGCATGAAAGGCTGAGCGAGCCCTACTAGAGCTGGCGAGGACGGCCCGGTTACTTACCAGTAATTGTCATTACTCCGAGTCCAGTTCTTACTGTCACAGTCCTAACACGGTTAGCAGTCCTTCTGCCTCACAGAAGTCTATTCCCTAGTCCAAACTAAAAAGTTTCCCCAAAATGTCGGCCACGTCAAGTGGGCACAAAAGAAGGAACTTAGTGACCGCTTCCTGATATAACAAACGTAACAGACAGAAATACAATAACTAAGAATCAATCACCCTTAAATATGGACTAGGGCGAAGGGGCTCAGGAGTTTGACCTGGGCTCAAAGTAATGAAGATTACTGGTAAATAACTGGGTGATTACCTCCTCATCCATCTTTCTGTCACAATCCTAACACGGTAAAACAATACCCAAGATGCGGATGATTGATTATGAAGCTGTTGAGAAAGGAAGTTGAAACCACAGCGATTTGACACTACACTGTTATTTAAAAAAATTCTCTGACAAGAAATCAAAAGTTATGAACAGAGGACAAAACATGAAGACCAAAGTCCATTGACATTACACCAACTAAATGAAGCCTGTAATGTAGCATAAAAGTATGCAGAAAAATCCATGTGGCTGCACAGCAAATATCCTTCAGGGAGGCGTCTTTAAACATTGCCAAGAGGAAGCCATCCCTGTTGTTGATTTCCCTTGAATGCATGTTGATAAATACACTTTTGAAATATCATAAGATTTAACAATAGTTGGTTTTATCCGTCCACTAAAGTGGGCCTCCAACGAGCATTGACCAGTTTACATGAATACAGCACATCCAATCACCTTACTCAGCCAAGACCAAGATCATAGTAATAGGCCGGCAAAAACACAAAAAACTCATAACATGCACGATAGGATCCAGGATAATTAACTCAGTGCAGAAATATAAGTACTTGGGATTCTGGTTCACAGAAACA
This sequence comes from Calotriton arnoldi, assembly GCA_963921515.1. Taxonomy (NCBI): domain Eukaryota; kingdom Metazoa; phylum Chordata; class Amphibia; order Caudata; family Salamandridae; genus Calotriton; species Calotriton arnoldi. The sequence continues at coordinate 461,044 of CAWUFW010013009.1, read as the reverse complement.
GCAAGATCCACCGCTCATAAAAAGGACCTGACTAAGAAATTGACGGCCATAACGTATGGTTTAATAAAATTGAACAATAAGTTAAAAAGTCAGTCAGCAGAGGCCATTAGAAAGGTCACTCAAGCCTCTCTGCTCCCAGCACTTTCGTATGGGCATCAAGCGTTTCCGGGCGCTTGTTCAGAAACCCTAGAGCGGGCTCAATGTGCTGCCTATAAAAGAATTTTTCAACTCTCAAAACACCTCTCCAGGGCGAGACTTAGGCTGGAGCTCGGGTTAGTCAAACAATCACTAACCCTTGAGGCCGACTTCTTAAAATACTATATTCGAATCTTAAAATCTCCAGGGGAATCTTTAAAAAGCTGCCCCAGAGACACATTTGAAAAAACTGGATCACCTTGGAATAAGCAGCTTGTGAGAGCCATGGTCTCCATTGAAATAAACAAACTAGCACTCGCTCTGCCTTGCATTTCATACACTTCCTGGAAAACGCGTATTAATAAACAAGTCCAACAAGTTTCGTTCCAGCAAGACCAGGCAACATTAAAAACATTACCTTTCCTGATACCGCTGAACGAGTCATATTTAGTAAATAAACCTCAGACCTACCTTTCCGCCCGCTTAATCCTAAAGCTAGAAGAGAGATTATGTTCATGCGACTGCTAGCACTCCCAATCACAGACTTTAGCAGGGCTTGGGCAAACCAAAACACAGGAGGAGCATGCCGTCTGTGTGAATACAAACGAGAATCATGGCTACACCTCCTGTGCTGCTGCCCGACCTTAGCAACTGAAAGGAGGATCCTTCTAAGAGAACTCTGTTTGAGAGAAAAAGTAACCATCTGCCAGGAGGCTTCTGCAGTATGCTTCGTACAAAAAGAACCTCATATCCTGGCCCGCTGCAGAAGATTTGTACAAACCATTAGGGGTGCTATGTATACTGGTACATCCCCTCGACTTAGCTCTCGAACTGTCCAAACGCTGATACTGGATTACTTCAAACAAAGGTCTCCGAAAGAACATTCATCTACACAGTCGCAAAGCACAAGCACTTTACGAGAACAGAGTACCAGCGTAAAGAATGGAAACCAAAGTAGTCTTGGCGATTTGAAGGACCTAGTAGGGTGACATTCTCCTATGGGACCCGCCAAAGGGCAATCCCTAACTGCAAACATGATAAGAAGCCCCTAGTCAAATGCTGGCATTTCATTATTGCACTTTCCCAGATTTTTAACCTCTAAGAACAGCGTTGTCCTTTTTTTTAATGTTTTATTGTAATGCAATTGTTTTAATTAACTTATGCAAACAAATAAATACAATTCCTAAATTCCATCGAGACAGGGTTGATTTAATTGGGCAAAGTCCTCTCCCTGCCAGGCCATAAGTGACAAAACGGGAGTCTAACTTACAAAAGGACCTGTCCTACCCAAATAAAGGGAAAGTGCCCTGTAAACTTCCAAATTATGGAGCTTTTCTTCCTCTGCTGAAGAGGGATAGTGTTAGACCTGGCTTTTTCAGCTGGTTTATTCCCAGACTTTTTGCTTTTTGGCCTCCTGTTTCTGACCCTGTTTTGGTTGGTTTTATGACTCTGGGCACTTTACCACTGCTGATCAGTGCTAAAGTGCATATGCTCTCTGTGTAAATTGTTAATATGGATTGGTGTTTCCATGATTGGCTTGTTTGACTTACTTCTAAGTCCCTAGTACAGTGCACTGTGTGTGCCCAGGGCCTGTAAGTCAAATGCTGCTAGTGGGGCTGCAGCACTGATTGTGCCACCCACACAAGCAGCCTTGCAAAAGGTTCTCAGACCGGCCATTGCAGTGTCTGTGCGCAGTTTGGTACTGCCATGTCGACCTGGCAAGTGCACCCACTTGCTAGGCCCTAACCTTCCCTTTTCTGACATATGAGTCACCCCAAAAGTAGGTCCATGGTACCCCTGTGGGCAGGGTGCAGTGTCTGTGAAAGGTAGGACATGTTTCGATGTGTGTAACATGTCCTGATAGAGAACTACAGGGAATTTCGTTTTTCACTATTGAAAGGCTATCTGTCCTATAGGATAGAATGGGAGTTTATTTATAACATCTTATAAATATAACTTTCCATTGGGAAAAGATGGGAAGCTAAAGTTCAGTATGCCTGAACTCAGAATATAAAGATGCATCTTTTAGTAAGTATGATTTTTACATTCTGTGTTTGAAAATACCACTTTTAGAAAGTAGGTATTTTCTTGTTTAGCCATCCTGTGTGCCTCTGCTGGGTTGTGGATTGACTGTCTGGCTTTGGAGTGACAGGGGCTGGGGATGTGCATTCACTGTATACAGCACTGGGGGGTTGAGGTGTGTCCTGCCTTTCCTGGATGAGTCAGGGCTGGGCTGAATAGACCCGGGCTGCATTTAGAGCAGAGGGAGGAGATTCCTTTCACTTGAATAGGCCTGGTCTGCCTTACAAAATGCTGTCTCCACTTCCTGCCAGGAAGCTGCACCAGAGAGGACAGAACTGGTTTGGGCTGAGCACAGGGCTTCTCTGCAACCAGAAAACAAAGGAAATTGGAATATAAATATTGGGGCCCAGACCCCAGAACTTTAGATTACTGCTGAACTAAGGAACCTGCCAGGAAGAAGGTCTGGAAAAGCTGTCAGGAGGAACTGCCACTTTGCTGCGTGATCTGCTGTGTTGGCCTGCTGCTTGCTGCTTCTGTCTTGGGCAGGGAAAGGACTGAATTGTACTTTCATCATCCTGCTGTTAGAGTTTTCTCCAAGGGCGTGAAGTAGAGCTTGCCTCTTCTTGGAAGTCTCAGGAAGATAAAAGACTTCAGAGAACTCGCTGGAATCAAGGAACCTGCCAAGAAGAGCTGGAAGAACTGTTAGGAGTAGTACTGCCCAGCTGCTGTGTTGTTGCCTTGTTGGGTTGGCCTGCAGTTGCTGCTTCTGCATTGGGCAGTGAAAGGACTGGACTGAACTTTCTTAACTTGTGCTGAGTATCTCAAAGGGCTTGAAGTAGAGCTTGCCTCCTGTTCTGAAGTCTCAGGGACCGCAAAGTCTTCACCGACCTCTGGGTACCGCCTCTGGAACGTGGTTTCAGTTGCTACAGAGGGGGGGAACCAGCCGACTCCGTCACCGGCTCTGTGTCCTAAAGGCACTGCAGAGGGTATCACTGAATCTCGCACCACAACCCTGGTCTCACCGACGATGATGGCCACCGAGCCGCTGCTTGTACCGTGACCTGTGGGCACTGCACGCCACACTGCCTCGTTTCACTTTGCCACCCTGGTCTCACCTACGCTGTCGCTGCCTGCTGACTTCTACACCCGTGACCGCACCATGGCTTGGGGGCACCGCTCGTAAGTCTCACAACGCACCGCCCAGTCCCACACCACAGTTCGGACTGACCGACGCCAGCTCCCCGCAACTGGCTCTGTCGCCTGCACGTGATCTGTCAGCACCGATACGAGCACTGCCTTCACTCTGCATCGCAGCCCTGGTCTCACCGACGCCGATGGATGACCGTCACTGAGCTGCTGCCTGCACCGCGCTTTGAGGGCACTGCACTTCGCACCGCTACACTTTGCATCACAACCGCGACGGTTTCCACGACCGGCCCACACCAATGTATTGGCCGCAACGAAGTGGTACTGTTTACGAGTCTGCTGACACCCCAACCGACGCAGTCAGACAGGACTGTTGGATTCTGTTGTTTTCAGCATCGCTGTTGCACCGGACGGAGCTACCGACTTCAAGGAACTGCATTCTTAAGGTTATTCTTGCAAAGTGCATATTTTTAAGTACTGTATGTTGGATTTTTATTGTTTTGGTCTTGTTTTGAATATATAAAGGATTGGATATTTTTCTAAACTGGTGTGGTGTCCTTTTGTAGTGTTTTCACTGTATTACGGTTGGTTATGTTCAAATGCTTTACACACAGCCTCTGAGATAAGCCTGACTGCTCATGCCAAGCTACCTAGGGGGCGAGCAGGGGTTATTTCAGTAGTGTACACCCTTACCCTGACTAGAAGGAAGGGTCCCTATTTCGACAAAGGTGCAAACCATTGCCAACTAGACACCCCCATTTCTAACAGATAGGGATAAAACACTAGTAGGATAATATCCTTTTCAAAATGAATCTTGGAGGTCATGTTGGGTAGAAAAGGGTGCTTGGTCTCAGGATGACCATATCATAACATAATCTTAATGTTGGGGTTGTATCTGACAGAGACAGATACAACCACACCACTCAACTCACTTGGTCTGACCCCTACAGCGTCCACTTCAGAATCGCAGGACCCACCCACTCTGGCACCGTACCCCCACAGATCCACGCGCAGAGACTGGAAAAAGGTATCAGAAGACCAGTGGAACAATGCTCTCCACTCCCACCTCCCAGACTCCACACATGACCCAGAAAAAGCAGCAAAAAACTTCTTCCAGGGGATCACAGAATGTGCTGACACTATTCACCCCTCCAAGACAACCAAAGTCAAAGGACTGCTCCACCACCAAAGCCAACATCCACAGATGCATGATGAACGTCGCAGACTGGATGAAGGACAACTGTCTCAATTTCAACAAGGACAAGATGGAAGTCCTCATCTTTGGGAACAACACCTCACCATGGAACAACACATGGTGGCCTGCGGAACTCGACCCACCCCCACCCGAACTGACCACGCCCGCAACCTCAGCATCACCCTGGATAGCAAATTATCCATGAAGAAACAAGTCAATGCAGTCTCGTATGCCTGCTTCCACACTCTTTGCATGCTCCGTAAGATTTTCAAGTGGCTCCCTATCCAACACCAGAATAACAGTCTCGCAGGCCCTAATCCCCAGCAGACTGGACTATGGAAACACACGCAACGTAGGAATCACTGCACGCTTCATGAAGAGACTCCAGACAATACAAAACTCAGCAGCAAGACTCATCCTCGACCTCCCTAGAAGGACCCACATCACACCTCATTTCAAGAAACTTCACTGGCTCCAGATTCAGAAGAGATGTCAGTACAAGATGCTGACCCACGCCTACAAGGCCGTGCACATCATAGATCCTGCATGCATCAACAAGCACCTGACCATCCACCAATTAACCAGACACCTTCGATCCACCTCCCTCTCCATCACAGACACCCCACGGATCCGCCGAACAAACAGCGGAGGACGGTCCTTTTCGCACCTGGCAGCCACGGCCTCCCCCTGCACCCCAGAACTACACCGTTGCACCAGCAATTCAGGAAGCAACTCAAGACCTGGATGTTTGAATGATCATACCACCACAGCAGCCAACTTCTCCAGCGCCCCAAGACCTTCACGGGTGATTTGACGAGGTTTATAAATGTTTGATTGAATTAAATTGAAAAATGGAGTAGAAGCCAGCAAAGCCCATATGTCCCCAATTCTATGCAATGAACAACTGATGACTAGAAGGAAAACCTTAGTTGACAGAAATTTAAGGTCTGAAGATCATATGCGTTTAAAGGGGGCACCCATTAATGCATGAAGTACTAAGGAGAGGTCCAAGGATGGAACTGGGCCATGGATAACTGGCCTTTGAAGAAAATAGCTTCTCAGTATACGAGAAGCTAACAGAGCTACCACAGAAACCTCAGTACCCCAGAAAGATTGAATGTATGCCCACTGGGCTTTGGTTGTAGAAACCACTAACACCAGCACAAAGCCATCCTTGAGGAAATCTAAGGTTTTGACAGGGACTCAAGAGCTAGGAGACAGACCAGTGCACCAGTGTGAGGAAATGTGGTGTATTATATGGTGTGGTTGTGTGACCTCACAGTGTAATACACTTCCCACCCTTTTAGGTCCAGTAGGTTTTGTCTGTAAAACCCTCAGCTCAATCCTCAATAGCTATGTCATTGAGCAGCAAAGCTTGCAAGGAAGAATAAGTGTAAAGCATTTAAACAGCACCAAAACAACTGCAGAAGAAATAGACACGACACTTGAAAACTGACACCAATTTATAAAAACAGACTGTATTTTTATAAGAATTTAGACACTAGAATGAAAAAGATCCACTGGAGGGTTCCAGAGATGTTTATTTTACAAGCAAAAATAAATCAAAGCAATTTCATTCAACCGCACACAAGCCTTGGCAAAGTCAATAAATTGGATACTTAGAAACTTTTTCAGAGAAAACATTGGTAAATGTCTCTGCAGTCGGTTAGAAGTACTTGGGGTGACCAATTCCAGCAGGGAGTTAGTTGGAGGGACCAGCAAGGTCCTCAAGAACAGTTGCCTTCGCAAAGGAAGCAGTTCTTGAGCAGTTTCAGGCGCTTTATCAATGGATTCTTATGGAGTGGTCCTGGTGCAAGGGATGAAGGATGCTGAAGATGCTCCAAGGATGCAGTGGATGCAATGTGGTTGACGGGGGTCTTTCTACAGGGATTCCTCGATCCACGAAGATGTTGAGGGGGTCCTGTTTGTAGGGTCGACGTCGCACCACTCTACTGTTTGGCCAAAGTCCAGTCGCCACTGGACTATCAGTCGCCCTTTGTCGCGGTCAGAGGCCAATCCTTCCTGGGTCGATAACTACCCTTCTGAGGGTCCAAGTAACTCTCTGACAGCACCCCTGGGTTCAACAAACTTGGGTGCAACTCTGTGCATCGGGTCTTGGTCTTTGGTGCTGCACGGCAGCAGTGGTAGCGGGTTGAAGACTTTGGGCTACCAACTTGCCCCAGCAGGCTTCTTCAGCTGTTGTGTCCCTGTGCTGCAAACAGGAGGCCAGTCAGCTGGCCCTTGGAGTCTCTTGGCTTGACTGGGCTCTGGAGACAGCTTCTCCTTGAGCAGGACATGGCAGGCACAGTCCCTCTCTTCACTAGCCACCAGGTGCAGTCCTCATTGGTGCTGCCTCTCTTTGCTGGACCCTCGGTGCAGCAAGGCAGCCGTTCTTCAATCCTTCTTCCAAGTCCATTGACATCTGAGGTCTGGGTGCCAGAGTTGCCCTCTTTATGCTCGGAAAGTGCCCTCAGAGCAGGATGCTGTTGTCAGCCAATGGCTACTAGGTTCCCTTCCACCTGGTGACCACTTCCTGTGCAGTGTGGTATCTGGCTATCCCAGGATGCACCTTTCTGCTCACTCCAAAGATGGTATGATCCCTCTCTCAGTGTCAGACCTCCCTAACCCCCCCCCTAGGGGTGTGGCTACCTTAGGGCTACACACCCCTGGAGAAACCGGTTTGGCAACAGGTTTCTCCCCTCTGCTTCCTGTGCCAGTCTGTTTACCTCAACAGTAGGGCAACCCTCTCTCCTAGTGTTACACATCTGCCCTTCAAAGGCAGCTTCATCTTTGAAGCCTGCTTTTTGGGTCTAACACCCAAGTGGCTTCTTGCAGGAGGGAGGTGACACTTCCTTAGCCTGAAATCCCTCATTCTTACCCTTCCTGAGAGTGGTTAGCATGTCTCTCCAGGAGGGCAGAAGGTTGTCTTGTGGAGTAGGCTCCATGTGTGCCCTGGAAGGCACAGGAGTTTTAAAGGCAACAAAGTGTCAGCTTTGCTAAAGCTGCACACTGCAACAAGTTACATTAATTTTGACTTGAGATACAAGTCGGACTTAATGTAACGAGTTGTTTGATACCTTGGAGTGCCCACTTTGGTCGTACCGTTCACGAGTTAGCACGGCTGAGGTGTCAGATTGTAACCCTGTACTCATCAATAGGGCGGCCAAGTCTTTCCAAAGCGAAACACTAGTTTCATGGGGTTTACTGTCAGGACATGTACAGTACATGTCATGCCTGTGTCATATGTTGCACCATGCTTTTAGGACTCAGAAGGCCTGCCAGAGCAGTGACTTACACAAACGTACAGGGGAAGTGATGGCTTTGCCATTGCTTTTAATGGCCAAGTTGGGCTAGCAGTGCAGGAATGCTCTCTCAGTCTGCAGTGGCAGACAGAGGGACTCGTTTTACTTGGGGGACCTCCAGGGTGGCACAACCAGTGCTGCAAGCCCTGGGGTATCCCTCTAACTTACATGCCCTGGGTACGAGGGTATCGTTCACTAGGGACTTAAAAGCGAGTTAGCCATTTCCAGTTGGGTACAGTCAATTCGACAGACACTTTAGGTTCAGGGCACTGAGGTCAAAACTTGGGGGTGACCATACAAAAAGGAGCATTTCCTTATAACCAGGACTCAAAATTACACCAGTGGCGACTGTAATCCTTCAATGTGGACGGTTTCCTAGAGAGTTTAATGCTTTCTGCGACTTCAACCAAGCGTCCTCGGGTTAAAAGGCTAACCTCTCAAGTGACATACCCTAGTCTCTGCTGTCTGAGGGAGTCTCGCTTCAGAAGAGAAATCCTCAATGGGGGCTACAAAATGGTAAATTGCCAGTGATGAAAATTCTCCATTTGCAATACCAGAGGAAATCAAGGTTTCCTGGACCACTCCGGGACAAGAAGGAGGATTTTGGCATGATCCTCCCAGATCTTCCTCAGCAGTCTGGGAATTTGAGGGAAAGTAGGAAATCCATAGAGGAGACCCTGAGGCCAAGGAATAGCTAGGGCATCTATCGCCCAGACTTATTTGGATGGGACCAAGCTGCAAAAACAAGGGTGTTGTCTTCCATGGCAAATAGATCCAGCCATGGTTAACCAAACCTTCGAACAATCTGTTGAAAAATTAGGGGGGAGAGACACAGAATCACCAAGTAGGGGAACTTGTGGTGCAGGAGGTACACAGGCCCATTCTCCCTAAACGGAAGAAAACACAACCGAAGAGAGAAAATATTTCTCTCTACCTAGAGACATATCTCCCAGGAATGGAGAAACAGCAGTCTCTGCATCCCACCCTGCTGGTTTATGTACATTTTGACCACTTGATTGTCAGTCTGTACACATTCAGACTGTTTCTGCAGGCAGGGAAAAAAATCAAAGAAGAGCATTTCGCACCGTGGCTAGTTCTCTCCATTTGGAGGACTGGAAACTCTTGAGGCTGCTCCATTTGCTCTGGACCCTTGAGTCCTCCCAGTCAGCTCCTCATTCAATTATGCTGGCATCTGTTGCCAAGTTTTAGAAGGGAGATGAGACAAAAAAATTACCTTTGTCCTAATTCCCCAGGGCTAGCCCCCCTTAGAGATCCACACAAATTTCCAGAATGACAGGGAACAAAGCCTCATAATCCTCAGTGCTCCCCAGTGCTGAGGAAGATGGTGAACTGAGGGATAGAGGTGAAGATGACCCCAAGGAAGGATTGATAATGTTGAGACCATCTTCCCTTGATTTCTCAACCAGAGTCTTGCTGAAGCGTAGGGTTTTGACAGTAGAAACAAGAGATAGGAAGTTAACTTCTAGTTTCTCTCTTCTGTGAGATAAACTGTGCCAGGTCTGTCCGATACCAGGCTCCAATGAGCGTGAGAGACTGTGATGGCTGTAGGTTGGTCTTCTTGTAGTTCAGGAGGAATCTTTGACTTAACAGAAGGTCATAAACCTGTTGAATATGCCCCTTTGCCTTAAAAAAACAGAAGAAGCAATTAGTCACTTATCAGGCAGGGATAAACTTGAATCCCTCTGGAATGTAAAATACCCAACAGAGGAGCCAAAAGTTTGGAAAAAACCTTAGGTGCCAAAGAGAAGCCAAATGGCAGAACCTGAAATTGATAATGATTTCCATCCACAGCAAAGCGTAGATATTTCCGGTGGTCTTTGTGAAAGAGTATGTGAAGATAGGCAATCAGCATATCCGGTGATGCCAGAATGCCCTTTGGTTGGTTAAAGGCAATATGTTTTGCATTATCACAATCTTCAATAGTTTGTGGGAAATATAATGGCTTACTTCTTTGAGGTCCAAGACAGGACGATAGTCCCCAGACGCTTCTGTTCTAGAGACAGCATGGAATAATAACCCTGATGTGATTAATTGGAGGGAGTCAGAGAGATTTCCGACTTGTTCAGCAATAGTTGTATTCCTCTGAGAAGGGCCTGGCGATGGACTGGATCTCTTGGAAGAGGAGTTTGATGAGAGAATGGACCCTGAAAGCTGTCAAACTCTATATGATAGCCCTGTGATACTATCTGTGGGGACAAATTGTCCATCACTGAAAGTCCCCATACGTCATGGAAAAACAAGAGATGACTCCCAACTTAGAGAGAACTAGAATAGTCATGTCTTCAGGGGGAGGTGTTGTGGAGTCTGGAACTGGGACTTGTCACCAGCAGGGGTCCCCCGGCCTCGATCCATACCACGAAAGGGCTGACTATTGAGTTTGGTTGATCCAGGACCAAATGATCGGAGAAATCCAAAGCCTCTTCCCCTGGAAAATGGTCAGACAGGGGCCATCAACTTTTTGTTTGTTATGCACTTCTTGACCATTTCCTCTAGCTGTTGTACGAAAATCTTAGAGCCCCCCAAATGACAACTTAATTAAAACCGACTTCAGTGAAGCATCCACTTTCCATGAGCGATACCAAATGTGATGCTGTGCTGCAGTAGCCGCACCAGAAGTTGCTGCTGAGGCACACAGGCTGTCAAATGAGATGACCGATAAAAAGTGAACTTGTTGTTCCATCATGCCATTATCTGAAAATCCCTCAACAGGAACGAATCATGCAGGCTGTAAAGGCATTGGCACTGATAGAAAAAAGTGTACCTCACCTTATACTTTTTTGTTCACTTGATCTGCGGGTAGGGCATCCTCTGACACCATTATTCCCTTTGAGGATAAACCAAATACCAGATTGTCCACCTTTAATGCTGAAGGAAATTCCTCAGAAAATCGCTCAAAGAGGGTAGCATTTTGAGAAAATTCTTGGGAATGTCAACATCTTTCCACTTCTGAGAGAGAACCAGACGTACAGCACTGTGTAATAGCAGGTCTCAGGCTCCAGCCATTGATGCTGGGAAAAGAAGCCCTCCTCTTCTCCACCCAAAGCAGTGGGAGGAAAAACAAAGTTGTCCCTTAAATGTTGAACAAGCTCAGTGACCTCTTGTATCCTCCTCCTCTGGGTCATTTAAAGGTATCTCTTGAGGCTGCAATCTTAGTGCTTTAGCAGGTGCAGGACCCTTACATGAGGTAAATGCAGCCTCCACTGCAGATTCAATCATTTACTGCAGGGCTGCTCTTGTACGGGCCTCTCAGGAGGGGCCATGCTGAACCTGCTGTACGTACTCACAGGCAAGATCCATTGTATCTCAGTTTCTAGGAGACGAAGCGTCACAGCTCCCGAACTCTCGCAGGAACTGCCATTTTGAAAACAGGCAATATCCTGTCCAAGACCAGGATTGGGCACGTGTCCCGGAAAAAAACGTTTATTATTTACATGCACTTGGCAGTGAGATAAATTAAGGGCTTTCAAGATATTTGCAGAATAGGCCGCTCAGCAAATCTCATTTAAAAAAAATGAAAACACAAGCCTGGTCTCGTTTGCTGAACAGAGCGGTAGACCTTACCTAGAAACGAAGACTGCTGTAGCAAGTCCTCTTCAATGCATAGTAGTTAATACAAATCAAAATACAAATAAGGAAAAGTACAAATACCACAAGACTAGTTCGGGAATGTAATACTACAGTATTCGCAGGAAAAAAAAAATAGAAAGTGGTCACATTAAGTACCTCCTTTTGTACATGATGGGACATGGTGGCTGTTTGAAATGGCCCTTTCTGCAGGGTATCCCCCCAAATTTTGGCCTTCCTTCTCCCGCTTTTCTGACCTTGTTTTTGTTGGCCTTAGGATTCTGGGCACTTTACCACTGCTAACCAGTGCTAAAGTGCTTGTGCTCTCTCCTTAAAACATAGTACAATTGGCTTATCCCCAATTGGCATATTTAATTTACTTGTAAGTGCCTTGTAAAGTGCACTACATGTGCCAAGGGCCTGTAAATTAAATTCTAACAGTGGGCCTGCAGCATCAATTGTGCCACCCACTTGAGCAACCCTTTAAACATGTCTCAGGGCTGCCACTGCAGAGCCTGTGTGTGCAGTTCATACTGCCATGTCAACTTGGCATTTAAAACCCCGTGCCAGGCTTTAAACTCCCCTTTTATTATAAGTCCCTAGGTAGCCATAGGACAGGGCACTGTGTAATGAAAAGGTAGGACATATACTTTTAAGTTTTACATGTCCTGGTAGTGAAAAACTGCGAAATTCATTTTTCACTATTGTGAGGCCTACCCCTCCCATAGGTTAACATTGGGGATTCCTTGTTACATCTAATACGTGTAATTCCCAATTGGAAGGAGGTAGAGCTCTCATGTTTAGTACCTATGGAATTGTAATGCTAAATCCTCTTCAATGGTAAAGTATGATAAATTCCCTTCAATGGTAAAGTTGAATTTATAATTACAATTTTAAAAATACCACTTTTTGAAAGATGGCATTTTTCTGCTCTTAGCCCTGGGTGCCTGCTGCCTATCTCCAATACATGTCTGGGGTGGTTGACAGCTGGGCCTGGCTAATTCCCTCTAGACAGCCACATACAAAGGGAGCTTAGGTGGGACTAATGGGCCCTCCGCATCCTGATGGGCCATCATGGGACATAGCCTCACACTTACACCCGAATAGGCTGTGTTCTGTCTCCACACAAAGGACTGCTTAACCCCCTGTAGTGAGTCTGGAGCCAGGGCAGTAAGGGAGGATCTGTGTGTTCAAATAGAGTGTGTATTAGAGTGTTCAAATAGATTTGCCCCTTTGATAAACATAAATGAGGACAATGTGCCCTCCCAGCAAACAGTTAGCACAGGATCAGTAGAGGATATGCTTGATGCTGTCCCTCCAGGAACAAGCAAGTGTATGTGTTCGGGACAGCTCACTATGCGGATAGCGGATTTAATGGCACAATCAAGCTTATTCATGGAAGTAGTGAGTACACTGAAAGGTTTGATTGATAAACTAACAGAAACCATGAAACCCATTATTCAAAATATTACTCTAGACTCAGCAAGACCATCTTTATCCAAATCGTCACCAGATAGCATCTCCTGCTCTGGTCGCATAGGTAGAAAGGATCTAAAAACCACTCCGATAGTTTCCAAAATAGCCAGTAAAGAAATATCTCAAATAAGCCAGGCTAGAAAGTATTCCTCTGCCCATATTAGCCAAGACAAGCAGTACGACCATCAACAGCAGATCAATAGATACGGAGACCTTGTAAGACCATCCCCCATCCCCTCATGGAATTATGGCCCACCTTTGCAAGGGTCAAACAGAGGCCAACATAAATTGTCGACTAGCTCCACCAAATGTCAAGTATTTCTAACTAATATCCCGAAAACATCGCCCAGTTTAATAAAAGAAGACAAACAGTCTCTGATTAATAAAAGCACCCAATGGCTACGGCACGTAAGGAATTGTAGATCAATAATCAGAGCTGATGTACTTTCTGCCAAAAGGGTTGTGCCCAACGGCACCAGTAAAGACTATGGGGCCGATTCTGATGCGGGTTGGAAAAGCTTCCCGACCGAATCGGTTGGGAAATGGTGTCCGACCCACTCGGATCGGGAAAGTCCGACCGGCGGAGTAGGATGCATCCGGATGCTTCCAGATACGATTTGGTTGAACTCCCATTGACTTCAATGGGAACATTTGTTCCTAACCGCATCAGAATTGGGCCCTCGGTCGGGAAGACACGTTCCCGATCCGATTTGGAAGGAGCAAATGCCGTTAGGAGGCCTTCCTAACCGCCTCAGAATCAGGCCCTCGGTCGGGAAGCTTTTCCAACCCGCATCAGAATCGGGCCCTAAGTGTGTCTTACACTTAAATAAAAATTAGAACTCTCTTGGGACTACCGAAAGGTTATCTCCAATTGCCTACATTCATACATACACCTCTACCATTAAACCATACAATGATACAAATACACTTTATAATGGACCCAGTTATTTTGGTTTTCATTTGGAGGATCTGTGCCCATACTGGCTGTTTGAATTGCGGTGGGATATGTACCGGTCGTATCCCACCGCGTTTGTACAGCTGGGTGTGGACGGGCTTACTTCGTTTATTCCATATAGTCAAATTAAGATATTCATTGTAAATACTCTTCTATATAGTAGTATTGTGCTAATTATGGGGTTGGCTTCTCGAGTTTAGGGTTTAGGTCCAGATTATACATGGGATGTCGATATGACATTCATTATTAGTCCGTTGCTCCATGATATCAAAATATACATTTAAGTGGCGGTAATATATTATTTATGTATACCGGCATGGGGCGACCATTAAACATTATATATTAGGCATTTGTCGCAGTCCATGGAGGAGCGATTCAGTCATTCATATATTGAGATGTGTGAATTATGCTATTGCCCCTTTAATGAGGATTAGATAGAGGTGGGGCCCTTCTAGTCCGTTCACAAGCACTTGCCGCTTTAATATATTTTTTTGTGCAGAACGGTCGCGTTAGGAATGACGTATTCTTATCAGGTGTTCTGCCTTTAGAAGTTGGTTCAAAAAGCGGCATTTGAACATCGCTCCTTTATCCAATTGCTGACTGAGAGGGCAACGGTACGGAGTAAAGTTTTGGCAAATCCCAAGGTAAATGGGGTCTTGAACTTAGATCTTAATCTCGCATAGCAACAAATATAGGGTGCGTGATCGGGTTTTAAATTTTAAAGGCGCCATTTTCTTAAGTGAAAGCGCTCATAATAGTATATTTAGATACAATCTTCGCAACCAGTGCAATCAGTGGGCCACGGATTGGGCGTCATCAGGTATTTAGTTTTGGAGGGAGCCGTTCTTTTAAGTGAATGTGCTCGTGATAGTATATCCAGATATAATCCCTGCATCCAATGCTGTCAGTGGGCTATTGATTTGTTTTAATAATAGGTACTGGGGTCATTACCGGTACCATCTCCTTTGACATGTGGTTTTGTTTAATAAAAAGTCGCTGTATTAGTTAGAGTCTAGGTTTACGACACGTAGCCTTTTATATCGGGTCAAATAGTTTATATACCTATAAATAATAGAGAGGATATCGCGGAAGTAGCCTTAAATCCAAGGAATAACGGAGAGGATATAGTGGATGTAGTTTTAAATTCAATTAATACGATTTTTGTCGTTTGTTAGTAAGCTTTTATTAATACATTACAAGTGTGTTTTTTATATATATCTTTGTTATTCTAGGCTTAATTGCCGCCACCTTAGACCCAAGTTGGTGGTTTTCTACTCTTATATTTGAGGCTCCAGCACCGTTACGAGTGTTTTAAAACGAAAAAGAGTTTGGAGCTCTCGCCTGAGTGAAACACCCCTTATAAAGCTTTATGGGGTGAGTGACTCTTCCTGTACTAATATCACAAGAATAAGAGCTAGCAATGTATGGGTCATAGTGGGGACTGATTTGTTGTTTATATATTTTTTCTTTATACAGACATTGGTTGTATGCTTAAAAGCAAGATTATCAATTTTACCTGTAGATGATCTGTGTCGAGGTGCTCCTTCACAGTTCCTATTTATGGAATTTTAATCAGGTACGAGATCAGATGGGACAAGTGGGATTAATCTCGTAGGCCTCTATTATTTAAAGGCTCTGCTATTGATAGACACCCCATAGAGGTTCTAATAACAATTTATATGTGTTTTATGATAGATATTAGCTGAAGTGTGCGGTTGCCATTGGTCGATTAAAATCATAGAGTGATCTATAACGGCCATAGGACACTTTTAACATCTTTTTTTTTGTTGTTGTAGGTTTGCTAAGGAATATGGGTGTTAATAAACGAATGTGAATGTATGTTTAAAGGGGAGTATTGCATGATGTGATTTATGTTAGTTAAACCTCGAAGAAATGGACTCTATAGACAATTATCTATAACACTTTGATTCACTAAATGATCGTATTTTACGATAATCATTTTCAATGCATTTTTAATATGTTGTGTCATATAATATATTGTGGATTGTGAGATTTATGTTTTTATGTTTTTTTACACTAGGTTTTAAACCATGTTTTCATATCGAATGAGAGACAAATATTAAATGTGTCCTGAGGAAGGTGGTTTTTATTAATTCAACACCACCGAAATGCGTCAACGCCCTTGTTTAAAGAATTGGTCATATCCAAGGAACGTATTCTTGTCCAATACAGGAATTCACGTATGGACATTGAACTGGTTTATGAAACGGATTCTTTTCGGAATGACCTGGTTGTGATGTTGTGATTTTGTTCACATTTTCACTTTTTTGTCTCTTGTATATTGTATATGTGGTATTTTTGATCGATGTATTTGTGATTTTTTTAATTTGTAATATTTTTAATTGATTGGTGAAAAGAAAAATTTTGCTTTGTATTTGAATAAATATAATATATTTTATAGCATATATTGTGTTTTTGTATCATTGTGTATATTATAATTGTTCTATTGGGTCCATTATAAAGTGTATTTGTATCATTGTATGGTTTAATGGTAGAGGTGTATGTATGAATGTAGGCAATTGGAGATAACCTTTCGGTAGTCCCAAGAGAGTTCTCATTTTTATTTACTTGTGGTACCCTGTCTCTTGGGGAGTGGGGTCGCTCCCTTTATTTATACACTGTCTTACACTTAAGTCAGTAGAAATGGTTGATAACCTAGTGGCATTCGACCTAAGGACTTCCCACTTGACTTTATCTAATATCAGGATAAAATATAACCCTCCAGTAGTAAATACTAGTAATAATTGTAGCAAACCACCCCTAGGTAGCAACGAGGGCTCTTCCCTAGAGAAGGTAGATTGATGTGTATGGAACATCTCCTCATCTTCACTTTGTAACGACACAATATTCCAAGAGGGCGAAACATCAAACCAAAACGGGGCCTCTTTTAGTACTGGCTCCAGGAGGTTTGGGTTAGAGGATGGGGTGGACAGGCCCATAAAAAATTTCAATGTCAGTTCCAATACTCTCCCCGTTAAAATTAATCAGGGAGAGTTGTCATCCGTCTACGAAAACTGCAATCAGGTAGATACTCGTCCCATGATCCCTGAACCATTGGCAACTAGGTTGACTTTAGCCTCCTGGAATATTGCGGGATTACACACAAAAATAGCTTCAGCAGATTGGTCAGCATTTATAGAGGACCATGACATATGGGCTTTCCAAGAAACTTGGTCACTGAACCAAATTTACCGCCCAGGGTATTTAAACTTCTTTAAACCGGCCCTCGGCGGACGAAAAGGCAGACCTTCGGGAGGGCTCACCATATGGGTCAGGCAGCACTCTGGCTCTAAGGTAGAGGAAGTACCAACTGATAGCCCTGACATCCAGGCTATACTCCTATGTCCAACGCACTCCCCAGAGATACTGGTAATTAATGTTTATGCAAGAGGGCTGGCGGGTGGTAAACTATCTAATACAGTCTCCATACTTGATAGTTTTATTAAAAATAAGAGGGGCAGAAGCCACTTGGTAATTGCAGGTGATTTTAACTGTTCTTTTGAGCCCCTAGATCAAGAGGACGGTAGCCTCAGTGTAGAGGAGGATGCCCAATGGAATATCCCATCCCTAGATTTACCCCCAATAAGAAAATGGACGGAGGCCGCATTACAGCTAAAAGGACTATGTCTGGAAAGGGGCATTAGGGCAGTAAATGGGAGGACCCCCTCTGACAGAAAGGGCTCCCACACATACTGTAATAGGCATAGAAGTAGTCGTATTGACTACTTTTTTATCAACCTGGAGCTATGGTCTTCCCTCTCCGATATGGTGGTTGTAGAGAGAAGTGAAAGCGACCATAATCCACTGTTGTTGACATTGCAGGTATTGGGTTCCCCTCAAGCACAGCCACCTGTAATTGAGTGGGAGACAGCAGATGCTGCTTTATGCAATGACATGAGAAGAGTTAAATGGGCCATGATCATTGAGAATGACATCGCGCTAGAGCAGATGAAGGCAGTGGTGGAAACCACCTAAAAAAGCTTATTTTTCATCATAGTGCTATTGCTGCTTGTTTGTTCGATATAGTCTTGATAAATTTTATCATGTTTGACGAAAAAATCATATATATCAATATGATCATGTGTTTATAGTATGTTTGTGGTTGTGAATGAATGTAGTCAGAATGTTGTACATTTGTTAGTCTCTGTATGAATTGTTTTTACTTCTAATACATGTTTTTATACTTACCCAAAAACAAGAAAAAGATAAATCAATAAATAAATCTCTTAATTTTTCTAATTTTCTAGTGTCACTATAGTTTGTTTTTCTCCTCATAATGGTTTGAGGGATTTAATGGTCTGAAGTAGCCCTAGAGTATTTACATTCAGGCAGTGGTGGAGTGTACATTAGTAGCCCTGCAAAAGTTGGACACTCAGGAGGATATAAATGCCAATATAACGAACATTCATGATAATATGTTCGCCAAACTTAAATCTTTTTTTATTAAAACTCACAAATTTAAGCGAAGGGTTACTCCCAAAGCAGCAAACTGGTACAACAAGGCTTGCAGAGTAGCCTATAAGAGGCTATCCCTAGCTATAAAATCTAAAATAATGGATGACATCAAAATCGCACGGAAAATGTATAAAAGAACCCAAAATTTAGCTAAGAAGGAATGGGACGAACAACGATGGCAAGACCTCCTACAAGCAAGCAAAGAAAAAAGCATGCAAACATTTTGGCAGATAGTAAAATGGGGCAGTGGTGATCTTCGACAAACCCCGTTAACTACGTAGCCCCTGAACAGTGGGTCTCTCATTTTGAAGCTCAATTTGCTGCCACATGCAATAGCGCAGATAACCTACAACTACCTAAGCCTGATATTGCTGTGCTTTTCAACAGAGGAGAGGTAGAATCTGCCCTGAATGCGATTCCAAGAGGAAGGGCCCCTGGCCTAGATTGTATCCCGGCAGACCTGTTTTTACATGATAAAGACAATTGGCTATCATATATTCAGCTACTTGCCAACGCAATAGCCAGTGGAGCCCCCATTCCAGAATCAAGGCGTGGCGCAGAAATACTCCCGATTTATAAAAAGGGGGGACCATTCTTGCCCCAGTAATTACAGGCCAATTAGCCTAATAGACTCCATACAAAAGATCATGGCTAGGCTGGTGTTGAGCAGAATCCAGACCTGGATTACAGACAATGACATCCTATCGCCTCTACAGGCTGGCTTCCGCCAACACGTAAGCACCATAGACCAGGTCTTTAGGTTTATATTGATCTATTGGCGAGTTGTTATTATTGGGGGAGGAACTATTTACGCGGCATTTATTGATCTCAAATCCGCATTCGACCTGGTCCCCCGTAATAAGTTATGGGGGGTATTAAAAGACTCAGGGATGCCTTTAGAATTACTCTCACTGGTAGTTAAGCTGCACGAGTCAAATTTTGCACAGGTACGCTGGGGCTCACAGGGCAATGTTACAGACAGGTTTTCAGTATCTAAAGGGGTTCACCAAGGGTGCGTCCTGGCGCCAACCCTATTTTCGTTATACATTAATAGGGTTGTTAACTATTTTACTACCCACCCCACTGACGCTCCCACACTTGCTGGTATGAAGGTACCCATACTTATGCTCGCTGACGACACCTTCATTATTTCAAAAACACAGAAGGGGTTGCAGTGTGCATTGAAAAGATTTGAGGATTTCTGTGGAGACCATGAGTTGGTAGTTAATGTAGAGAAAACTAAATTCATGGTTCTCCACAAACATAAAGCGATCAAAGGGAGAGTATTTATGAATAAGGCACAACTTGAACAGACTGACGTGTTCACGTATTTGGGGATTATTCTGGGCAGGAAGCTTAATTGGAAGCCTCAGATTGATCTAATGGCCCTTAAACATGCACAACTGGCAGGAGAACTACTGAAAGAACAGAGGCTGTCTCAAACAAAGCCAGTAGGCCCTGCATTAAAGATATACGATACAAAGATTAGGGCCTCAATACTGTATGGTGCTGAGCTCTGGGGCTTTGAGAACCTGACACCATTAGCTACAGCCCAGAACAAATTTGTGAGAACCCTCACTGGCCTCCCGCAATCTACCCCACTCATGCCGCTTTATTTAGATTTGGGTTGCCGTACCATAGAGGAGATAGCATGCTACAGACCCCTAGCATTTTGGAGAAGGCTCTGGTCAGGGCCGGACTGGCAGTAGCGGGCACCGGGCGTTTCCCCGGTAGGCCGCTAGGGAGGGGGCCGGTTTTGGGCCCCTGGGGGGCCGTTTTTGTTACCGGGGTCGGCAATATCGGCCCCCGGTAACAAAATCGGCCAAAACCGGCCCTCGCAAACTGCTCGGCTGCACTACCCCTCACCCCGGGGGGGGGGGGGGGCGGCTGAGCAGTTTGCCAGGGCCGGTTTCTGTTCCCAGTCCGGCCCTGGCTCTGGTCCACCCCGGAGTTGTTATTTTATGCTAATGCACTAAAAGATGTTAGAGAGGCTGATATATCATGTAAGATCCCCTGGTTACAAAAGATAAAGTGCACACTGGTGAACATGGGGATGAGCCATCTGTGGGATGACCCATCTGGTAGCCCTTTTCCCTCTAAAAAGGATTATAAAGAAGCTTACTGGAACATGGTTAAAATAAAATGTTTGAAACCCATTAAGAACACCTCTCTGTCTGGCATTTTTCTGGAGCACAAACACGATATCCTGTTCGAAGATTATTGGAATTTTATATCCAAACCCTGTGACAGGAAGTTATTCCACCAATTTTGGGTGGGTACACTCCCTGTTAAATCGTTTACACACAAATGGCATAGTCCATTGGACAATAAATGTTTTTTCTGCCCTGAGCAAGTTGAAACAATTCCCCACATTTTATTTGTTTGTCCAGCGTATAAGCTTCCCAGGGTCAAATGGATAAAGCCAATCTGTTCCAATATGGGTACAAAATCTAGTGCTATAGCTCTTCGAATACTGAAGACCAACACACAAGAGCACATAGTGATAGCCATGGCTAAATGTTTGAGCTGGATGTGGGGTATTCGAGTTAAAAATCTGAAGAATTAAGAATTAACAAATGGAAACCATACTCAAAGTGAACTGTGAATATCCTTGTTGTATTTAACACCTCGTATTATTGGTCTATGTCCGATGGTTATCTAGATTATGTTTTCTTCTATTTAGTAAGATTGCTAAAGTATTATGGCGAAATGGAAATATGTACTTAAATGGCAGCTAGCCAAGTAGATAGAGTGAAGTGCTCACCGTACTATTATGTTATAGTAACTCTAATCAATTTTACCAACTTTTAACATTTTATACGAAAGTTTTAAATTTCTTTTTTATAATGCACTGTATATACATAGAGTCACATTGTTCATTATCTAATCTACTTACTGTGTTTTAACTCTGTATATATATCTACTTTTAATTCTTCAGTTAA
Organism: Calotriton arnoldi; assembly: GCA_963921515.1. Classification (NCBI taxonomy): domain Eukaryota; kingdom Metazoa; phylum Chordata; class Amphibia; order Caudata; family Salamandridae; genus Calotriton; species Calotriton arnoldi. The sequence goes on along the minus strand of CAWUFW010013009.1, from coordinate 439,810 downwards.
GATGTAATATTGTCAATATCATTGTGTCTTTTATGATCGGAATGATCGAAATAAAGACTGTTTTGACTTGACTTGGATCTGTGTGCCCTTCAAAGCCCCTCATTGAAGTCTCTCCCACATCAAAGGCACCACTGGGTTTAAGAACTGGACTTCTCGCTCCACCAACTCAGACACTACTGGACTTGTGAAGAACTCTGCCAGGAGGAAGCACTGCTGTGCTGCTACAAGGACTGCCACTCTTATGGACTGCTGCTCTGGAAGAACTGCTTTTCTTCTGTGCTACCCTGCTACACGGCTGCCTGCTACCCTATGCACTGCTGAGGAAAAAATGGACTAGCTTACTTGAACCCAGAGTGATCTCTAAGGGAATGCTGGCTTGCTACCTGTTTTAAGACTCAGGATATCAAAGTCTTACCCCCTGCTCCTGTGCCTGGTCCATTGGAAATGGATCTAGGGCTTGCTGCAGTGGAACCAACGCATACTCTGCTGCGTGCGCAGAACCGACACATCGCTGCTGTTGCGGGAACAGAACCAGTGCATTGCATTTGGAACTAGCACATCGCCATCGAAACTGACGCATCGGAACCGCTGCATTGCCACCGCTGCAGTAAGAGCCGATCGACGCATCCCCTCGACTGCGAGGAGAAACCCGGCACATCGGCTTCGAAACAAACGCATTTCGGACCCAGCTCTTCATCTTCAGAACTGGCGCATTGCCATCATTGCGTGGAGAAAATTGACGCATCACCTTGACTGCGGTATCAACACAGACGCATCACTTGGCTGCACTCCATATCTTGCTGTTGCGACCAGGATCAAAGTACTTTTGTTATGTGGCTCCTGTATCCAGCCGCGCTCCAGCGTGGTCAGCCTGAACTCTTAACTTTGCTCCAGTCTAGCGTGACCAGATAACTCCATAGGCGCTTATTGCTTCTAAGCACTATTTTTCACTTTTAATCTTTAAAAATTCATATCTCGACTTCTGCTTATTGGAGTTTTATTGTTTTGGTATTGTTTTATTTATAAAATCATAATCTATTCTTCTTAACTGGTGTGTAGTCTTTTCATGGTGTTTTCACTGTGTTACTGTGTGAAGTGTTGCACAAATACTTTACACATTGCCTCTAAGTTAAGCCTGCTTGCTCTGTACCAAGCTACCAGAGGGTGGGCACAGGTTAATTTATGGTGTGCATCTGACTTAACCTGACAGGGATTGTGGTTCCTGCTTGGACAGGGTGCGTACCTCTGCCAACCAGAAACCCAATTTCCAACAGCGGCCATGTTGGGGAAATGTTTTAGTTTGGGCTAGGTAATAGAGTTCTGTGAGGCAGAACAACTGCTTACCAGGTTAGGACCAGTACAGAAAGACGGATAAGGAGGTAATGTGGCATTACTGTTGTGGAGCTTATACTCAGTCTCCACTTTAGCTTTCTTTTTAACTTAGCATCTTTTTCTAGTGGTGATTTGCATATGTTTTGACTATCTCAATAATTTGCCCTGCACGCATTTATTCCTGGTATGCATTGTCGCCCTGTTGCATATATATTTAGTTCCAGAGTTACCCATATTGGGACACGGTGCTTGTTTTAGTTTCTGTGCTCGTAGGAGACGGCTCTTCTGCTTCAGACTAAATAACAATATTGCTCGATGCCTCTGGCACAATGTGATAAGACCCGTATTTTATTATGTAAACAGCATCCGTGCTGAACTCAGTGAGAGGTGCTACACCTCTCACCGGAGTCATCATGGAAGCTGCGGTGAGTTGTGACTAAGATGCAGCTCTGCTTTCCCCAAGCTCCATCCTGAGAAGGAAGATAACTGCACACTCAGACGGGGTGCATTTCTTAATGCACTGAGTCCGGTTTCCTGACACACTGTACCAGGCATGGGGTTAGATCATTTCAAAAGGTCTGGCAGAAAGGTAGCCCGACAAGCTTTCTTTAGTATTGAGGTATTAGAGATAGATAGGAGTCACCTTAGTAATGTTAGGACCAATTAAAATGGTTGAATGTTTTGTTTTTTGGGCATTCTAATAATGCTTATAACAATGATGTGTTTCATCTGTCTAATAATCACAGCTCATGCATTATTTACAAGGATTGGTGCTTTTCAAATAACATTTGAAAATGCATTCTCGTATCTTTTCTTTGTGCCACCTGGGGCATGCAAAAGTGACAAACGAAAGGATTAGATCTGTTTCCACAATTTCCTTGGGAATCAGAGTGGTCATGTTCGAGGTTACTGACAACATCTATAACTCTGTAAGGTTAGGAGTTTAGATGTGGTACTGTGAGCTATCCAAACAGACCAACATTTACCGATTATACAAGAAGACTCAGTCTCTGTATCATGAAATTTTGTTGCTATAAATAAACAGTCTTAATAAATTCGTAGGAACCGTATAACATTACAGCCTGAGTTGCCAACTTTGGAACTAGAAAACCAGGTTTAAGAACCAGGTTTAGGTCTCACTGTCAGCTTAAACATCTTGTGATCAGTGGCGGTCCGTGCAGGTAAGCGCAGTGGGGTGGGGGCGGGCATGAGGGGGGGGAGTCGACAGACGACTGAATAGGGAAAATTAATTAAATAAATAATTCCTATTCTGTCGTCTGTCGACATCCCCCCCCCACTGCCCCACCGAGCTTACCTGCATGGATCACCGCTGCTTGTAATTACTTAAAGCCTGATTAAGAGTGTGGTTACTCCGTCAGGGAGACGGAGAATTTTACTCCACTGTCCTGATGGAGTGACTGTATTCCAAATTTAGAGCTGTCCGCTGCCTCACCGGACATCTCTTACATTGGCAGTAACCGCCATCACGGTGGTTCCTGTCAATGCATTGAAAGTGGACCATACAGCTCCCCTACGGCACTCTTTCAATTTCTTTTTTCATTTTCGAAAAGAAAACCCCAAAGTGGTATTTCCTTTTTGAAAATAAAAAAAGCAATGACCCCCTCACCATGGGAGTTTTCCCCATTGTGTGGGGGTCATTGAAATGTTTTTACTTTCACTTACTGCCATGCTTTGGATGGCGATAAGTGAAAGTAAACACTGCCCATTTGTTTGACCATCCTAAATAGAGTGGCAGACAAATGGCAAAACCTCCGACGTCCCATACTCCATCAGGTTGTGGGAGGAGTAGTCTCTGCCGCTGACATAATGAAGGTCCATCCGAGTCTAAATGAGGTTGGCAGAAGTGTATTCTAACACGGTTGTGATGGATTTCCCTTTCGACCGCGCTCTAAATTAAGCCCTTGATCTCCTGGTGCCAAAAAAAATTAATGTGACCTTGTGTAATGTAACTGGTACTCATTTAAAGAGCTCCAATACCTTCAGTCGAGTTTGTGCTGTATAAAACTGCAAAAAGAAAACCTTAGGAATTGTAGAATAGTCAGATCCATAAAGAAGGCACTCAACCCACTGAGCCATTCTTCAGCTGCAGGTTAGTAACCCATCCCCTACACACACACACACACCCGTCAGCACGTTGGTACACTCCTGACCCCTCATACCCATTTGTATTGGCAGAAATCAGTAATGCTGAGCTTTTCTCCAGACCAATGCTGAAATTTAGATAATTGGATAATTGAAGTAGCAGTCCTATGTGAATTAAGTAATTAATACATAAATGAGTGGGTAAATTAATGTTGAATGGCTTTATAAATTATATAGCTTGACAGACCACACTGATTCATCTCAGTTTCTTCCTGGATGAAGAGAGGGCAAGTGTCATTCATAAAATATGGTGTTTGAGTTTCTTAATGGAGGTGAGGTGTTGGGTCAAACTGTGGATCATCAGAGGTAGTTTGTGCCACAGTGCTCACTCCTTGGCCTGAGAAACGTGTCTCCTTTTAAAGTGTGTTTTATGTAGGGGGTCTGAAAGCAGATTTGACCAGATTATTCAGGAGTGCCAGAGAAGCAGATTTGTATGCTGCTGCTGGAGTATTGTGTGGACTTTCCATGGTAGTACATGTTGAGACAGTCTTGAACATGGCCCGGATGCTGTGTGACCAGATTTTCAAAAACAGAAATTGAGGGATGTTATAGATTCAAACGCATGATTTAAGGGGTCATTTAATGTTTGGTAGAGCTGGAGCCCTACTGTAAATCCGTGGGGCTCAAATTTGTGTTTCCTCTGCCTTATTTGAAGGCAGGAGAAACTCTCAGTTTCCCACAACATTCTCAGCTAGCTCCAGTGCCACAAACCTATGAACCAACAGCCCATCTGCAAGCCACTCTCCTGAATTTGCCTCCCCGCCCCTTCACATTATCGGCAATGGTAGGCCAAGGGGACAGAAGGTGCGGGCCATATGAGGTGCATTGACGGGGTAGAGTTCTATGGTTGAATGGGGAAATGTCCTTCAGGACGAAGCCGGAATCACACTGTGCATTCACAACGCTGGCAATAGAACGAACGCGTCATTAGCACACATTTGTTCAGCATGCAAGTCGTTACAACGACTTGCATTAGAGGGGGCGCATAGGTGGAATGGTGTTGAATTTTACGTCCAACACCTTCCCTACTATTGCGCAGACTGGAGTTGGAATAATAGATGATCCTATTTGGAAGTCCAGCGCCCCTCTAAGGCAAGTCGTAATAACAACTTGTGTGCTGAAGGAATGCATACTAATGAAGCGTTGGTTCTAATGAAGGCGTGATGAAGGCATGCGTGCTAAACGCTTGCGGGATTCCATCGTACATTCGGTCGGATGATGGCTTCTATGTGATAAAGATGGTAGGTGCTTAACGACATAGTGAGGCCAATATGAAGAGGGCTCACAGACATCAGTGGTTCCCCAACACAAAAATGGCATTGGCCTCACCAGATTCGAAAGGTCGAAAGACTCTTGTAGGAGAAGGGTTCACTCTCTTGTGAAGACACAGCCTGCCAACCAGACAGAAGCTGTCAAGTCAAACACCCGAAGAACCCTCTATCACTTCATGCATCATCCTTTCTTCTTGTAGGAGGTACATCGTCAGCTTCCTCCAAGGCTTCCAAACATGTGGCTCCCTTGGTGCTAAGCAGGCAGTGCATCTGTTGTAGTTCCCAAGCTCCCATGTGCACACTCACAGATACCTGTAAGGGAGGTCTGCCTGCACATTGATTACTTAAAGTAAGCAGAAAGATGCCTACTTCACATATGCAGAAATATGAAAAGCATCAGACTAAGGAGACCGCCTAAACTCAAATACGAAACCCTATAGGATGTTAAGTTACTACTAGACCTTTTCACTACCTGGCCTGAGATACGAAGAGACTTTCCATAAAACTAGCCTCTCTACTCTGCCTAATCTCCTGCCATAGCGTATCAGACGTTAAAGCACTAGAAGTAACTAATAGAGTCTATGACGCCTTTGGTGTCAATTTCAAGATCGTTAAGAGAACTAAGACTATGTCAGATACAATTTTCTACCCAAAGTTTAACACATGCAAAAAACTTTGTGTGGTAGATTGTATGAAAGAGTATGATGCACGAATGAGCGAACATCGTGCAAATGGTGTTAACCAATTACCTTATCTCTTTTGTGAAACCCTTCAAACCCATTACATCAGCTACTATAGCAAGATGGGTTAAATATGCAATACAATCAGCTGGTATTGACCTAAAAAGGTTCCAGGCACACTCAATAAGGGGAGCTATGGCTAGCGAATCATTTTGGAAAGGGGGTAAACTAGATGACATTCTTAAAGCAGCTGATTGGTTAAATTCTAACACTTTTGCTAAACACTATTGTAAACCTAATTATCCAGATACAACAACGGCGGACCTCCTGTGCCGCACCTCGTGCCAGTTCCTATAAGTAAGTTCGCCGTGCAATCTACCCCTGCGCCAGCCGTTGAATGACGTCACTGTGCTCCAGATCAGAAACTGTTATGACAAGTGGGGGTGCGCAGCTCAAGAATTCCAATAGGCCAAGATAAATTGAAAAGTAACTTCTTTATTCACAAATTCTTTTTCTTAAGATCATCATATTTTCTATATCTGCTGATCTTAAGAAAAAAAAATTGTGAATAAAGAAGTTACTTTTCAATTTATCTTGGCCTATTGGAATTCTTGAGCTGCGCACCCCCACTTGTCATAACTATTGTAAACCTATTGAACATAGGTCAGATGTAGTGTTACTAAACTACCAACATGAAAAATGGTAGCCTCCGGTCTTGTAATGAAATTGCAATTCTCCTAATAACATGACAAGAGAATCTGGATTTCATTAAAGACACGGAGGCTAACATTATCCCACCCTTCCCCTCCCGTGGGTGGATAAATAATCACTGAACAATAGATGCATAATTTATGATACAACCTTTATTCAATGTATTGTTGAAAATTTCATACAACCTTTTTTCAATGGATTGTTAAAAATTTCATATAACTTCCCCGCTTTTATATTACACCTTTCTCAGTTACATAACAACAGAGCACTGATACTCTTTCTTATTTCAGATAACTCAACATAACTGATTCATCTATACTGCTGTTACCGCAAGGAAGATGTTCAGAAAGAATTAACTCCGTGTCCTCTTCATTCAATCTTCATTGTTTCTATCCGTTTGGAATGCACCAAAAAAAAAGAGAAGAAAGAAGAAAAATGAAGAAAATGTTATACAGAAGAAGACTTTATTACCTCGCATTTAAAAGAGGCAGACTATCCTATGTGCATGGCTATTGTACATCTGGAAGATTCTATTCTAGATCTGTTTCACTTTATGATGTATTGCTTCTAAGTGGCTGCTTGGAGTTAGCATTAAAAGAAATATGCATAATGTTAGCCTCCGATTCTTTAATGAAATCCAAATTCTCTTGTCATGTTATTAGGAGAATCGCAATTCTCTTTGAGGGCTCCCAAACACTAGGATGATCATATGAGATATATTGGCACCACCGATGATCACCTAACCTGTATGAAGCTGCGTAAAATATGACTTCCCTAAAGGACAACATTAGAATGAGCCCCGAAATGACAGCTGCCGATGGCAGATATTAAACTTCAGTTGAAGCAACAACCTCAATCTCAACTTCTTGTAACATTCTACCGAAGGTCAGCTAAAGTGCCTCATCTGGAGTTCAGTTGTAAGAGAGCATCCTCTGATTTCTAGAGGAAATGCTAAATTTAGTGAATAATGTATTGGCCAAATTTCCTCTGTCATCTGAAGAGCACGGTAGAGGATATTTTGCTGGTGGATTTTATGTCAAGACAAGAGGCTAGCATTATGCATATAACTTTTATTTCCCACTTCTGAGCAGCACCATTAAAAGCTCAAAGAACCTTAAAACATCACAATCAAAAAAGAATCTTCAAGACCATAAATAACATGTGACCACCATCTTCTTCCTCTTTTGTTTGCTGCTTCTGAGCAGATAAGTATTGGTCTATTTATTAATTTTGATTATGTATTTGTGGGAGATAAGGTGTGTAATGATTATTTCTAAGTTGTTTGTGTGGAGAGTTTTGTTGTGAAAACCCAATTTATGTGTGATTGTTTGTGTGAGAATGTATGTTTAGGATCTTAGTTTTAGAGAGTTTTGTTTATTAACATATTAATTATATGTATTTTAATTTTATTAGTAATGTTTAAGTATTTAAGATTGAGCATAACGAATGATTGAAATCAGAATTAGATTTGGGCTTGATATTTTGAATACGCGAGTGCGCGCGCAATAGCTGTTCGAGTTCAGTTTAAAAAAGAATATTTTTGAAAGTAGCTTTCGCTTACCGTGTATTTAGCTTTCAGGTATCGGTAGCGCGAGCAGTCTCGAGCCTTACCCGGTGTTGTATGAGGTTGGGAGAGCAAGCTACGTGACGCACGCGCGCACGTAAAGACGCTCCCCCATTGGCTAACAATGGGGATGTTTTTAAAAGAAGTTAAGGCTTGTTTTGCAGTGTGATCTTTTTTTTCGAAGGGAATTAGCTCTGCGAGGCTCGTTTCCATGGAAACAAAGCTTCGTGAGGACATCGTTGATGAGAAAGCAACAGTTGGTGCTGTGAGAAGCTAAAAAAGTGGTTTTTGGTAGGGAAAAGAGCAAATAAATAAAAACGAGTTGGTTTGGAGGAAAGAGAAAGAGTTTAATATATTTTTTTGAATAGAAATAAATATATTTAGAGGATTTGGAAATGGAAAATTTTAATGAAGAACAAGGAAAGATTATTAGAGAGATAATTAATAAAGAGTTAAAGGAGACTATACAGGAGACAGTAAAGCAGGCTTTAGGAAAAAGGAAAAATACTGAGGAAGAGGAGTATTTTTCAGTTTCTGAAGAAGAAAATGAAAGAGGTCCAGGAGGGAAATGTTCATCTAAGAGGAAACATTTAAATGTTAAGAAGGGTCAGAGTGGAGTCCCAAGCGGCTCAAATTTGAGAGGTATCCGATGCGATACAGAGGAGAGCCAGTTATACACTGGAAAGAGGGGAAAGGCATGTGGTGATGTTTCAAACATAAGTGATGATGATTTGGATGGATATGTTTTGGACTTTGAATATAAGGATGGATTAGGTGAGGAGTTTGAAGAGAGTGGAAAAGAGAAAGTTAAGGATTCTGTTGTTGATCCTTTCGGTGAGCTTTTGTTTAGCCCGAAGGACATTAGACACCCTAGAGGTAAAGATTGGTGGCCGCTTGAACATATGGCGGACTACATAAAGTATAGATTAAGAAAACCTCTGGAGAAGGAAGAGAGAAACATCATGCGAGCTGAATGCTCTCGGCCTAATATAGAGGAGAAAGTAAGTTTAACTCCTAACATTGACCCAGAGTTGATAACATACCTCTTTAAAATGGGAAAGGATCCTAGAAAGGGTTTAGACAGGTCATTAAAACAGTGTCAAGATAAAGTGCTTGACATTTTGGGGCCATTGGCTAAAATTTTGATGCTGTGGAGGAAGCTCATCTTAAGAATTTAGATATTGACCTTGCATTACTGTATGGGTGGTGCCAGAGGGCAATTTGATTCTTAGGCAATGCTAACGCAGGATTACTATCTGAAAGAAGGAAAACTATCCTGATGAGGATAAATCCAAAGTTGTGTGATTTAGCTGTTAAAGAGTCTAGTGAAGAAGCACGTGGATTACTATATGGAGAAGGAATGGTTAAATCCTTAACGAAGTACGTGCGTACTTTTACTAGCCTTGACAAGGCACATTTTTCAATGCGCAGGGTCTTCAATAATAGTAGTTTTTATGGTCGGGCCGGTAGAAGAGGTCAAGCTACCGGCCGTGCAAATTTTAGAGCCCATTATCAGAACCAAGGAAGTGGATACGCTAGAGGACAAGGAAATTATAGTTTCTTCCCACAATGGGGAAGAAGCCGGGCTCGTGGCACCAGAGGAAGAGGACAAAGCCAGGGCCAAAATCAGAACCAGGGTGAGTATGAAGATTGGTTCTCCTTTTATCCCGAAAAGTGTAAGAGGAAGATTGAAGTATTACTAAGAAAAATGGGAGGAGATAACCAAAGATGCTTGGGTTCTAAAGACAATAGGTGGTTTTCTAATAGATTTCGATTCAGTCCCTATTCAGGTGAAGGAACTACACGAGCTGTTTTTTCAAGAAGATTTGTTACTGATAGTAGAGAACGAGGTCCGTATGATGTTAGAGAAGGATGCTATTTTGGAAGTAGGAGAGGAAGAGAAAGGTTTTGTAAGTACGCTGTTCCTGGTAGAAAAGAGAGAGAAAGGATAGAGGCCGGTAATAAATCTGAGGAATTTAAATCAATATGTGACTTATCATCATTTCAAAATGAAGGGCATTCATCTTTTAAGAGATGTTCTTCAGGAAGGAGATTGGATGGTGAAAATGGATCCGGAGGATGCGTATTTCACTATTCCAATAGCAAAGGAAAGTCAAAAATTCCTACAGTTCAGGTGGAAGGGTCAGTTGTTTCAGTTTCAGTGTCTTCCATTTGGACAATCCTCTGCCCCTTGGTGTTTTACCAAGGTAATGAGGTCAGTGGTAGGTTATTTCAGGGAGAGAGGTATAAGGATGATAGATTATCTGGACGATATTTTGATAATGAATCAAGATTTGGTGATTTTAAAGGAACATCTGTATTTTGTGAAGAACACTTTAGAAAGTCTAGGTTTTCTAATAAATTTAGAGAAATCAGTTTTGGAGCCTACAAGGAAGGTGGAGTTTCTGGGGTTTGTGGTGGACACAGTTGCATGTCAATTGTGTCTACCAGAGAAGAAGGTGAAGAAGATAAAGCAAGAAATACAGAAGGTAATAAACAGGGAAAGAGTATCTTTGAGAGATCTGGCAAGAATAATTGGTCTTCTGTCCTCGTCAATTCAAGCGATTTTTCCGGGCCCACTGCATCACAGAGCCTTACAGCGTTTGAAAAAGTCAGGATTGTCAACGGGATTGTGGTATGGAGACATGGTGGATGTTTTTTTGGAAGCAAAGGAGGAATTGATTTGGTGGAGAGAGAACATGGATGCGTGGAATGATCGGGCAATTTTTGGTGTTTGCCCAGAATATGTTTTGGAGACGGATGATAGCAATCTTGGTTGGGGCGCATTTGGTCTGGGAGAAGAGGCAGGGGGAGTGTGGTCCCCTTGGGAGAAAGGGAGTCATATAAATTGTCTGGAAATGAGGGCAGGCTTATTTGCCTTGAAGAGCTTCAAAAGAGGTTTGTTGGGCAGGTCAGTACTGCTCAGGATGGACAATGTGTCTGCTGTGTCTTACGTAAACAGACTGGGTGGAACTCAGTCAAAAGGACTAGCAGAATTAGCTAAAGAAATTTGGGAGTTTTGTCTGGAGCACAAAATTGGTCTGAAGGCAGAATATTTACCGGGTGTGAAGAATGTGTTGGCAGATTGAAACTCAAGGAATATGATAGATTACAGCGATTGGAAGTTGAGAGAGGAGGTTTTTGCGGAAGTATTGGAGAGAATGGGTCCTCTAGAAGTGGATCTCTTTGCGTCGAGGTTAACCTTTCAGTTGGAAAGGTATGTGAGTTGGAGACCGGATCCTGGAGCCATGGCAGTGGATGCGTTCATGCAGGATTGGAGAGGGGTGAAGGGCTATGCTTTTCCCCTGTTCTCTATGATTCAGAGGGTTCTTGTTCAGGTGAAGAAGCAGAGATGCAAATTAGTTTTGGTAACTCCTTTTTGGAAGAGTCAAGCTTGGTTCCCTTCTGTGATGGAGTTAGCAGTGACAGAGCCTCTTTTGATTTGGGCTTTCAGAGGTCTTTTGAGGAATGTGGAAGGAGAGGAACATCCTTTGGTGGAGTCGGGTTCTCTCAACCTTCTAGTTTGGAAGATATCAGGGGTTCAAGAACATTCACAGATCTTTCAGGAACGGCTGCGGAATTATTGTTTGAGTCCTGGGCTCCTGGGACAAGAAAGAGATATAGAGGAGTTTGGAAGGTCTGGTTTTGTTGGTGCATGGAAAGGGGTTTGGATCCCTTGGAAGCTATTGATGTTCAGGTAGCTAATTTTCTGGCTGGTTTGTTTGAGAAGGGTATGTCTTATAGAACTGTGAACTGCTATAGATCGGCGATTTCTGCAGGCCATTCTTTAAGTAATGGTGTGCCCATTGGAAGGAGTCCTTTAGTTTGTAGGATTATGAATGGAATTCGGGTTAAGAGGCCTCTGGAATCTAAGTATAAATCTTTATGGGATGTTGACTTGGTACTGAAGTTGTTTGTAGGTTGGCCTAGTAATAAGTTTTTAGATTCTAGGGAATTGTCATGGAAGTTGGCTACATTATTGTGTCTTATTTCTTTTGGGAGAGTTTCGGATGTCAAGGCTTTGGAGATTTCTCATAGGTTTTATCAACCTAATGGTGTTCTTTTTGATGTTATGCAAAAGGACTAAGACTATTTCTAGTTCCATTTATTATCCAGTTTTTGATGAGTCTCCTGGTTTATGTGTGGTACGTTGTTTAAAGGAGTATGAGAACAGGATGTTGGAGTAAAGGGGAGATGGTGTAGATCAGGTTTTGATCTCTTATGTGAAACCTTATAAGGCAGTTTCTAGTGCTACAATTGCTAGATGGGTTAAATGTTCAATGAAGGAAGCAGGTGTTGATGTGTCTAAATTCACTGCGCATTCTGCGCGTGGAGCTATGGCAAGTAAGGTGAGCATGTTAGGTGGAAGATTAGAGGATTTTATGGAAGCAGCAGACAGGACTTCTGTTGCTACATTCAGGAAATTCTATTTTAAATCAGTTGAACATGTTTCAAAATGTGTTTTAGAAAAGCTTTGAACATGCATAATGCTAGCCTCCTGTCTTGACATAAAATTGCGATTCTAATAGGTTTACTGATTATAGAATCGGGATTTTATTAAAGACAAGGAGGCTAGCATTATCTCTCCCACCCTTCCCTTGGGTGTGGTTAAGATGTTTTAATGATTTAATTTTGATTGTTTGTTTCAAGCAATTAAAAGTTTATTATACTTACTAAGTTTGTCTATATGTTTTGTTGTAGAGATTTAATTTTGGTTGACTCAAGTTGTTGACGAGAAGGAAAGCTAGAAGAAGCAAACGAAAAGAGGAAGAAGATGGTGGTCACATATTATTTATGGACTTGAAGATTCTTTTTTGATTGTGATGTTTTAAGGTTCTATGAGCTTTTAATGGTGCTGCTCAGAAGTGGGAAATAAAAGTTATATGCATAATGCTAGCCTCGTTGTCTTTAATAAAATCCCGATTCTATAATCAGTAAACCTATTAGAATCGCAATTCTCCTCCTCCGTTAGCAGCTTCTTTCAGAAATTGGAAGATTTTCTATTACCAAGAAACCCTAAATCGTGCTCCAAAGCACAAGCAGGTCAAATTCTAAAGGGGCTGAGTGTTTGGAATTGAGACAGCGCAGCACAGGGAAACCATCATAAAGACATAACTGAGGAACATCCACCTGTGATGACAGCAGCAAGAATCCATAGTGACAATGTACATGTGAAACATGAAAGAGTCGCTTTACACCAAACCACTACATCAAGACAATCATGAGCAGATAAAACAACCAATTTTCAGTTCCTATTCCCCCTAAAGCAAAATCAATGACTTAATAAACCTGTGCTAACAGCACGTCTTTGTTCCACTAAAAAAAGAACTCCCTTCTATATTACCTGCATGTCGCCATACAGCATATTAGTTCAACTGACCCCCTAAGCAAGAAATCACTTTGCCCACCAGGAGCAGGGCCGGATGGGCCTTTTATTGCACTGGGCATTTCCTCAGGGGAATGGAGACCTTGGAGGTCGGTTTTGAAAGCCCAGGGCTGCTCCTGGTGTCTGTGCCACTTCACACAACTCCCTGAGGTTAATTGCAGCAGGCATGGGGGGGCTTCAAGAGGGAGAGAAAGAGAGGACAGGGGAAGATAGAGAGAAAGCGGTCAGAGACGAAGAAAGAAAGGAGAAAAGGAGAAAAGGAATGAGAATGGAAGGATGTGTTTCTATGTTAGGTGAATGTGTCAACTTCAATGAGCTATAGGTGGATGTTCTTGGTGATTGATAGCTGAACTAGAAACTGTAGCAAATTGCTTATGTATCTTCTAGGATGGCAGGAATGCCCATTACCCAACAGAAGCATCTGTGTGTAAGGCAGTTTGTGATAGGGCATGTTGTTAAGTGCCATAAGAGCCAATCATTGGCATATATGACTGTATTCAGTGTAAGTTACAGGTTCATTTCTTAATTTGCTCTGCTGTTTATTAGTGCATGATGTGCCCTTGTGGAGGCTGCTATTGTGAGCGTAGTGATATTCGACTGCATGGTACATCTGTGCCGTTTGTGTGTGTGTTTCTTGTCTTGTTCAAGAAACTCAAATTATATCTTTCTGCCGATGTCATGAAGACAATTATGACGGTAGTCATTGGCGGCCATCAAGATTATGGCAACAGCATTTATTTAGGACTGCCAGAAGGCATCTTCAGCTACTTCAGAACGCAGCAGCAAGGATGATGTGTAAGGCTCTACTTAAGACACACACTCGTCGACTTTAAGGAAACTTGATTGGAGCCCAGCCATCCAATGGATTCAGTTTAAAGTGTGTTTTCTAGTTTTCAAATCTCTTCATGGCTTAGCTCCTGATTTTCTTGCTAAACGCTTAATGAGCTACACCCCTAAAAGGACTCTGAGGTCTTCTAAGGCCCTTTTGTTGGTTGTCCCTCGGTTTTCTAAATCTAGGAGAGGTGGACGCAGCTTCTCAGTCTTGGCTCCCCCAGTCTGGAAGTCGCTCCCTTTGCATATTCGCTCACTGTCTTCTCTGGATGTTTTCTGGTACTCTTTGAAGACCTGGCATTTTTAGAAGGGCTTTCAGCTCTGGCATATTGCTTTTTCTGGGTATTTTCCTTCTCTCTTTTGAGTGTTAGCACCATGATACCTTCGGGTGACCGGCGCTCAGCATGCAAGTTAGAGCGGCATAGCGCTCTATAAGAAAATCGGCCGCCATTGTCCTGTGTGAGCGCGCTGCAAATACAAAAAGCAGCCGCCATTGTCCCCATCAGTGTCAATAAACAAAATAGTGCTCACCGACTTATAATGCAGACCGTGTAACAAGCCAAGTAAAAGGTCCAGTCATTATGGGAGGTAACAAATGAGGCGGTACCAAGGAGGGACTAACAAGCCTATTTACGAATCAGAAGCCAGCATTTACAAAGGACAACATCACCCACAAATATGGGGGGAGAGTGTGCGGGGCTTCCAGTGCATACTTCAATACAGCATGCCTTGCAGTGCGAGTAGCGCATGCGTGCTGCTGCTAAGCTCGACCTAAAAAGTAAGACTTATTTTAAATGCAGCACCATTTCCTGTAAGGAAAAAGAGGCTGCATTTTATTTTTAAAGTTGACTTTATTAAAAGGTGCTCACAGACATGGTCTGTGATGCCTCCAATTGGAGTGAGTAGGTATTTGCAACCTATCGCATGATTACCCATAAAATAGGTCTGATTACGACCAACTCTTTTTATGAATAACCTATTAGCATATAGGTTTGTAAAATTTTATGCTAGTCACAAAAATGCTGGTCATAAATTGTGACCAGTTTTTTGTGACCAGTATTTAGTACATCTGGATATAGGGCCTGATTACGAGTTTGGCGCAGCGGAGCCGGCGCAACGATGCCTCCGCTGCGCCAAACCCGTGCAAGACCGCCCAAGGATCGCCGACCGTATTACGAGTTGAAAATGCACAACTCGTAATACGGTCAGTGGTTCTTTGCTATTCCCATGGCGGTGCCTGGAAAACAGGCACCACAATGGGAACAGCAAAAAAGTTCCAGTACGGCATGGACTTCCATGCCGTACTGGAACTTTGTAGGGCTACAGACAAGGGGGCACATGATGTGCCCCTCTGAATGTATCCCCATGGCGGGGGGGCCCTGTAGGGCCCCTTTGTTCCTGCACCGCCAGCCTTTTCATGGTGGGGCTCCGCCATGATAAGGCTGGTGGTCCAAGAGCTTGTAATATGCTGAGCGGGACTGTGCCAGTCCCCACTCAGCATATTGAGTTGTGGCGCTCCTGCGCCACCGCCAGGGAATGACTGTTTCCTGGCGCAGCCGACTGTCGGCCGCCGCATCGACTTTGGAAGTCGTAATGCGTCAGACGGTGGACCGCCACTGCTGCGCCACCACGAATCTGGCGGACAGAAGACCGCCAGACTTGTAATCAGGCCCATAGTTCCCTAGAATAATGGGCCTAGGCACCTCAGTGGCCTAGGCACCTCAGTGGCCCACCACATTTTGTTATTGGGGCCGTGGGGGCATATGGGGAACAGACAGGGTTCTGAGCAGCAGGCAGGTTTTTTTTTTGCAGTTATATATAGTGCCAACTCGACCCAAAGGTATCAGAGAGCTTTACATGAGCACCAGTTTCATTACAGATGGGCACATTCATATTTTTGTAGACACAGGGAGATTAAGTGAATTGCCCAGAATCACAGGATGTTTGAGCCTCCAGCCAGACTCGAACCTGGTTTACCAAACAAAATCCCAGCCCCTGCCTCTGCAACCCCCCAGGCAGCACAGTAGTGTACCGAGCAGACCGTGGCACTATACCACACGCTTGTGTGTCCAGCCATTGCCAGAGGAGGGCAGGCGGGGATTAGTGCGTGGTAACGCTATTGAGAAACAATGAAACACTCGACATTTATTTGATTAATCAAACCGTGATGCATAGTAATTATTGTTCTGTTTTTCTCTCCACAGCCCATCTATTCCGAATAAAAGCACTTGCTTTTCTTCTCATATAACTGAGGCATATGCCTACAAACCATACAAAGTACAATACACCGAACTGCATATGAAAAATGTGGTGTACCTTTAAAATCGTGGCTCATCAAACACTCTATGCCCACCTAAGAAGGGAACACTCAATAACCAATTACAAAACAGAAAGTACAATTCTAGGAAAAAATTCAAACCAATTTTAGATTAATATTTACTGCTATACTCTACTGTTGAGATATGGCCACAGATGCATATTTAATTCCAACGCTGAAATGTAGGCTGATAAATTATGTAAAATTGCTATCCCTGATGTGGGAAACTATATAGGTGAGCCCCTGGCACTAGTCGAGGATCTGGTGTTTTAGGTCATGGCCTACCAGGCAGTACAAGCTCTCTGGTTGCAAAAGGACCTATTGTGGGCTTAGCAAGAACTTAGAGGAGCTTACAGCCACCCATTGCTTACCTTTGGTTGGTTTTATTGTCACTTTCTTTTGCTTGTTTCTTAATTAAAGGCTTTCCTTATCCCAGCTTATCCATCTTGTGTTTGCCTCATTACCATCTCTCCAATTGTCTGGTTTCTTTCCTTCCACTTCTTGCTTAAGCACACCTTGACAGTGCACGTGTTTTCCAGCTTCCCTCATGTGCTTCTCTCCACTCACCAAATACCTGCCCCCATGTAGCTGTCTCCCACATGCTTTGTTGCTTTCTGGCTCGTGTGCTTCTCCCCCACTCCTAAGTTGCTCTGACTTGTGTGCTGCTTTTTACCTCTCACACCTTCTCTCCCTTGCTTCCTCCCCAGCCGCTCTCAAACCCATTGTTCCAGGGGGAATGCTCTGCCGGGCTGGCTGGGGAGCAGCAACACATTGAACCAGACTTTGTGTTTCAGTACCTGCAGACTGCAGAGGAGTAGCTCCTCTACTCCAAGGGAGATTGTTTGGCAATTTGCAAAGGCTGGCAGTCTCAAGGGTTCTTGGAAGCTGGGCAGCTGCAGAAGAAGCTGCTGGGTCGCGATTGTTGAGACCTGGTGCGGCAGGCAGGGTTTGGTGCCAGAGGTCCACGGTCGGTCTTCTGTTCTCGCTTTTTCTTGCGGCTCTTGCTGTCATCCTTTTCTTGATCCATCGAATCTAAGTTCCTGGTGTCAGAGGTGCCACCTAAATACTCAATTTAGGGGTGTTATGAGGAGTAACAGGTAGTACCCAATGGGCTACTTACCTTTAGGGGGTTCACACCCTCTATATGACCACTTACCATGAAAAGTGGGCATAACCATGACCCAGAGAGCCTAATTCCACCAAAATCAAATAGGTGGAATTCTAAAAGTCGTGTCCACATCAAGTAGTCCACCCTAGGGGTGGTACCAGCGTGAGAGGGGGACATGCCTCCTAACTAGCTAATTTTCCCACCTGTCCTGGTGCCAAATGGGCCTGAGGCAGGCAGTGGCATTACTCATCTGGGTAACCCTTGGGTCGGATATCAAAGGCGGTGGAGGCATTTGAAGCCTCCTGCCTTGATATGCTGATTACTTTAGCCATCCTGCTCCGAGGAGTTTACAACACCTCCGTTCGGGGCAGGCTTTGATTCTTCCCTCAGAGAGCACGGGCTCTCACCTGCAGGGGGTCGGAAACCTGTCTGTGGTGGCAGGCTGGTCTGCACCAGTCGGTCAACACACTAGTGGTTGGTATGTTTTCAGGGGGCACCTCTAAGGTTCCCTCTGGGTGCATGTATTAATAAATCCATCACTTGGAATCAGTGTGGGGCTATTAATACGAGATGTTTGATACCAAACATCTCTAGTTTCAGTGAAGCCCATCATGTAGCTGGGGAACTCGTAAACACCAGCGTCCAGCACATGTACTCAAGATGGCTTCCCAGTTCACTTGCAATATCTAAGAATTGACTTAGACATCACAGAGGCATATCTGCTCAAGCAGATATGTCCTCACATGTAGTATAATGCACCCTGTCTTAGGGCTGTAAGGCCTGCTGTAGGGGTTGCTTACGTATACTGCAGGCATAGCATACAGGAGGTGTGGCTTCACTTTTCTCTGCACCGTGACGCGCAGCCTGCAATGCCAGTTTGCATGTTAGTGCTGAGGGGTCCCTAAGGGTGGTACAATACATGCTGTAGCCCTTAGGTACCCTCTTTAGCCTCCTTGCCCTAGGTAGCAGGAGTACCACTTATTAGGGACTTACAAGAGGTGCTAAAGGTATTGGCAATTGGGGAAACAATTGTACAGTTTTAGGAAAGAGATCTGGCACTGGGGACCTGGTTAGCAGGAACCCAGTGCACTTCTGTCAAAGTTGCATCAGATACCAGGCAAAAAGTGGGGGTGACCATGTCAAAAAGGTACACTTTCCTACAGTAATCACTGTGTTTTAATTTCTGGAGAAAACTACATTAAAAACAAGAATCACGTCTGTTAGGCCTAACTCTCTCAGTGGATTTCCAAAATACACATAAGCATGGAAGGATGTGGATTGGAATTAATTAGTCCATGTACAGGTCTTTTGTGGGTAAATAGTATTTACCTGCTACATTGCAATCTTCAGAACCAAACATAGGTGAAATCCTTCTTCATTTGGACAAATATGATCTTGGGCATATTAACTTCTGCCTTTTTCTTAGTTAATTTGCCCACCATAAATGTGAGTTCCTAAAAGCAATTCCGTTTGCGGTGTGAGCTATGCAAGGAAAATGGAAATCACAACTTAAGAAAATAAGAGTCACTTTAGCAGTGGCAGTGCAAAACGTGGAATAAATGAGATTGTGTTGTAGACATTCTGCAGCCCACTTCAATTTAGTTGTATACCCTTTGTAGTAATAGTTTGTTTCTTATTAGAATTCTTGCAAAATTACTTCTACCCAGTTTTCCCTTATTGATACATGCTGACCAAAATACCCAGTCATGGCACATCCTTTTTAGGTCAGGATGTTAATTTGATATTCTTGAGAAGGCTCCTAAATGCTGGCCTGACTCTGCTGGTCTTGCCTTGGACCTGGAAAAGACTTTTGATACTGCTAACTGTCACTATATGATTAGGGTCTTGGAGAAATTTGATCTCAGTACATAATTGGTTCAATGAGTTAAGTTACTCTGCCAGGCCAGGTTTAGAACACGATGCCTGATCTCACCCATGTGCCAAATTAGCAGGGGCACGTGACAGGGCTGCCCCATGTCCCACTTGCCTTGGCCATTGAGCCCCTGACTGCTATGATGTGTATTTTGGGAGAGCAATGGGGACTTCAAGAAGGGGGGATTATACATTTCATTTCCTTATACACAGATGACAAGCTATTGTATGTGAGAGACATAAATGCTGGCTTGTCTTCAATCCTTACGGTATTGTCATTTTATCAGGGCATTTTTGAGGCTTCGGGGTTAATAGAGGTAAGTCTTGCATAGTCTTGTTGTGCCTCACATTTTCACAAAAGGCGGTAGAGCAGGGGAGATGGACAGTTGCACTGGGAGCAACGCACCTTCAGTTATTCAATAAGTCAATGGTTAAATCAATTGTCAGGCCTTGCGCAATGCTTCAAAAACCCTTTGAGGTCAGTAGCCTTTCTAACCTACATATTCACCAATTCATAACAAAAAGGGGGAGCAGCTAATCACATTCAATATTGCTATACCCACTGGTAGAAGAAGACAAGAAACAAAAGAATAAGAAGGAAAAATGAAAAACAATCTCTACTGAAATTCAAATTGAAAAATAACCGGGTTCATTCAACGGCCCAGTTTATTTACTTATATCCCAGTTGAAATGGGATTAGGTTCATCTATGTAAACCTCTAATTACGAAATTAGGATTGTTCAAATTGTAATTGTGTACATGAATTTCCTTTGGACCTAGAATGCACAACAGACATATTTTAAAATATTTTTTATTGTGTATATTTTATTTGAAGAGATGTGTTTTCATTTTTCTTTCTTCTTATTCTTTTTTCTTGTCTTCTCTTCTTCCAGTAGTGGTTATAGCAATATTAAATGTGCTAATCTGCTCTGCTTTTTTGTCATGCACATTCCGTTATCCGGGCACAAAATCTAACCACAGTGAACATTATACGCTAGGTGGTAACCTGGATGGTGCTATACAATCTTTCAAAGCACAAATAACATTTTAGTACTCTCTTCCATTGTCAATGTTCGGTCGGATCATCATATCAAAAATGGTGGTATTAATATAATTGTTGCATTATTTTCTCAATCTCTCAATGACGAAGCTTAAGAAACTAGTTTGAGACTTGGACAAAATTCTGGGCGATCTTGTATGGGGTAAAGGGAGATGAAGAATAGTGCAGAAAAACCCCAAGCTACCCATTGAAGAAGGAGGATTGGAACTGAAGGTCCAGCCTCAATGGTCACTGAAACTGGATACACGCCAACACAGTTGAGAAAAAGGGCACTGCATACACTTTTCTTCCCTGAGAATCCTCCACTTAAGGGGCTCCCTTGATTAGTCCAGGTTGCTGTTAGTTGCTTAGCCTCACTTGCTCGCGAGATCATGTGCACCATTGATTCCAATAAAGGGGCCGATTACGATGTTGGGCAGATGTCCACCCGACACCATCTCGGTCCTGGGACCGACTGACCTCTGGTCGGCGGTCCCGACTGCCTAATTAGGATGCGACCGAACACTGTTTGGTCTCATTCCTACATTTTCCTATGGGAGCATGCATTACGGCCGTAAACCGCCGTAATACATGCTCCCATAGGGAAATGGGAGGTGCTGTTCATCCCTGCACCCCGTGGCAGGCACCTCAAGGTGCCGTCCACAGGGTGCAGGGATCAACAGGGGGGAGCCTATGGTGCCCCCCGACCCCCAACTGGAGGCCGCGCACCCAAGGGGGACCCTGCTGGGGGCCCCCAAACATGCTTTACGACATGGTTTCCATGTCGCACAGGCCGGCATGGAAAC
This sequence comes from Calotriton arnoldi, assembly GCA_963921515.1. Lineage (NCBI taxonomy): Eukaryota > Metazoa > Chordata > Amphibia > Caudata > Salamandridae > Calotriton > Calotriton arnoldi. The sequence goes on along the minus strand of CAWUFW010013009.1, from coordinate 418,730 downwards.
CATGCCAGAAACTGTGCATCGTAATCCCAAGGCCGGAAAGGCCCGCCCTTTGGGATTACAAGACGGTTCCGACTGGCCGACGGGCTCCTTGAGCTCGTCAGAAGACAGCTGGAATGACCAGCCAGTTTTGTATCTGACTGCCAGCTTTATAATGCGGCGGTCGGAAAGTAAACGGAGGGGCCGATTACGATGTGGCCCGGAAGACTCCGACCATTGGTCGGGCCGCATCAAATCGGCCCCATAGGGTCTACCTACACAGGCAGTCAGTATTGGTCTGGATGTTCCAGCTACATTGGGAGGAGGTGGGAGTTGCAACAGTGGGCGACTTACTCAAGGGAGGGATGTGGATCACTTTTCAGATTGTGCATTACAAAATTGGACTCCACAGTAGTCAATTCCTATTGCATGGGAGACTAGTGAAAGCCCTTAAGATGTTTTGGAATTTTATGCATGAAGAACTTGTAGTGCACTTGTAGTGCACGCTGTTATGCAAATGCTTCACCGATTGGGCGATGGGCAGTGGCTAGTTACTTGGATGTACAGGTCAATATATAAGAATGTACCAGTAGGTCACTGGCCCCACTGAGACAGAGACGGGAATTGGAATTAGCCAGAGAGTTTGATGACAAAGAGTGGCTTAAAATATTAACTATCCCTATAAAGCCTCACACAATACTCTCTTCAAGCTCATTCAACTTAATTTACTTCACAGGGCCTATTTAACACTGTACAAGATTAGTAAAATTTACTCAAGGTCCAGCTGGAGATGTTGAGTCCCTTTGACTAGTCTGAAGCTTATGTTGTGGAACTGCCCTCACAGGGTCTTTCTGGGAGGGGGTAACAGATTCCTTTACTCAATTAACTGACAGGACTAACCTTTGCCACATGGCAGGGTAACCTCTGGGAGCAATCCCACATTCGAAAAAAGTCAGAGTGGTAACTAGATTCATTAACCTTGCCCTGCTAATGGCAAAGAGACATATCCCTATTACTTGAAAGGCAATCAGACATTCTCCATTGAGCAAATGGAGGAAAGCGTGTCCCGCTGGGCTGAGGCTGAGAACCAGGCTCTGCGGTGAGAGGAGAAGAGGGAGATAAGGAAACCCCTACTGCATCACAGAGGGATGAATTACTCTTGGTCACACACATGGGTGCAAGAACAATGATAAACCTCCTTACCCTGGTAAATGAGTAGTTGATATCCTGAGCAGCAGATTGCTATGAAACAAGACTGCCCGGATTATCTCCATGGATATGCTATCAAGCATTGGAAAGGGGTTGTACTTCTTTCCTCTCCCAATGCACGTACTGGCTAGCTCAGTAGCATGCATATCGCAGAGTGGCCAGAAATAATGTCCATCACAAACTGGTTGTGCTTTTGTTTATAGATTGATCATTTCCACTATACATTGCAGTCTCGTCTGCCATAGAATCGAATCACCTTTGATAGATCCAATTGTTTCATGGCCCTGCTGGGAAAGTAAGGGGGGCTGGGAATGTTCATTGCCAAGAATATGTTATTAGTTGCTGTAAAGCTTACTCAGTTGTGCTGAGACTACCACAGTCACATAGCTTTATAAAGTTGTGCTTAACATATGAGCTAATAGAGCAGCAATGGAACTATATAGTCAACAATTTTAATTGCTTTTTCTGAGTACATAGCTAAAGTCAATGACGTTGTTTAAAACAAACTCCGGTCACCAAATTACAGAATAACAATGGAAGGATTTTTCTGTACCTGTGCTGCAGAACACTCTTGATTTAAAGCACAATATAAAAAAGCTCATTTAGCCATATTATTGTCTATTTTATACCTATTTTGCAATCATCAGAGATGCCTGTTGAACCTTAAGTACTAACTAACGAGATATGCACAAGGGGAAGGAGAACACACATTCACAATTTTGAAGCACTATTTCAACAATTATAAATAGAATACTATGGTCAGAAGCTTCTCTTCCCACAAGTATACCATCCCAAATGCCATTCGCACCGGGATCGCCGTCCTGTGATCTGTTTCTCTTTTCCACAAGTTTTCCACAAGTAAGGAGCGTGGACCTTTTCCATCCTGAAAGCTGTCATTGAAAGCACAAACTACCCCCATCAGTCAGAAAGGAAATCTCTTTAGTTCCTCAGTCCCTAGTATATCCCTTGCAGTACCCTCTGTCATTGATACCTCACAGCTCCAAGAAGGCTGACCTCATAGGCTCTCTTCTGAGAGTTAAGAGAATTATGTCCAACACGGAAGAATATGAAAGGCAAGAAGAAAGAACGTGTTCTAAGCTCAGGGAAATAGAATATGTGGAAGACATCAAACAACATGTATATTGTAATTCACAGAGTCCTATTACAAATATGGAGGAAACAAATCAGGAACATAAAGTATTCTTCTCCAAGTTTTCAGTTCTAAGAAGAAACAGCCATATTAAGACACTGCCCTATTTTTCCGAAGGAAAGAGATTTCAAGGTATGGTTGACCAAGCACCAATATTTGATTACCAATGTAGCAGGAATATCAAAGATCTAATCTCCAGGAAAGTCACACACAAAAAAAAAACCACTACTTTTTCTACATCAAAAATGGCACATTCCTATGACTTAACTATAGTCACTGCAACAGTATAATTAAAGGAGACGAAAAACCATTTCCCATGTATGACAAGAAATTCTAGGTAAGAGAGCATACACAACTTGTGAAACATAACTGCATCTACGGATGTAAATGTCAACGAGGCAAACTATACATAGGAAAAACAACAAAAAATCAAAATAAGACTAAATGAACATAAAAGCAGTATCAGAAACAAAAATGTAACCACTGGGTTCCATTTCAATATTCTTACGCACACTGTTGACCAAGTGAGATTTCAAGCTCTACAAAAACCTACCCAAAGACTTCACGAGAAACAAAATAGCAGTGCCTGTTACTAAGACTTGTTTTACATTCATGAGTTACAAACACGGGAACCCATGGTTTCCATAACAGAATTGACTTTGACTGTTTCATGTGACAATGTCCCATTGCAAGATTCGCTGAGACATTGAATATTCAATTACAACACAGCTGTAGAGTTTAATTAATTTAGTCCTCGAGGGAAACCTTGGCATGCCACAGAACAGGGAATCAGGCTGTGCTGAAGTTCCAGAGGTTCTTTTGAATCAATATTGTGTTGTACAGAGACTCTCTCATCTTAATTTTTGAACATTTGTCTATGTTCACTTCTAAACAAGATTTTTTTCAGCAAGTTGATTCATCAAAGATACACATAGCAACATTTCTTTGCCTAATCATTTGCAGCATTTTGGCTCACATGCTCTATCGTGTTACCCGCCTATATGCTCATCAGACTCTTACCTTTTCCACTCTACGTTTTGCTGTTACAAGCATGCATATTTACACACAGACCGACTGCACGCGGTCGCCTCTCAGACCAGAGCAGTAGAAACAGACGAGGTGACTCATGCCAGGTTCCCTGCTGTGAACATTAGTCCGACGCTGACGCACTGTGCAAATCGTCCCTATCTGTTTACTCTTTGGATCATCAAGCATTGCTCTGAAACTTGGAGGTACCTGAAATATGGGGTGGTGGTACTTTGACACTCCGGTGATATCTTATGTGCCAATAATTTGATCATAAGTAAATATAGCGCTTTACTCAAGCCATTTGCATTTACCCGCAGTAGGCTATTTTTCAGAGTATTCAAAATGAGCCAGATGTGTTTCACTGAACAATTCATAATTCTAGTATGGGGAAGAAAAATTAATTTTAATTCTGTACATAATCGTAGATAGCCTCGGAGCAATTTCAAGTACAATTATTATGCTTTTGTTTACAGATTCACCTGGTTAAATATTCATTGGTTAAATATTTACTTCCACCTTCTGATGAATGGTGCAAAATACCCAAAATGCACGGAGGCCTGCTAACCGCAAGGCTCATCATTGCCCCAGAAGAAATTGCCGTCACCATGAAATCCATACTAGGCCCTATCGGACTCCTGCCCGACGCACCTACTCCAGAGGACTGCAAACCACCAGCGCCATGCTCACACCCATTCTGAATGCCTCTACCTCTTCCGTAACCTTCCCAGATGCTTAAAAATTGTGCAACTGTCCTCACATTGCTGAAGAAACCCTCCACAGACCCTTCAATGCTCGCCAACTTCAGACCAATCTCCCTCCTACCATTCCTAGCCAAGGTCTTAAAGAAAATCATTAACAGACACCTCACCGAATACCTCATCGACCACCAACTCCTCGACACAACTCAATCTGGTTTCAGACCCAACCACAGCACCTAAACTGCCCTAATTGATGCATGACTCTGGATGGAGGAGATATGGTGGCCCCTCATCCTCATGGGCTTTTCCACAGCATTTGACTCGGTCTTTCACCCACAGCTTCATCCAACACCTACATAACATCGGAATCTAAGGACTTTCACTCCAATGGTGCTGATCCTTCCTGACTGGAAGGACCTAGTCAGTCAGCTTGACACTGTATATCTCGCATGCCCACGACCTCATCAGGCAGTGTACATCTCGGACACCCGCGACCTCATCTGCGGAGTTGCCAACCCTCTTCAATGCACATATGATCCCTCTTGCCAGCATAATCTGCTCTCACAACATCAACATCCTCTCCTGCGCTGATGACACACAACCCATTCTCTCCCTTACAGACAGGATGCCCAGTAAATGGATCAAGTTCAATGTCTGTATGACTGAAATCGCCTACTGGATGAAGACCAACTGGTCTGTAGATGAACACCGACACGACTGAAATCATGATCTTTGGGAAGAGCATTTTACTCCACCTGGTGGCCATCAGAGCTAGGGCTGACACCCAGCCCCACCACCCATGGCAAGAACCTCGGGATCATCATTCACAGCAAACTCGACATGACCGTCCAAGTCAATGCTGTCACCACCTCATTCTTCCATACCCTGAAGGTGCTGCAGAAGATTTTTAAATGACTCCCAATCAGCACCCAGAAAATTGTCACGCATGCCCTTGTCAGAAGCAAGCTGGACTTCGGGACCACCCTCTATGCCAGAATCAACAAAAAACTCATGGAAGGCTGCAAATCATTCAGAACTTGTCAGCCAGAATCACTCTCAAGTTCCTACGCTACACTCGCATCATACCACACCAGAAGGAGCTCCACTAGCCTGCCCATACACAATTCAAACTGCTCACGCACAATTTCAAAGCACTACATAAGACTGGCTCAGTATACCTCAACAATCACATCTGCTTTCACAAAACCTTCCAGACACCTCCGCTCGCCCAGACTCATACTTGCATACATCCCATGCATACAGAAACCAGAATTGGCGTTGAGCCTTCTCTTACATCACTCTTAAAGCATAGAACGACCTGCTGCTACATATAAGAGCCTCCTCCACACTTCCTGAATTCCACAAGAAGGTGAAAAGCCAGGTCCTTTAGTAGTTCCACTAGGCCCTAGCTTTGGCTAGACTCCCACCTGTTCAGTGCCAGGATTCACTCCCAGGTGATAGTGTGCTCTATAAATCTACATAACATAACATACATTAACATTCAAATAGGCGTACAAACAGTAAATGGAAATGTATTGAACGTGTATGAACTGTTTCACAGATTCAATATCAAGTTCATTAAATTGATCATTGCACCAAAGAATATTTATACACACAAGAATGTGTGTAGTCCACAATTTGATACAATTAATGAAATTAACATTTTAAGGCATACAGTACCCAGAAACACTGTTCTACTCACTGTCCTGTTGTGAATACCGAAGCTCTTTGTATGCCACTCTCATGCTTTCCCTTACCAAGACATGGCTTCAAGAGGCCTCAAGACTCCATATTGCTGTAGCCATCCCTGATGGTTACCAGGAACGGGGGTGGAGTCACCTGCCTTTTTAAATCCCATCTTAAGGTCTCACTTGAAGGCTTTGATGATAGGGAAGTACCAGTATCTCACTCTAGCATCCACCAACCTCTACCATCTGTTTTGTATTAACCTACTGCGCCCCTGCAGCCTCTTGCTAACTGGCATAATTGATGACATTACCTTGAGTTAAGACCATAGGCTTAAAATGCGACCTGCAGAAAGAGCATAGGATTGCTCAAATGCCGATGAATCAAACGCCAGCTTCCGTGCTCAACTAGGACATATAAACCCCATCTTTTTAAAGCAAGATCCATCTTTTACAGTGATTCTATTACTCTTGCTATCTGTTCTCGTAATACATTATTCCAGAATGCATCTAAATTTACCAATCCAGATAGTACAGAGTCTTCTGGCCTCGATTCCCAAGACGTATGTGAAAGCCATGCTCTTTTTTTTTTAATAAAAAGATCAAGAACATTTGGGAGAGTATTTCCTTGGATTTTCAGTCCTCCGGCTGTCACATTCAGTCACACCGGTTGCCAGTCCACATTAGTGAGATCTCTATTTCCTTTCTCCCTTAAGTTTCGGATCCCTAAATTTCAGGGCTGCTCTCTTCATTAAAATTGGACTCCCCTCACAATGTCTATCTGTTAAAACATTTAAGAAGCAGTTTTTAAGCCCTTGCTGTAATAACTTAGGACCTGATTCAAAGTTTGGCAGAGTTGCCATTTATTGCTGTTTGGGTTTGCAATATATGGGTCTTTTTTTTATGTCTATGCACGTGCGCATCTTATATTGTGCTAGATTTGGGACTTTGATAAGTAGAAATAGAATTTTATGATAAATGAGGCTAATTCCTGTACAAATGAATTTGGGCCACGAACTAGATAAGATTTTGAGGTCAGAGTTACATGTAGAATACTATAGGAAAGAAACGTTTTGTGCTGTTGAATTAATGTACTAACGGGAAGACATTTTATATATGTGGAACGTATGTAACTGTAAAAACGAAACGCAAATGGTATTCACTAAAGTATGTAATGAATATATATTAAGTGCAATTTGCCTATGTTTTAAAATAAACCTTTTTATTGTTGTTTTTATCAGAATTATAAAGATTACTGACATTTAGTAACTAGAACGTGAAGCATCATAGAATTTTTATATAATGCAATTGAAAGTTTACATGGAGTTTTGTTTTTGTTCTAGACTGGAGGTAAAAAATTATTTGTAACTATATATCAGGAATGTTGTCATTATAATCAAATTTCTATTGGCATGTGAACGTTAAACCACTCTTCTCTCCCATACGTTGTGAATTATAAGGCGAAGAGTGATTAAAAAAAGTTAAACCTCAATATGATTTTTGTATGTCAATATAACTTAGTGTGATATATATATGCATAAGAATTAATGTATAGAAACTGATTGAGTGATAGATATGAAATTGATTATGGAAGTACATATCTCTTAACTTGATCATAAATGTGCTTTACTATAAAAAGTCGTTTTTGTCTATGTCTGATATTTAGTCTGTGATAGGCTCAAATAGTTTTGTGTAATAATTATGCAGATGATGTTTTTACAGACTTGAAAAAGAGACTGGGAGTCGCAAAACACATGTTGGCTGTATTCTTCGGCTGTTCCATTCTGAAAACCTTTGGGTTCATCATTGTGGTTTTCCTTAAAAATACTTTTATGCTTTCTCCCACTTTGAAAATCTGTGGATTTGCTAGAAATTATGATTTGATGTTGGATCATAATGTATGAGAAGTTTTAATTTCTTCTTGATCTTAAGATGAAGTTGTGAAATTTGAAAACGAGTAATGTTTGGTGAAATTATGAAGCATAAATAAAACATAATAAAATAATAATTTTGGACACCCAAGGTAACTGCATTTTGTTAATTTTTTTAGAGGTGCCTTCTGCTATAACAAAATACTTTTAATTGTTTGCTGACAGTGGGCAAATATCACCTTGAGGTGCACCTATACGCTGGACAGAGATTCCCATATTTGCCCTGTCTTTTTTGACCTTCTGGACTTCAGGACTGGCTTGGGAACTGAGACTGTCTTGGTTGCTGTTTTCAATGACCTAAGACTACACCTTGATGGAGGTACCCTCACTTGCCTCATACTGCTCGACTTCTCAGCCGCATTTGATACAGTTGACCACCCCATTCTCATTAAATAGCTCATAGAGGTGGGCCTATCAGCCAAGGATTGGTTTGCATCCTTTCTTTTGGAAAGAAAACAGACTCTTATGTTTCCTCCAAAACAACCCAATGCCATCCCAGTTCTTTCCAAGGTTATTCATAGCTCCTCGCTCTCCCTTGCTTCATTCAATATTTACATTCGGCCTTTAGCCCATGTCATCTTTTGAATTTGGAATGGTCTCCAATTCTGATGACAACCAATTCAATCTGAGATTTAATAAAACTCTCACTGAAATTCAGGAAGCAATGACTGACTGTCTTTCTCACTTAGATTAAATGGTTCTAAAATTGAGTTTTTTGCTGACAGTCCATAGGTTTTCATGACCTTTAGCCCTATGGCCACATTCCTAGGGAGAAGCCCCTACTCCTGCTGAAAAGGTGAGGAGCATTGTTTTTTTTCTTAGCTAAAGACCTGATCCTTAAACCTCAATCAATGCAGTCACCTTTTAAGTAAGTTTTCCACTACAGTCCTTCTCACTTAAAATCTCTTGTGGTCAATGCTGCCCATAATTCAAGATTGGATTATGCAAATGCCTACTATATGGGTGTTCCTTCCTTATTAATGCACAAACTGCAAGTGGTGGAATGAATAATAGGACCTTTGAAGCCCGTTGATCCCTTCACTGGCTTTTGGTCGCCAAATGTATTAAATTTATGGCTCTGTGTTTCTGCAATAGAGCCTTCTACAAGGTGAGTTCTACACACCTTTAAAGTCTGCTCCCTAAATATTTGATCTCAAACCTTCTCCAGACAAAATCCTGTTTTTTGATGATGGTCCTCCGATATACGTGCTATGTTTGGAGGCGCACATATTTTGTTGTAGCACCGTTTCTGTGGAAATTTCTATCTACCTCAGTTATAGAACTATCTTCCATTCAGAAACTCACTCAATACCTATTTGTTCTGCTGAACCTCCTGCTGTCGCATATCAATTTCAGTGTCATAGTGCCCAAAAGCCATTGTATTTTGGTTTACAAATTCCTCTACCCATCACTGCCTCATGCACTGCAATATGGTGTCACTCATTTAACCATCGCTTCCATAGACACCAAATAGTACTTCACAAAATATTTCATCACTGTCACATACACTATAAAAGGATCTCAACCGCTTTTTGTATTACTGTCATGGACACTACAATTAAATGCTATCCATTTCCCCATGACTGTCTCAGACAGTGCAATATGATATCTCCCATTTCACTCACACTCTACAGTAGGGTTTCACTCATTTTTGCACCACTATCTTGTACAACACAATGGGTTTTCATTCATTTTGCCATTACTGTCTCAGACAATATAATTTGGTGTCAACTATTTTTCCATCCCCGTCTCGGACAATATAATGTATTGGACCACCAACCATTTCCTCATCATTGTCTCATGCACTACAACTACTCCATCAGATAATTCCACCAGTATACTGATGTTTCAAGCACAACAGCCAAGTCAAAAAAGGATGCCAAGCAGTGATATAAAAAAAAGACATAACCATCACCAAAATGAAAGATAAATGATTATCAGGGTACGGTTTTCTACTGAAAATATTGTACCCAACCCCAAGGTTATTATGTACATTTCTCCTACTATACAGACCTAAAACGATGGAGCAATTCCAGATGCCTTCCTACACCCTCCATTAGACCTTACAAGCAAATACCCTAACCCATGTGTTCTAGTGCCAAAAATTTGGTCTCACAAACCAAAAATGCCACATCCAAATACTATCACATCTAGACTACGTGCCCTCAATCTCTCCCAAATCATCTCTGGAATGTTCACACAGCTGGATACACATTAGACTCCATCTTCCCCCAATCTAGAGTCCTGTTTTATGTGACAACAAAGAGACAGTGGAATGAACTGTCTATAAAGAATCCTGCAGTCAACTTTACAAAAACATACTGATGGGCCAGATAAACCCAAAAGCAAATCTTTGTGACTGAATGAACACTGTGTTCAACCAAGTTATCCCTCTGAGAATGTCAAGACAACATAAAAGGAAATTGAACTACATTTGAGTAAATGATGGATGACATAAAGCGTGGTGAGCAAAAATACTATGGATTGGGATGTGGCCCAAGTGATTGCCAGTGCCTAAGATTAATTCAAGCATTCCATTCATCACCTTGTTGTTTTGACATAAAGCTAAGAGCACAAATATGTACCCTTCAGTTTGTAATAGCACAGCTTGAACGGTTATGGCAAATGTCACCACACTCAGTAGAGTTCCCAAAGAGGTGCTCACCCAGGAACAACTGTCCGAAATTCCCCAAATAGTTACAAGAAACAAACGGGAGGGAGAAGGACTCCTATAAACGTTTTGAAAAAAACAATCTAATGACGAGCTAAATTAAAATATAAAGGGGCTTATCATGATGTTGGGCGGAATCACTTCTGCCTGACACCGACTCGGTCATGGACCCGACCAACACCTGGTCGGCGGTCCCGACCACCTCATTAGGATGTGACCGAACACTGTTCGGTCGCATTCCTATATTTCACTATGGGAGCAGGCATTACGGCCGTAAACCAGCCGTAATGCATGCTCCCATGGAGAAATAGAAGGTGCAGTTCATCCCTGCCACAAGGTGCAGGGATCAACAGGGGGGCACCATAGGTGCCCCCTCGGCCTCCAATCGGAGGCTGTGCACCAAAGGGGGCCTTGCTGGGGGCCCTCCAAACACGTTTTCCGACATGGTTTCCATGTCACACAGACCAGCATGAAAACCATGTTGGAAACTGTGATCGTAATCTCAAGGGCGGACAGACCCGCCCTTGAGATCACTTGCCGCCTACCGACTGGTCGGAAGCCAGCCGGAATGACCAGCTGGTTTCTTTCTAACCACCTCCAACATAATGAGGCAGTCAGAAAGGAAACCGAGCGGTCCATTAAGATGCGGCCCTAAGGCGGGCCGTATCGTAATCGGCCCCAAAGTCCCACATGAGAGTCAAATATCAGAGTTACATCAAATACAAATCAATAGATGGAGACATCACAAAACACATCATATTTTGAAGAGGGCTTTTCTTTATTTCTTTGCTTCAACTTTAAAGCACGGATATGGACACAGCCAACGTGTTTTGTCCCGAGACATTGGGACTTCTTCACGGCTGTTAAAAACATATTGGACAGAACTTCAGAAACACAGACAATGCAAAAACCAATTACAAAATACACGCATTGTGTACTAAATAGACCAATCATAGTTATATTTGATTCTTAGTGACTTTTTGTTCTAGTTTGTATACAGCGAAATGATTGCATTGATACTATAAATGTATCAAAACTTATTTACATGATATTTGACTCTCATTTGGGATTTCATGTTTTAATTTAGGTCTTCATTAGACTAATTTTTTCGATACGTTTATAGGAGTGCTTCTCCCTCCTGTTTATTTCACGTACCCTTAAGTACAAATCCAATGGTTTTTTACACAAAACACACTTACAACGGCACACAGGATTTCCAAATTATACATCAAAAAAGTAAAGCAGGGGCTAATACTCAAACAGAATCACTGCAGCCAAATGAACCTCGAAGGACCAACACAAGATTCTATCAAAATTTCACAGTTCAGATTGCACAATCTCAGGTCCTCAATCTGAAACTTCTGTAGCCAAATAGCCAATTGTTTCATCTCCAATTCAAAAGCTCGAGATGAATACCATGTAAATAAAACTAAAAGCATGCAGTTTCCACAACTTTAGAAATGAAGCTCACTGGAGAAAAATACACTCCTTCAATGAACTGTCTCATGGAATTCCATGAGCTAGTTGGATCAATTGGTCTAGCAAGCACACACTCCTCAGTGATGTTCAAACAAATCCAACAGTCAACCTCAGGAGCAATCCCAACACACATTATGAATAAAGCTCCCAGTTTTCTGTTTTTACTTATTTTTACAGATAAACACAGACAGAAAGCAATCTATTTTCCTGTCTGTAATTATTATTAAATGTAGAAATATACTGAAACCAACCTTGAAAATAGGTTTTCTTTTGGATGATTCTCACTACTGTCAATCGTGAGTGGTAGGTCAATAGCTGTGCAGATTGACAAGTAGAGGAGTAAAGAAAAATTCCTTCCAAGTGAAGCTTAAATAACTGCAGCAGTGCAACTGTTTAAGATGTTCTACAATGCAAATGCTTTCAGATAACTGTATTGTACTGTAAATGGAAAAAACCATTGGACATTCAAACACAAGTTAACATTTGTCAGTTAAATAAATGTGGAAATATACCCATTGCACCTTCACTTTTTACCCTAATCACAACATAAATATAGCTAAATACAGATAAAATTGGTAAAAAAAGAAATACGAATTCCAAAAAAAGAAATACCTTAAAGCCGGGGGACCTAATTATGATAAACAAGTTCCTAACCACAGACATGTTTCCTTCAGAACTTACAACATCATACATTCAACCACAACTTAAGAATAAAAACGTGGATAGCACAGTCCTCAACAAATTCACACCTCTTTTCAATGGACGTTTCCTTGGAAAATCAATAAAAGGACTACTTTCTGCTAGATCTCAAAACACCTGGAGGAAAACTTATTATCTGACCACCAAACAGGGTTCTGGCCATGAAGAAGCACTGATCTGCTCTGATCTCCATTCAAGATGGCCTGAATGCTACAGTGGGTAAAGAGCTAGAACCTATCAGCAGCATTTAAATCTATACATCATGAAACCTTACTGAGCAGACTAAAATATAGATATCAAAGGAAATATCCTTGATTGGATCAGCACCAACCTTAAAGAAAAAACAAATATCATGTCTATCTCCCCTTTCTCCTCCAAACCTTCCAACATCGAGAGAGAAGTTCCATAAGGATCAATTATCTTACCACTTTTGTTCAATATCTGTATCAAACCATTCCTGGAACTCATCAATTTTTTCAACATCACATGCTACAACTGCGTTGGTGATACCCAGACAATCCTCAACCTGGATAAATCAAATGACAGCCAGTGCTCCAATTTAGAAAACTGCATCAAAGCAAACCACCCAATGGTTAGTCGCCTCAGACTTAGCGCTTCAAAAACAGAAATCCTAACATTGAGGGAATGGAAAGACTACAACTCACCAACAAAGTGTCCTGAAGAACAAGGAATACTGACAAGTCTCCTTCAAGGTACAGAACTTATGAATTACCATGGATTCAGCCTTTCTCATAATCCCACAAATCAACCAATTAACCAAATTCACGTTTCACACCATGAGGACGCTCAGACGCAGCTTCCTATATCCTAGATTCCTGCAGAAGACCCAGGCAAACATCTCACTCGCCTTATCATGCCTAGACACTGCTAAAAGACTATAGCATGGAGTATCAATATCTACAATGAAACAACGCAAAAGAATTCAAAATGCAGCAATAATACAACTTCACCTTAAGATTCTCAACCACATCTCAATGACTGTGAACGCTCTGCACTGGTTTCCTGAAGATCTGCCTTCAAACTACAGTGCATAACGCACAAGACGCTCAACAGAAGAAACTCATCAAATACTTCTAGAAAGGAACCCAATGCTCCAGATTGGCTCCACAGCTAACTGTTCTGCCATATAAAAAGTAAACTGTTGGTGGTACATGCTGCCCAACTATGGAATTCAGTCCCAGTAAAGATACGGGCTATAGTAAATAACCTTGACTTTAGGAAGGTGCAGAAACGTGGCTATTCCACACCTGGCTCTAAGACTATAAAATACAGTAAGGAGCTCACTATCAACAGGAAGTCGAGACTTAGGGCCTGATTATGAGTTTGGCGGAAGGATTACTCCATCACAAACGTGACGGATATCCCATCCGCTGTATTACGAGTTCCATTATATCCAATGGAACATAATGGAACTTGTAATAAGGCGGGCGGGATATCTGTCACGTTTATGATGGAGTAACCCGTCCGCGAAACTCGTAATCAGGCACCTAGTGTAACACTGTGAAACTAGAAGGATCACATACTCCTGAACATATCCTAAAAATTACACTATCGCAGAACGACACATGCAAAATATCATTGACAAAGATGGAATAACAGGGTACCTCTAGAAACGAGGGTGAAGGCTTGCTTTTATCACACATCTAAAGCGACCCAAACAGCTTCAACAAAAACCTGACAACTTTCAATACTCACCTAATCTGATGGATACAACCTTGCAAAGACAGACAAAAAAAGGATCCATAAAAAGCATCCATGTACTTGAACTCCTTGGCCGACACCATGAGACATCATCAAACTTGCACAACAGGCTTTTCATATTCTGTACTAAGTGAATCGATTTCAGCTGCTACCCACTTCCAAAGTGCTGTCTCCTACAACATAATGGAGGTCTCTCTCTCTCCTGGGGCCTTCCAGCTCAGGTCTCTGCGCCAGGGTACGGCGCTGCTGCACTCAGTTTTATATACATTAAAAATAACAATTATAAAAGTTTAACAAGTTTGTTAACAGACGCGAAAGTACACATACCATTGCCTTTCATCTCAGTGCCAGTTACTGCTCCACAGCGAGTTGTCTGTTTGTTAAGATTCTGCTTCACTCTGAAAATAAAAGTATCGGAGGGATTATGTGGGTTAAGGGTACTGGAAAGTGCATATAAAGGACTGATGCATGCAGTGCTTTAATTCCAGAAATATTTGAATTTAAGACATATCATCCGCTTTTTTTCTCTGACCTCACCTCCTCAGTCTGGCCCCTGCGCATGGAAAGAGACCAGAGCATTATCATATATTTTCCATAGATCCGGGATGATTTTCGAAGAATAATTTTACAGTTTCAATGGAACAAGCAGGAATAATGAAGCAGAAACATGCAAAGTATGGATTTGGCGAATGGTATTTATACAAACTGCAAATGTAATTCTCTTCAAGCAAGTCTAAAATGCAGGAGAGCAAAAACGAAGGGGAAAAGAATGTAAGTCAGGGGCAAAAGAAAAGGGGCAGAAAGAACGGAGATAGCCAAGAATGAAGTGAGGAGAGGCGGAGAAAAAAGGAAAGCAAACAAGACAAGAAGGGAAGGAGGGAGGAAGGAGTGTGATGAGTGATGAGGTTACCTTATAGATGCTCAGCTCCGCACCATTAAGAAAACATCTCTTGTATTACTGCGAGTTGAATTGCTAATATTATATGATGTATGATATTACACTTACTTTTCTCTGTAATCTCTCAGACTGATCTCAAAGCATTTTGCTGCTGGAGGACGCATGTGGTAATGACCACAGGAAATATTTTTTCTGCCAGTTAGTCCCCAAAATTACTGAGCCCAAAAGGAAATGGGGGGATAATCAGCTGCCAGTAATGTTATTAGCATCTCAGCACTTTCTATTGTATTTACTGGCCGAATTCCTAATTAATGTACTGATGTTTTTCCTCTATTTATGCAAAATTACATTTCTAAATTATTTTTGTCCCTATTATTACAATAAGTTTGCACCGAGATTTGCCACCAGCTGGTGAAAAATCTCACATTAAAGCCTAAACAAGAGCAATCTTTGCTCATCACAATGACAGCAAATTGTAACAAGCATTGGCAAAGCCAATTGGCCTCGCCTTGTTGACCTACTGAATTTGCCAATAACTTTGTGTCCACCCTGAGGAGCCCCTGCAAAGAAAAGATGAAAAGTAAAAGGGCGTGATGATGCGGCTGCTGCTGGCGCTTATGATGACTTAAGTGTGCTAATGCATTACCACTCATGCGCACACCAGGGAAATGAAGAGTGCAACATTGTTTTGCTGATGCAAGATGGCGGACGCCACTAGGATAGTTTGTTTAATCATATTGGGCCTGATTCACAGAACTAACTTACGTGAAATACGTAAAGTTAGTGATTTTCGGTATTCACAGAATACACTTACCACTACTAACTTTATGTCCGCTCCGGGCCGGAGATTCCGGCCCTGTGGCGGAATTTCAGCTCTGGGCCGTAATCTCCGCCTCCGGACCTGAATACCCTCATTTAGGCCGTATCAATGCTCAAACGGCCTAAATGAGGGTATTCCGCCCGGAGGCGGAGATTCCGGCCCAGAGGCGGAAATTCCACCATAGGGCCGGGAATCTCCGGCCCGGGAGCGGACATAAAGTTAGTAGTGGTAAGTGTATTCTGTGAATACTGAAAATTACTAACTTTACGTATTTCACGTGAGTTAGTTCTGTGAATCAGGCCCATTTCTTTTAAATGTGGAGCAGCCTGGAAGACAATGGCAGCAGCCAGGCCCTCAAAAATATTAAATGGAATAAAGTTTTTAATGGCCCACGAGGGTGGGGTATGCCATGGATGAGCGGGAGGGAGTGGATGTAGTGAAGCAACGGGGAGATGGTGGCGGGGAAGGAGAAAAAGAGGCACACAAGAGGGCTTTGTGCCGTGCAGAGTGGCCTGGCAGCAAATGGCAGCTGTAGGGCCCTAAAAAAAATTACAAATGAAAGCATTCACTTTGACCAGGAGGGATAAGGGAGCAACAGAGAAGTGAGTGAACGGGAAGCATGTGGGGTATCTAAGGAGGGGAGCAGCACATGAGATTGAGCAAGAAAACATACATACTCGTATGAACTGCTTAATGAAAAAGAAAAAAGGAGTTCATAAAATGTGAAGATACAAACAGCAAGTGAAAAGGATTGTTAAGAGGCGATGCTCCAGAGAAGGACAAACACAAGAAGAGGTAGGCAACCATTATATAAGAAGCAAGCACATGAGAATGACAATAAAGTCAACCAATGGTAAGCAGTGGGTGGGCTCTAGGCTCCCTGTAAGTTTTTTGGTATGGTATAAAAGAGACTTTCACCTACCTGAAATCTAACAGCTGTCTGGTAGGTGAGACCTAAAAACAGACACAAAAACATTTGATTTGGATTTTACTTCTTGTGTCTTTCACTAAATGAAGCCAGTAATGTGTAGCCCGTGAGTGACTATGCAACCATAAAACGTTGTGGAAACTTGCTTTGGGAGTTGCTGCATGTGGAGTCCCAGTGAGGCCCATAAATAAACACACCGAGTCAGAGGTGTTGCATACTCGGGTGCTCCGTGACCACTCCTGTCATGGGCCCGCCTTTATTTTGTATACCCCGCATTGCGTCATGCTGTGGCAAACCATAAGTCATGATGGGGCGGGTAAATGTTCCCAAACCCCTGGTCCCACTTTACCAGTGGAACATTACATTCCTCCTTAAATATAATAAAAATTAACACTTCACACAAATATGCTCAAATTAAACCATCACACAAACATGTTCAACATTACTGTCATCATGCTCATTCTTGGAGTTATATACAGTTACCAATCTGCCGATCGCTGCTACCGGCTTCGCCCGCATTACACCAGAAACCCAGCCAGACAGGAGGATGGGGCTGGGTTCTCTCTCAGGTTGTATCTGGAACCGTCACACCTGCGGTACTGGGGTGGTGCCGGAGAGTCTTCATCGCCACTCTCCCTGGGTCCTCCGAGAGCGGCATCGGAAGGCCCAGTCATACTCTGGTCGGACGGGGAGCCTCTTGGGGTGCAACTGGGAACAGAAGCCGGAGACTCTGGAGAGGAGTACCCGCCACAGCCGACAACGTCTTCTTCCAGATTGTCTGGCACGGCTGCCGAGTTATGGACTTTTTTGAAGAACAAAATGTTCCGGGTGACTTCTTCCTCTCCTTGGCGCGCTGTGACCATGGTTCCGTTCTGAAGTACCACTTTCCACGGGCTGCGCTTGAAGGGAAGATGGAACTTGCTGCCTGGATAGCAATCTTTCAAGTAAACTA
Organism: Calotriton arnoldi; assembly: GCA_963921515.1. Lineage (NCBI taxonomy): Eukaryota > Metazoa > Chordata > Amphibia > Caudata > Salamandridae > Calotriton > Calotriton arnoldi. The sequence continues at coordinate 400,883 of CAWUFW010013009.1, read as the reverse complement.
AGTCCCCGGGACTGATGGAAGACGTTTAGGCTCTTCGCCTCTTGCTGGATTGGTCATTGCTGGTGGTTCTTTTCCTTAGAACCTGGGCATCATCAATAGGTGTTGGGGTCCATGTGGGACGATGGGGAATGGTGTCTTGCACGATGCTGGCATGACAAGGGGCTTCATCCGATATTCTCTTAAGAAACTGTAGATGGCGCTTTCCACAGACGAGTCGTTGGCATGAGCGATGCGGATTACCTTGTTCAATGTTCTCATAAATAGTTTGCCTTCCCCATTAGCTTGGGGCCACCTTGGTGTTACTTTGAAATGACGCGTGCCTCAGGAGTGAAGATAGAGAGAAAATTCTTGCCCATGGAAGGGAGGACCATTGTCGGTCTTAACCACTTTGAAAAAACCATGGGTCACAATAACCTTCTCCACCTTGGTGATGACCTCCGCAGCGGTCTGGCTCCCGATGATTTCTACCTCTTGATACATCTTGTAGATGATGATAAATGCATATCTCTCATGCAGGAGTTGTCCAAAATCCATGCTTACATTCTCCCAGGGATATTTTGGTCTGTCCTCCGTGAGTACAGGGGGTGGTCGTTCAGGGTTCCCCGACACTGGGCACCACTGGCATGAACGCACTGCCTACTCTACCATGTTATCCATTCCGGGAAACCATACTTTAGCTGAGTCGGCTCTTCGTCTTGACGATACCTTGGTGCTCGCGATGGGCCTGCTGTACTGCTTGGGACGTGAGACTCGATGGGACAACTAACCTGGGGGCCCTCAGGAGGCAACCACTGCAGTTGGTAGATAGTTCTTACCGCTCTAATGGCTGATATTGCGAGCTGTAAGCATTCATCACTCTTCGTGGCATCAATCAGCGATCCCAATTCCAATGGGAGGGAGCATGATTGCTCCATCACAAGCCTCACATATGCTTCAGTATCTTCTGCCTCCGCCCTCTCTTCAGCCGTGGCGTTCCGAGGGTGTCGTGACAGGTAGTCTGCTGGATTGGACGACCTTGGCCGATATTCGACTTTGCAGTCATATTCTTGCAATTGGAGGAGCCATTTTTCAATTCGTGGAGGAGGCTTTGAAGCTGACCCTTGGAAGAGGGGTATGAGTGGCTTGTGATCCGTCGAGATGGTAAATGGGTGGCCATAGACATATATGTGGAAATGCCTGCATGCCCAGTGAATTGCGATGGCTTCCTATTCGATCTGGGAGTAACGCCTCTCGGTGTCTGTCAGAGAGCGGCTGGTGTAGGCTACTGGGGCCCAGCTTTCGTTCGGCTGTTGCTGCATTAGGACAGCCCCTAGCCCGAACGGGCTGGCATCCACAGTGATGTTAGTGGGCTTGGAGGGGTCAAAGTAGCAGAGGGTAGTGTCCGAAGAGAGTGCTTCTTTGGTCCTCCGGAAGGCTTGCTTTTGGTCCGCTCCCCACTGCCAGGTCGTGGTCGATTTTGTGAGATTGCGAAGATAGTGTGTCAGATTTGTCAGGTCAGGGATGAATCTGCCACAGAAATTGACCATTCCTAGAAAGCTTTGCATTGCAGAGATGTTGGAGGGTGCCGGAGCTTCCTGGATGTTGCGCACCTTATCCGGATCTGGAGCAATACCCTTGTCAGAGAAAGTGTAACCAAAGAAGCTAATCCTCCGCTTTAAGAAGTCACACTTCTCCCGGTGTAGAGTTAGACCAGACTCACAGATGCATTGTAGGACTCCTCTGAGGTGTTGGTGGTGTTCCTCGAGAGACTTCGCATAAGCTAGTATGTCATCCCTGACGTTGAGGACCCCAGGCAGTCCATTGAGTACCTCCCTGATGTTTTTTTGGAATACTTCAGCGGCACTGGAAATCCCGAAGTTGAGGCACTTGTATCGCCGCAAGCCAGCGTGAGTTGAAAACGTAGTGATGTAGCATGAGTTGGGGTGGAGTGGCAGTTGGTGGTACCCTGAACTGAGGTCCATCTTTGAGAACCACACAGCGCCGTTCAATTCCCCCAACATGTCATCGATAGTAGGGGTAATGTGATGCTCCCGTTTGAAGGCGGTGTTTGGGAGGCACATGTCAACACAGATGCGCACCTGCCCTGGCAGCTTTGGCTTCTTGGAGCCCACTATTGGGGAGACCCACAGACTAGGACTGGTGACCTTTTCGATGATGCCTTGTCGTTCCAACGTCTCAAGCTCTTCTTCGACCTTGTGCCGGGGGTGGAAAGCAATGCGGCGATGCCTCAGTGCTACAGGTTGGACAGACCTGTCGATGTGAAGTGAGACCTCTTTGCCTTTGAGACACTCAACGTTATTAAGTTGAGTGTTTCGGCGGTGGTTCCGCTTACCAGCATACCTTGTCCCTCCTTGGATGCATAGACCGTGGTGTGTGTGGTTTGTTCCTGGTGGGAAAACTCAGTCTTGAAACACTCAATGATGGGAATGGGTGTCTTTTGGCCATATGTGAATACTTGGATTCTGGCTTCCTGAAATGGGGGGCTTGGGTTCATGGATCGGTAAGTGCTCGCCCACATGAGTTCGATGTAAGCTCCAGTATCGATGGTAGCCTTTACATCCTGATGGTGGATCTGGACTTGGCACTTGGAAAGGCGATGCCTTTTTTGTGACTGCTTTCCTATTGCCAGAACGTAGTGTACTGGGTACCCTTCTGTGTCATCGTCCATGTCTACACAGTCAGGGGCATTCTCTACCACCTGCGCTGCCTCTCTCTGGGGTCTGGAGGATCTGCAGACCTTCGCAAAGGGATTCATCTTCCCGCAGGCTGAGCACCGCTTCTCCTTAGCCGGGCACTCACTCATTCAGTGTGGGAGATCTCCGCAATAGCCGCAATCTTTCCGCTTCTCTTGTCGGCGCTTTGCCGCTGCAGGGCATGGGCGTATTTTCACCACATTGGCCTGCTCTGTCTTGATGGGACGGTGGAGTGCGGCTTCCATGTGTGAAGCTCTGGCCTTCACCAGTTCTTTGAACCTTCCCATATGCAGGATGTCATATGGCGGCTTACCTGATTCCTGGAGGATGTTTTCAAGGAGCTTTGCTGAGTAGCAGCCTAGAATGATTGGGGCCCTGATCTCTTCCTGCTCGTCCTGGAATCTGCACGTGCTGGCGAGCTCCTTTAGACAGCCATGGAAGGTGTCTAGCGACTCATCCGCCTCCTGGTGGGCCTGTCTAAAGACAAACCACTTATAGTCCCTGTTTGCCATTGGCTCGAAGTGGGCATTTAAGGTGTTTAGGAAGGTGGCATATGGTTTAGGTGTAGCTTCTACTAGGGTCTTATAGATCCTGTGTATGTCTTTCCCCTCTAAATGGAGCAACAGGGCTCAGTGTCGGTCTTGTGCAATTTCTGCTCCCTCAAAGTAGAACTGCAGGCAGTCCGGCCAGTCCCTCCATTTGGGAGCCAGTGAGGATGGTGCGCCATCACCCACAAACGGTTCAATGGCAGGGATGGCCAACATCGTGCAGCGTGTGTTGGACCCCAGCTACAAGAGCGCCTCGTGGCATGAGCACTGTCTCACTTTAGGGAAGTCCACAGATAGCCGCCAGACCGAGGGAGTGTCCCCTGCAAATGAGATGTTGTTGCTTCTGTAATGGGGCAGAACACTGCAGGGTCTCTCTTTGGAGTGGATACTCCTAGAAGCAGATGCAGGTAAGTAAGAAGATAGCCTGTTTGCTCCTTCCCTTTTTTTCTTTTTATTTCAGGCCTGTAGTTTACCTCAAATGGTCTCCTAATAGTTTGCCCAGACGTGGGTCCCTTGCTCACTTTGCCACTGGATTCAAGCTAGCCTGGCTGATGAGGGCTGTTAGCCCGAAACCGGTCCCAGGATGCTTGTTTCCGGTCCAGGGAAGACATGGCTTGGCAGTTCGGGCTGGACTGTTCCCATGAGGCACAGGGTCAAGACTGATTTGCATATGGCTGTGTCTGAACTGGGGTGGCGAAGTGAGCTAAAGAACGATGATGGATTCATCCCAGATCTGTGACTGGGGGTGAGTGTCTGAAAAGTTTCAGCGCTCCGTCCATCATCTCCTTGTGTTTGCTTTTTTCTCCTAATAGTTTTGCCTTTCTGTAGCAGACTGAGGCAAACACGCAGCCTGCGAGAGGCCACGAGGCTCTCTAATCCTGGCTTGTTATGCAGGCGTGAGCATGAACAGCCCCGGCCGTGTTGAGGCACTTCGGGGCAGCTCACCTCCGTCACTCTGGCTGCAGCGCCGTCGATGTATTTGGCCTCCCGTCTGCCTGAAACTACAGCAAGGCCAGCTACACCCCTGCGCAGCTGGGCGGGAGGCTCCAGCAGTGAGTGCCGGGCAGGCGTGGACTCGACGCCGACAGCGACTGGACTCAGGTGGGTGATCCCATCCTCATCGCCAGTGTGGAGTCCCAGTGCGGCCTATAAATAAACACACTGAGTCAGAGGTGTTGCGTACTCAGGTGCTCCATGACCATTCCCCGGGCCCCGTCTTTATTTTATATACCCCGCATTGTGTCATGCTGTGGCAAACCATAAGTCGTGATGGGGCAGGTAAATGTTCCCGAAAACCTTCGGTCCCACTTTACCAGTGGAACATTCCAGTGCACTCGAAAAGTGAAGCCAGTGAGTCCAACCATCCCTCTGGTTGAAATTTTCTGCAAAATGGTCAAATAAATATGCAAAAAAAGGAGCAGGATTTACAGGTATTTTTGAAGGACACTTCTGAAGCACGACGTTATATGTCTGTCTCTTCTAGTAGATGTTAGGGAGCTCATTCACAAATTAAATGTGTTACAATGGTGCCAAACAGCATTTTGAGCTAATTTTCCTAAAGTATTTGCTAAAAGGTCAGTGGTTTAATAAGCAGTTCTCAAAATATGCATATGCAATTTGATATTGATATTTTGAAAAATGTAGAAAGGATCTTCTTTCACTTCTATATTCCAAGTCATTAAGGGCCTGATTATGAGTTTGGTGGTGCAGCGCTGGGTCTGGCCCGCCGCCGCACCACCAAACCAATGATCGGCCAGCCCACCAGATTACAAGGGATTCTCGTATCTGCTGGGCTTTTTTTGAAAATGGACAGCGCAATGGGAACGCCCAAAACAGTTCCTGCACGGCATTGAATGAAAAGTCCATGCCGTGCAGGATCTGGGGTGCATGAACACAGGAGGGCACATGTTGTGCCCCCCTGCATGCACCCCATGGCACAGACACACCAGGGGGGCCTGTAGGGACCCCTTAATTTCCTCTCCACCATGGTTTTCATGGAGGAGGAACCGCCATGAAAACCGTGGCAGAGGGGAAACTTGTAATATGCTTAGTTGGACCCCTGCGGTCCGGCAAAGCATATTGCAGCCTCCTGACCGCCACAACACTGCCAGGGAACGGCGGCTCCCTGGCGGCTGCGGCGGGGCAATGATGGTCCAACTGCCCTAATTGTAATAGAGCAGTCGGAAGACCGCTATTGCCAGGCCCCCACGAGTCTGGCGGTTCCTGGACCGCCAGACTCGTAATTAGTCCCTAATTGTTCTGCTATCAACCCCTTGCCACATAGATTCTAAATCACAAAATATGCCTGAGAATCTACTTGTAAAGTGATTCATTGTAAGAAAATGAAAAGGATCTCACAATTACAGACTATGAACAATAGAGGCGTTCCTTAGATTAAATAATTCTTAAAGGCTCAGACAGTAGAGCTTCTTCTCAGATATTACAGTGACCTTACAGATTCAGACAGTAAACATACATCTTAGGTTATACTAATCTTACATTCTCAGGTTCCAGAAATGGTTGTGATAATGTGAAAAACACAAATTATATAAATGGCACATAGTCCCTAGGCAAGAAATAACAGCGATGGCAGCATATGCCCTCCGGCAACAAGGACATAGCATCAGCAATAAGCACCTTCAATTCAGCATCGCAAGCATCAGCTTTATAAATCTATCTTTTGAAGTGTACTCTTTGTGTCCTAAAATGTCCACTTATCATTGCTCCACGTTTGCCTCAAATACGTTTAATTTATTTGGTGAATAAACTCAACCAACGCATCAATTTCCAAATATGCACTAATATTGCCTGTAAATAACATCATTTATTTTTGGGGATAGTCTTCAACCGCTTTCAACTCATTGGCACTCCTATTTGGGTGCCCCAAACATCCTGAACTCAGCTACATATGGTACTAACACAATGGGTAAAAGAACAGCCTAGGTTAATATGTCCAGAAATTACTACTTTACGCTCTAATAGAACTAGCTTCATTCAATCAACGATGTGCCCAGGAAATGCCAGAGAAGTATTACAATACGGAGACAGTGATGGGAAGCTTTAAGCCTAGATACAAAGTGTTGGTACTGCTTCTTGTAATCGAACAGTAGATATTAGCCCATTGGCATGACTTTTACATGATACTGGAGAGAGTAGGGCATGGGCTTTACTGCGGATTCAAGCCAGATTGAAAAAATAAGAACCCAGGTACACCATGTAAATTTTCTAACGGCTTGGGAGAAACCAGAAGAAAAAAACACGTTGTGTCGCCACCAATGATGCTACATTCACAGACACAAGGTTCCACAAAGACTATACAGTACAAGGCAAGAATTGATAGACCACATGTGTTATCCCAAAACAAGAGCGGGATCCAGAATACTCTGCAATCAAAGTTTAGAACTTTATTGAAATTCCAAACTTAGAATGTGCCCATTTTAATGAACAAAATAAACCAAAAGCCCATGCTCACATGTGGCTATATTGCATTCATGAAGCATGTAGAATTGGAGAACAAAAGAATTGGAGCATATTCTGTACATGGGAAGTAGCAAACTTATGAATAGTGACAGAAGTTTTCCTATAGTTCTCGTCGCATGCTGGACAGGTTTACAAGGTTCTGCTTAGATCTTGGCAAGTCAGACATATCGCCAACTTTGGTGCATATCCTAAGCCCTAAGTTGACGAAACGATAGAACAGTTATGAAATGCAAAATACATCAGCACATTAGACCTCATCAAAAACTACTAGCAGATTTATTCATGGCCATCAGAGCATCATTAAGCCACTTTTGCTACAAATCGTGGTCTGTTTCATAACATTGGCTTGCGAACAACCTTGGCTCTTCATGGCTCTATTAATTCTACATACTGATGCCCTGCCTCTTACCCACTTCTCATCTGTCCAAACTTCAAGGCTCGTTGATCCTACATAGTGATGCTTCCGGCGTTGGCCTGGAGGCTGTGATGTTCCAAGAGATCAATGACTATATTCTATATATCAGTCAGAAAGTATTGCCCCATGAGTTAGGTAATGCAGTTATGAAAAGAAGTGTCTTGCCACCAAATGGGTAATTAATACTATGGCCAACATCACTTCACTATATACACTGATCATACCTTACTTGAGAGTCACAAAGTAAAGATTCTAATGCTAATGTTCTTGGATGGTCCCCGACCCTGCGGTTCATCAGTCGGGGTCTCTTCAGGAGAATTCTGATTCTTAGTCCTTGAAATCCTGTTCTGCTGTAACAAAACCTCCGAACTCAGCAGAGATATACATGCGGTGGTCTGGAGTCATGGTGGGTGAGGCTTTTCTTACCTCCTGGGGCCAGTATGTCTGACCAGCAAAGTTGGGGGAAGAAGCAAATGTGGTTGAGTTGCTCTAGCAGAGCAAACACTTTGGCAGAAAGACACCTTCCTGTTGTGAAGCAGCAGATACAGCTGTGCAGACAAGCTCTTCCCGTTTGAGAACGTAAGTGTATCATCGGCTGTACAAAGCTGGACCCAGTAGAGAACAGCAGATGATACTGTAGATGAGGGACATTTGCAGAGAATTGGCATTTCTCTGCAAAATTCAGGGGTTTTGGTTCTATGGAGGCCCAAGAGCAAAGTGGGAAAATATGGTAAGCAAAGGGGTATGGGGTCTGACTCCCAGGAAGAAGAAGGGGCAGAACCAGGTCGGGACATAGTGTGATCCCCCACCAATGGCCGATACTATGGCAGGTAGGTGGAGCAAAAAGAGAGGGATCCGTTTGTATTCAGCAACATTGGTGGAGCTGTAATTTGGAAAGGGTGAAATGGCTATATAAGAGATACAGATAAGGCATTGAGACAAGAGAGCCTGGACCAGGAGGGTATGCAGAAGCAGATGTCCTCCTTATCACTTCCACTAGGCCAGTCCATGCTCCAACCCAAGCTGTGGAGACTCTCCAGGAACCAAAGACTCCTGAATATAGATGTATGGAAGGGGATTTATGCAAGTATAGATATATACACAGGCTTCTGGGACTGTGGGGCAACACCTAAATGAAGGTCAAGTTGTAATCCAAAGCATTTATACACAATGCAACTCTGAGTGGTGTGGCATTGTGGCACTCTAACTGTCCAGAGCGATTATAGGCTGAGTTGTAGGATTGGTTGGAGAGATGTGTGTTTGTAGTATGGCCTTTGTAGGAAGAGATAGGTGAGGGGCACAAGATCATGAAATGTAGACTGGTTGTATTGCAGTGAACTAACTAATTCTGGTGTGCTTGTTTATACTCATAGAATTTGTGAGACGTGATCAACCGTGATTCATGTTGCTTTAGTGAAGACATATACAAGAACTGGTGTGCCCTCGCTTGGAGAGTGCAATACTCTGCCTTTTTATTAGTTCAGTGGTTAATAGGTGATGGTCAAGTGCTTTAAATAAGGATCTCTTACAGGTCTGAAAACATGAAGATTCATTTTTATCGCCTTCTGGAAGGCCACATAATTTAGTCGTTTCTTTGACTGGAAGGAGAGGGAGTTTCAAAGTTTGTTAACTTGGACTGAGAGTAAGTGACTTCTGAGTAGGATTTTATTTAAATGTGATATTTTGTGTTTTGGATTACAGGCTTGATCTAGGATGGTCAGTCAGAACCTTTTCACTGAAGTAGTGTTGTTAGTGTCCCGTGCAGTGCTAGAGGTCTTATGTGTGTGGTGCTTTTAACATGAGACGTCAAAACAACGAAAGTCAATGCAGGGTCACACAAGCACAGGTAATGTGAAACCCAGGTTTCAAGTGAAGGAGAAGCCTGGTCTAAGTTTGCACCCTTTGCAATTTCTTTTGGAAAAATTTCAGAGCTCCTTGGAATAGTCCATTCAAATTACAGGTGGAAGAGCGCAAGCACAGATATACTGTCAACTCTGTGGGAAACGCCTAGGTAGGGGAACATCTGTTTAGGATTCTGAGCATGTTGGTTGAGGATTTCATTGCTGTGTCTATGTGTGATTCCAGGCTAAGATCGGAAGCTAGGGTGATTGGCATGCTTTTTGCTGTGTTTGCTGATGGGTTGCATGTTCTAACCCTCCAAGAAAATATGGGATCTCTTGTGCTAGTGGCCAGTTTCCATAATTGAGAGTTTCTGTTTTGTCTGGGTTGAATGTAAAATGGTTGACTATAGTTAGTCTGTCTCAGAGACCAGGTGTGATAACAGTCTTCCTGTCTTGGTGTCACTGGGGTACGTGTAGTCGAGGCAGATCTATGTATCATCTGTGTGGTTGATACAACAAGACCAAAGAATTAAATCAATCCAAGCAGGAGGCTGAGGTAGATTTTGAAAACAAGGGGTGAGATGCTCAAACCTTATGAGACACCAATATCCCGATGATAGGCTTCAGAGGTGCACAGCAGGGGCAAGAAGTTGTGGTTCCAGTAGGATAGGAAGGAGGAAATCCAATCCAAGGCTTTTCACTTCGATGTTCACCTTCTGCAGTCTTGTCTGCAGTGCAGGGGGTGGGCAGAAAGGTCTGCTAGAATCAGGATGGCTGTACCGTTTGAGACAGCCTGTTGCCTGTTTCTCATCCAAGCTAGAGATTAGAATATATTCTCTACAGGAATGGAAGCCGGACCGATCATCGGCTAGGAAGTTTTGGAATTTTCAGTAAATTTACCCTGCTGAGTGTTGGCTGGCTTCTCTATTAATTTAGCCAAGAAGCATCCATTTGCTATTGGTCTGTAGCTTGCACGATTATTGTGGTCATCAGCATCTCCACAGTCCCCAAATACATCAACACCACAGACCTAGAGGGTCTTAAACAGTTCTACAGGGTTGAAGGTAAACAGGATGGCCACCAACCTGTACTCTCTCCATGTAACATAAGTCATTCAGGCATGGGTTCTAGGATGCAGCAGTGCCAGGTGGGTCCGTCCTTCCACAGCACCTGATCTACCTAACACAAGGCAGGTCTCCCAGCATCTTACACACCAACGATGGCATGGCAGGGCGTCCAGATGAGTGCGGACAGGAGCTTGAAGTGCACCTTGACTGATAATGAAGATAAATGGAAATCGATGAAGAAAAGAACAAGCTATAGTCATGTCTTCAGAGCAGTGTCTATGAAAAACAGTTAGTGTCACCAATAAACCCTCCTTACCTACAGACCTGCATAACTGAATTCCAAGCATGACCCAAAGCCCGCCCCCCACCACTCACCTGTCTTGAGTACACTTGTCCATATTGTCCCAACTTTGATATTTCAGCTCCCTGACTCCCAAAATAATGCAATTAAGGAGAAAGATATTCTCACAACAATCGCAAGCCCATCTCTGCCATTAGGAAACCAGGCACTGCAAATGCACCCCAGTGGAACGTGCATGGACATGCCTGGGGAAGGAGGAGAAATGGAAGAAATTACATGAGCATGCATGACAGGGAGTCAAGGGACGTGAGTGACATCTGCAGTTGTAACACGGACCCATTGTGCTGATAAACTAAGACCTTGGCCACTGGAAAAGGCAATTGGGTGTGTGGCTGCTGCATATTCCATGTACAGATGAATTTTCTGGACATGCCACATAATCCATCTCCTGTTGCATAATTTGTGTAAAGTATTTCTAGCTCAGAAGGATCAAAAGTTATCAAACTTTCTGCTGCACACTTGATGCAATGCAGCACGGCACAGTTTACAAACATTAGGTGGTCACCTGACTCACCTCCAGCTGTAGATTGGTGTAATTAGCAAATAAAAGAGGTGACAATGTAGTTAAGGCAGTGTACACAACCTCATTTGGTGGACTGAGTGGGCTTTTGTCTGCAGCAAAGAACAAAATAATGTAATTCAAACAGGGTGGGCAGAATGATTCCTTTTTTATCACGAGTATGTTTGTATTTCGATGCTAACACAAGTTCATGCTTACATCACAGACACTGCACCCAGAGCTGCATTTATCATAACAGAGCACGCTGACCTTAAAAGAATCACAAATATGTTGCATGTCTGTTTAAGGTTCCAGGCGTGAATTTTCAAGTTACGGCTTCAGAGACATAAATAGTACATTTGAACGTTAGTATGTCTGCAGAGACGCTTTTTAATGGAAAGAGATGATGACTGCCACATAATTTGCCTTTTTATGTTTTATAATTTTGTCCATTAAGCTGCGTAATTTGGTCTTCCGCAGCCACATAATTCCAGTGGTCCAGACTGCAGCGAAGGGCACCCAGGTGAAGATAAATAGGAAAGCCTCAATTGCGTATATTTTTGTCACCATTTTACAGCTGCTGCAGGAATATTACACCCCACAGGTGGCTCAGATATAAGATGGGCTCATGTACTTTCACAGGTTGCAGAGAGCAAGTGTCCAATTTTATAACTGCGCTGCAAGCTGTGCTCCCAGGTTTACAGTCCATGGTCCTAGTAAGAATGCAACCCAGCTTGGAAGGCGAGCCTGGCAGCTGTAGCTAGCTGCCGCCAAGTGCGAGCCCCAGGAGACGGCCCAGCTAGAGCCGGGTGCGGCTTGTCGGTGGCTCCTGGGTGCGCCCCACTTGCCCCCTGGTCCGGCCATTTCTTCCCTGCACGCCATCTCCCCTTTGGGCCCCGGCACCAACGTCTCTCTGAGTTGCTGCTGAAGTACCTGCCTAGGCAGCCCTGCAAAGTACCACACATCAGGCGTTAGACTAACGTATTTCAGTGTGGTGTGCCGCATCACCGCACTGAAATGCGAAGTCACGCATTAAAGCACCTCCTCTGCTGTCAAGCCAGAGTGCTGCTATAATGCACAATTACAATACTGACTGTAAAAGCTGTGGCAAAGCGGTGCGCGCTGCTCCGGGTAGGCTAATGAGCTGGCTGAGCTGTGTGCAGCTCTAGCTGCTACTCTGCAACAATGTTTCAATGATACCCAACACCATGGCGCGGCGTTACTGAGCATTCACTGACGTCACGTGATGTCAGGAGTCAGTGCTCAATCATGGCTGTCAGCCAGGTGCAGTCACGGGTGACAGGGTGCTGCCGCCCGTGGCGCGAGCGGGCGGCAGTTATTTGTGACAAAAATGTTGCTGCTGGCTGCAATGGTAGCGCAGCTTGCTGCTGCTTGCACCGCAGGAATGACGGCCCCCGGGGGAAGTGAAGGTCGCAAACCAGTCTTCCCCCGGGGCTATTCGCGCGATGGCCGGAAGGACAAGGTGTGGGAGGGTTTAGATGAGTGGGGAAGGGGCGGGAGTTAGGAATGCATATAAGGTGTCAGGAGAGGAGGATCCGGCCTCTTCCTGACACCTTAGCACCACCGGGGGGTATTAGAGGAAAAAGTTTGTGTAAAGGTTGGTTTGGGTCAGGGGGCGGGTTGGCGAAGTGCGACAGGCGCCCAGGGGGCCACGGGGATACAGCAGGGACTCAACGCGACACTTAAGGTGTCCATGGCGGGTGCGACGAGGCATCGCGTGCTCCCAGCTGGGCTGCTCTCCTGAGGCCGGTCCATGTCCAAAGGGGAGGCGAGGGGGGGGGGGAGAGGGGCGAGGGAGCTGAGCCTGAGTTTTGCGTTGTTTGGGGGGGAGGCAACGATCGGGACGTTCAGAGCCGCGGGGGGGTGCCGGCCAAAAGCCAGTGTCTGGCGGCCCATTTCGGAGCGTAATGAGGTAGCTGGAGACACTTATCAGCAGCGGGGAGCGGCCGGCGGGGGCTGCAACTTAGTCAATTGTGGCAGCCGGCGTCTCCCGCCCGGCCGAATCACCGCGGGAAATGAGGGCTTGATTGGAACTGCGGCGGGGAATAACGGAGGCTTGTCAGGGCCCTGTCAATCAACAGGCAGCCGGCCCGCGTGTGCTCGGAGTCCCGCATTGACTTCGGCGGGGGGGCTGTCATTGGGGTGTGGGAGCCGCTGTACCCGCATGCAGGGAGGGGGGGGCGCCGGGATATTGATGCCCCTGGACGCGGATGGAGGTGGGAATTTACTGCGCCAGCACAGCGCTGGGCTACAGCAAACAACACCACAGCGTGGGTGCCTGCGGGCCCCAAACAGGCCTTCAAGCTTCGGCGGGAGGTCGAGCGGCGGGCTCTACCCAGTGCAGTGCGGCAGGTTTTTATGCCATGCAGCCCGGTTTCCCAGCAGCTGGGGGGGGGGGGGGGCATGTTGGGGTTTGGCTGTGCTGGGGTAGGCGAGGCTGTGCCAGGTTTTGGAGTTTTTTCTGGCGAGTCACCTGGCCTGTGGGTCACAGTGGCCTAAGGGTTAAGGCTTGGAGTCTTACACTCATAGGTTGAGGGTTCTATTTCTGTGGTTTCCCAGGGTGGAGGAGGGGGGGAAACCCCAGGAGGGTCAGGTAGGGGTTTTTGCAGCAGGCTCGCGGGTAGGGGGGTCCACGCCCACTCCCCCCCCCTCCACCAGCACAGCAAGGCGGGGGGAGGGGGTCCGAGGGGTCGTTAGCTGCTACACGGTCCCCAGGATAGGGGTGAGGGACTGCCAGCACGGCATGAGGCCCAGTGGTGCTTGGGACCCTCCAGGTTGGAGCGACCTGGGGGGGGGGGGGATCCAAAACCAGCAAGTGATACCGGCAGAAAACAGGGCTTCGCCAGTGGTGCGCAAGATGGCCCCGTTGCGCTGGCCAGAAGCAGTAGGAGGGTCCGCGGCGGCCTGCCCTCCAACGAGGGATCGAGCAGCGCATACTACAACATGATGAATCCAATTTGTGAAGAATGATTTGGTTGGTGAGAGGAAAAGACTGGGGGAGTGTGCGTGGTATAAAGGGAGGGGAGTGTTGGGTGTCAGAGGGAATGCGAGGATAGCTGCGGCTGAGTGGGGGTTTCGGGGGTGGGGGGAAAGTTGAGGTAACCAGACTGTTTTAGTTTTGCAGGAGGCGTGTACGGCCTCAGACGGAACTGTGGACATGGAACAGAAGGGCACAGCAGCGCTGGTCAGGATGAGGAGGTCCCAGACGGACGCTCAGGTAAAGGAATAAGGCCGAGAGCAGGGGTCCTGGGAGCAAGGGTAAGAGGGGACTTCAGCTGGTCGGCTGGGGTGTGTGGGGGTTGTGAGGGAGTTGGCACGGAGGCAGGTGCAGTGGCGGCATCCTGCGGGAACTATGGGAGTCTGGTGATTTGGTGGGGATTGGGTCCAGAGGAACAAGGTGGTACCACACGAAAAGAGGGGTTTGAGCAATGGGTCACGTCTTGTTGTCTGCCAGGTTGGCCGGGAGTGTCAAATGAGCCAGGGGTGCCAGTTAACATGAAGGAGGACATCGGTCGCCACTGTTGGGCCTACATCTTACGGTGTGGGAGTGGGGGCAGGGCAATTGCCCTGCGGAACGTCATGGATGGCAGCTGAGTGGCAGGAGGGATGGGGGGTTTCGCATGGCTGAGCAAGGAGGGCTGAGGTACGCCCAGACTTGCCTGAAACGGAAGGGGCATCCTTCAAGGCTCAGCCTCTCTGTAAAAGCAAGAGTATGATAGCGACATTGGTTTTCCACGGGATCACTTACCCGGGGGCGGGGATCTTGGAGGCATCCATTCATATGAGGTCAAGCTGGGGCCTCCCCGGAGGAAAAGGGAAGAGCATGAAAAGAGGGATGGGTTGGGGGGGTAGTCCGGGATAGGAGGTCCTTACCCGGTTAGTTTCAAGGCCATGGGCCTATGGTGCTCGACGTCTCCGGATGGGAAGCCGGTGCTACAGCACAGGATGGAGATGTTCTCCGAAGTGGGTTGGGTGTGACGACGAGTTCACGAGGGCCGGGAGAGGCAGGCGATCTGCAATAGGTTGACGACGACAAGGGATGGCACATCATGGGGGAACGGGGTCAACTACAGAGGTGTTGGTGGCCCGGTTGATCAGCCACCGTAAGGGTGAACTTGGTCAAGTTCATCGAACAAGGGGGCAAGGAATTGCCTAGGGGCGGGGAAGGTATGGGGCTCCTTGACGGACAAGTTTTGTACACGCGGTGGGGTTTGTCAGGAGGAGTTGCGCGCCGGGGTCATGGGAGCTGAGCGCAAGTGTTGTGCAGCAGGGTGAGGGAGAGGTATGTAGGCACAGACCTGGATGGGGAGCCAGACGGATGTGGGGTACCTGGTCGGACACTGGGTAGCATACTCAGTGGGAGAGTTTTTAGTGTTCTGAGGAGCGGTAGGGGTTTTTGGGGGCACCACAGTGATTGGGCGCAAAAAGGGGCAAACAGACAAGGAGCCCACGAGGTAGGGGACGGGATAGGCCAATGCTTGGGTGACATATTCATTGTAGGGGGGGCTGCGGGACACGGTGGGGCCGAAAGGCAGGTCATGTGGTTATTTAGCGGTGGTACGTTCGAAGGAGTTACTCAAAGGGTATACGGGGAGGAGGTAACAGGGGGACAGAGTGTTGATGCCCAGGCATGGCTGGGGCAGGCCGGTGGTGCCATAGAGCGGTTTTATTTATTTATTTTATTTATGCATAAAGTTTTATATAGCACCAGCGAGATCCGTGGGTATCAGAGCGCTTTACATACAGACAGGATGGGGGAAGATTGCATTACATTACGGGACAAGAGGTTGCACAAGGCTGTATGCAAAGGCTTCATACTTATGTATGCAGTGGAGGGGGGGATTAGTAAGGGGTTGAAACAGGTAGATAACCACCATCCTTGACGGTCAAAGTGAGAGGGGTGTTCATTAGGTTGTTGAGGCCTGGGTCGGTTGACTTGGTCGGTGAGGTGTTGGTTGAGGAGCAGGAGTTTCAGGTCCTTTTGAAGCAAGAGAAGGTGGGGTTGCATCTGAGGTCAATAGGGAGTGGGTTCCGCATCCTGGGGAACTTTACCAGAGACGGATCGGCATTGGTTCATTTTCCTTTCAGTTTGGGGGGATGAAAAGAAGGGAATTTGTGCTTCTCAGAGTTCTGGTTTTTCCTGTCTTACCAGTTTATGGTTAGGTAGTTGGGGGATTGGGCTGGGGGGAAAACGATCCGGGGGTGTGGGACAGTGAGGCAGAGTTCAAGGGTGGCCTGGGATGTTGCGGGGGAGGACGTTGGTTTGCCAGGTGCAAGGTTGGTGTAAGCATCACGAACCTGTGAAGCAAGGTATGGGCGGGAAAGGTTGAGCAATTCGGGAGGGAGGGGCTGCACCCAGTGGTAGATTTGGAAGAACAAGGATAGGGGTATTTTCTGGAGGTCAAGGGGAACTGGGGGGGGTGACCTTGGAGATGGTATGAGATGTTTAAGACGGAGCGTAGGTAGGGGGCCATGGGCTGGGCTGAAGGGGTTGTGTAGTGAGCCTGGTGTGTTGGAGGTGGTCCATGCGCAAGGGTTTCTCGGACAGAACAGGGTCGGCCCAGTTGAAACGTTTGGGAGGACGGGGTTTGGGCCTGGGACAAGGGCGATTTGGGTTGGTTGAGTTGTCATTTGGTTGCAGCGGACGGCTGTGGTGGAGCGTGGGTCATAGAAGACGGGGTCGCAAGGAGAGGGCATGAGTTAGTGGCGATGTTGTAGAGAAAGGGAAGGCCGCTGGCAAAGGGGTATTGTTTTTCCAAATGTTGGATGGGAGAGTGACAGGTCTGCCTTCCATCGTAGGCTATATACAGAGGCCAGGTCGAATGGGTGGGGGCCAACTGTGGGAGGCAGGCAGTTACGAAGCATGGGGGCTGTAGCAGTGGTGGGGTCAGGAGGGAGCAGGAGAGGGTAGGACGTTCCAGGAGGGCGGGGAGGAGAGTACAAGAAATGTGTTGATGTGAGGATATAGGTCTTGCAAAGGGGGTTTTATAAGTGGGTTTGTACCATGGGGGGAACGGGGGCTATGGGAAGAGGGGTAGGATTTCTTACGTGACTAATCATTCTTTTTCTACTACAGGATGTGGGGGTAGACCGGGAACCGGGACGGTTGCCTGGCTAGGGGCCCCGTTTCTCTTGGGCGTTGGGGCAGCAACGGATGCAGTTTAGCAGGTGTACGGACGTCACCAGGCTGGGAGCTCAGCCACCAGGATGTGATATGATGGGGGAAAATGTGGTTTGCAATTGGGGGCATGGTTGACGGTACAAGTGACATCGTGTCAAAAAAGAGAAGGAATTGCCACGATTTGAGGATACGTGGGGGGACACAACATTATAGAGTTTGTCATGACTGACGGTACAAACATCTGCGGAATGGGGATTTGGTTTAATGGAAAGGAACTTGGAGGTAGTTGTTACAGGTATGAATTGTGCCTCACAGAGGAAGGACTGGGGGTGTTTGACAATGCTTCAAGGGAAAGGGCCTGCAGGTAATGGGGCAGTTTTTCAGGAGGGGCATGTGGTATGGTTGGAGACGGTGCACCTTTCGCGGTCGAAGAATGTCATGGTTCTATTTTGGAACGTGGGGTACAAGTCTTTAGGTGGATGGTCGTCCATGGGGTGCCGCAGGGTCGGCTGACGGGAGGCGAAAGGTGCACAGGACCTGGGGGGGGCAGGTAAACGCCCTACAGGTTCCCTGGTTGGCGGTACTTTGGAGGGGTGGGGAGTCACATACGGGCAGATCCACCCCTCAGGGGGGGAGAACGGTGCACAGGTGACTGATAGCGGGGCGCAGGAGGCAATTAGCAATGAAGGAAAGTCAACAGAGGATGCTTGGAGGGCAAGTGAAGGTGAGAATGGGGAGAGGAAGGAGGTCACTGAGTGAATGGGGAAGAGTCAAACAGGTGAGATGGTTTTGAGAAGGCTGAACGGAGAATGTCGGTATGGGATGGGAAAAGTATTTTCTTGCATTTATGTACTGTTAATAAAGTCTAAATGATTGCAACCTTGTCCTAATAAAATGGCCTTTTACGCTTCAAGTAACAGCGTGGAGTGTAGTTATTGCGCGATGACGGCCCCCGGGGGAAGTGAAGGTCGCAGACCAGTCTTCCCCCGGGGCTATTCGCGCGATGGCCGGAAGGACAAGGTGTGGGAGGGTTTAGATGAGTGGGGAAGGGGCGGGAGTTAGGAATGCATATAAGGTGTCAGGAGAGGAGGATCTGGCCTCTTCCTGACACCTTAGCACCACCGGGGGGATTAGAGGAAAAAGTTTGTCCACCCACCCACCCTACAGGTTAGGTGGAGGGCTTGGGATTGGATCGGTCTTAGCGTGCCAGTTTAGGGCAGGTTGCAGAGTAGCGGCGTTACGGTACTTTAGAGGGGTGGGGAGTCACATACGGGCGGATCCACCCCTCGGGGGGGGGGGGAGAACGGTACACAGGTGACTGATAGCGGGGCGCGGGAGGCAATTAGCAATGAAGGAAAGTCAACAGAGGATGCTTGGAGGGCAAGTGAAGGTGAGAATGGGGAGAGGAAGGAGGTCACTGAGTGAATGGGGAAGAGTCAAACAGGTGAGATGGTTTTGAGAAGGCTGAACGGAGAATGTGTCGGTATGGGATGGGAAAAGTATTTTCTTGCATTTATGTACTGTTAATAAAGTCTAAATGATTGCAACCTTGTCCTAATAAAATGGCCTTTTACGCTTCAAGTAACAGCGTGGAGTGTAGTTATTGCGCGATGACGGCCCCCGGGGAAGTGAAGGTCGCAGACCAGTCTTCCCCGGGGCTATTCGCGCGATGGCCGGAAGGACAAGGTGTGGGAGGGTTTAGATGAGTGGGGAAGGGGCGGGAGTTAGGAATGCATATAAGGTGTCAGGAGAGGAGGATCTGGCCTCTTCCTGACACCTTAGCACCACCGGGGGGATTAAAGGAAAAAGTTTGTCCACCCACCCACCCTACAGGTTAGGTGGAGGGCTTGGGATTGGATCGGTCTTAGCGTGCCAGTTTAGGGCAGGTTGCAGAGTAGCGGCGTTACGGTACTTTGGAGGGGTGGGGAGTCACATACGGGCGGATCCACCCCTGGGGGGGGGGGGAGAACGGTACACAGGTGACTGATAGCGGGGCGCGGGAGGCAATTAGCAATGAAGGAAAGTCAACAGAGGATGCTTGGAGGGCAAGTGAAGGTGAGAATGGGGAGAGGAAGGAGGTCACTGAGTGAATGGGGAAGAGTCAAACAGGTGAGATGGTTTTGAGAAGGCTGAACGGAGAATGTGTCGGTATGGGATGGGAAAAGTATTTTCTTGCATTTATGTACTGTTAATAAAGTCTAAATGATTGCAACCTTGCCCTAATAAAATGGCCTTTTACGCTTCAAGTAACAGCGTGGAGTGTAGTTATTGCGCGATGAATTCCGCGACCGGACCCGATCCCACCGGCGGCCGCCAGAATGGTTCCTGAGCAGCCCTGAGCACACCAGTCCAGTGTGCAGCTGAGCCTCGGGCGTTGCGGCGGCCGGCCACCAGGCCCGTACCAAATTGCCCTCGCTGCAAAGAAGTAAGTCATATGTTTGTAATACTTCCTAATAAAAATGTGCTGTTTTTTTTTTTTTTGCACGCCGCGCGATCAAGTACATGATTCCTATTCTGAGCTGACACACTGTCTGCTCACTGGTTTAACTCATGTTTAACTTGGGTCGGGTGAGCCACTGTGGTGCCCGCTGGTCGAGTCCAACTACTTAACTTTCATCGCCGAGCCACAGCGTCATTAAGTCTGCTGGCTGGTGTGATCTGGTGCTGCTGTATGGCGAACCGCTCAGCTTGTTAATTATTAGGATTGAGGCTGCTAAACTATTGTCTTTTTGGAATAATACAGCCTGGCTGTGACCTAAATGTGGGCCTCAGCCTCACTCTCCTGAGGCTTGCCCGATGCCTGGTGCTGTCTGCCTGGAAGGGAGAAGGGCACATGGCGAAACTGTCGACTATAATAATATTAGACAGCTGACAACAGACCCATGTTGGGGCCTCTCACATCCTGGGAGTCTCGCCAGGTTCCAAGGTCCCACGTGGGACAGGAAGCGGCCTGGAGTCCAGATTGATGCGCTGCATTATCAGGTTACAAGGGCTTCCATTTCTGGTGCTTTGTCTCAGTTTTAAGATGTTCTGACTGTTTCTCATTGCTCAAATGGGTGCAATTTCTGATATTTGTGTTTCCCTCGTCTTCATTACTTTATTTTGCTCGCGAGAAAGTGTCACACATAGTTGTTGAATGTCACTCATAATTTCACTTAAAATATTATAATGTCACACATATCAATCTGAAACCTTGGCAGCTATGCCTAGGTCACTGCAGTTCTACTACTGTTACTTCTGTTACCATCTTGCTTGCAGATGGTGTGATCCCCTGGTGCCACTTGGGACCTGTTCTTCTCCTCCCACGGCGCTAGGTCACCGGGACTCGGCAGCGGCCTTCGTCTGGGGCCCTGACCCGACCAGATAGGGCGAGGTCACCCCCCGCAATTTTCCTCAACACCAGCCGGCGAAGCTCAGGGGGTGCAGGGTCACCGGTGCCAGGTGCCCCTCTGAACCCCTGGGAAGATTACTCAGCAGTGAAGTGGTGAGGAGTGGCACCCTCAAGGGATCCCAACTATCTAAAGAAATAAGATCGGGTAGAACAAGGAAGGCTCTCACGACCCCAAAGCAAAAAAAGATGAGTTTAACATCATCAGGTCACACTGGCAATGCTGTTACCTCCCTCAAACCACCAGTAGATACGCCCACCCCACACTCACTATTCTCTCCCACACTTGCTCCTGCAATCAGAGGCATGAGTACGAGCTCCCGGGAGCACAGGGCCACTTCCTCGCATGCACCCTCTTTGTTAGCCTACTTTTTAAAAAAACAGGAGGAGGGAAGGGGCCAACCCCTGGCCCTGGCCCAGAAGCCTCAAAGGGAAGTTTACAGCAGGTAATAACCAAGGCCACAGTACACACCCCACCCAAAGCCAAAAATCGCAATACTGGAGGCTGGCTTCAGTGACAGCCCAGTTGTGGAAGATTTAAGATCACCCTCATGTCTACCGACTGGGCCTCAACCTCCGCCACCTTTGCCTCAGGTCCTCCACCAACTGCACTCCTTGACTAAACAACCACCAAGCAAAGCCATTGGGTTTTCTCCCACCTTTTCATTGCAACACACCGATCAACCTCATACAGACTCACCACAACCCCTGCGATCAAACTTTTCAGTAAAACTGACACCACTTTCTCATTGTCTGGACCTTCCTAGGCCCCCAGTCGCTCAGTGGGCAAGAGACCCAAAGGGAGACATTAAACCACTCTTGCCTAAAACCAATAAGGGCACAGCGACAGTCTCCCCACAGCAGCACGTAGGCATGGACGTAAACGGCCAATCTCTTCTGGAGCTTTCTTTCTTCCTTACGGACTCAGCCCATTCCCCTAACCGGATATCAGAATCAAGTACAAAGGACTCCACACTTGCTCTAACATCGTCTGCATGGCCTCAGCTGTTGCAAACCCTTCAGACAACAGTGACTGCGTTAAATTACCACTCAGACAAACTAGACATCCAAGTGGACTCCTGAACACTCTAGCCCTGTTTACGACCGGCATCGATAGCAAGCTTGAAGACTTGAATAAACTAATAACAAGGGCTCAATCAGCCTCCAACTTAGTCCAGTCTGTCTGCGGCTGCTCTCCGATCATAGATAGCCGATCAACCCTCCCGACATTCTTAACTAGTGCTCTTGATGAAGTAAAACACCTCTCAAAGGGCCCAGGCTGGAAAAAGGAGAACACCAATACCCTGGATCAGGACCTTCTACAGCGCTTTGATTCAGCTCGAGCTCCAACACGCATAAATGTACTATCTTCTGTGGACCTCCAGTCGGCAGAGAGACACACAGTTACCGTTCACACAGCACTAATTCACTCTTCTAAAGTTCAAGCCCTGACATCTTCTGACAAGAGTCTTGTAACCTCGCTGCAAAGTCTACAAGTTATGAGCAACTATTCTCCATCACTTGACCCTAAGTCAGACTCGAAGCCCCTCTCGCAGGATGCACACATCTCTAAAACCAACCAACTCCCATCTTGCCCGCCTAGTAAGAGAGAAAAGAAAAGACAGCGCAAGCAAAGAAATAAATCATTAACAAAAACCAGAGCTTACTCTTTCAAATTGTTCCCCTTGTTTACATCAACAAACCTTGTACAAGCTCTAAATCTCAGCTCAGGCAGGGCGGGGCGGTTGCATTCTCCGAAAACATGTGCTGACAAAATATCCAAAAACATCGAGGATGCACCAAACACTAACAAGGAGAAGCGCGGGACTCAGCACATGCGCACACTTACCACTGTCAATGTAAGTGACCGGAAGCACGAGGACAGTTTCCTAAAAGGTGTTCAACAAGCCCCCACGACTATTCTCGCAAACCGGCCCACAATCCGCTGAAGCACCCCACCCACTCCGCCGTCCCTGCCTTTCAAGCCCGAGGAGACAGTTACTAAAACCCAGCAACAAGGCTGATATTAATAAAAAAAACAGGAAACTTAAAAGGAAGAGAAAAATTAACTGGTCATCAGCAAGCTGAACTAATATCAGAAACTGAAATACCTACAGCTCCATGGTACTCTACACATCATCAAGCTCAGTGCTTCACCATCAGTGCTGGAGCCAACCATCCAAAAGTTATCTTCAAAAATACGCAATGGCCATTGGGAGAATGCTCGCTCGACCAGTCTGTGCCTCAGTAAACCAAATGTTCAGCCATGGAACCTGACACGGACTCCCAGCTGAAAATACCGTCTTAGTCAAGTCACGAAACTGGAAACGGTCTGTGACCTCACTGAGATATTATGATAGAGCGAAATGTTCTTGTGAATTGTAGGGGTGCATCATAATCACTGATAGGCCGCACCCACATGTATACAGACATATATTCGTTTATATTCCGTTGTATATTCATGCATGTTTAGTAAAGAATGAATAGTTCGCTGAGACAAAGTGAACTCAGCAGCATAATGGTGTTAGGATAATGATGTAATGTAATGCTTATTGAATTATGTGAACATAATGCATAGAGGAATTAGTTCGTGTGAAATGTAATTGCAGTAGTTTAAACGTGCACCATATTAAAGTTGCACATGTAATTCATTGTTTGCATATGAATTGTAATGAAAATGCTTATAGGGAAAAGTAAGATGTGTGTTTAAAAGTTATATGTAAAGGCCTGACTACATATATGCTTAGGGAAGGCCTGGTTTATTCTTATGTTAGCTTATTTTGTAGGCCGAGAAAAGTTTCTCTTGGTAAGGCTCTCTGGGCACAAACGGTAGATTTAATTTGCACAGTAGAAGGTTTCTGTTGAAAGTATCTTTCGTTGCAGGTGCAAGGACACATGTCTCGTTAGTAAGACTAACTCTTTGTTTTCGAAAGCTAGAGAGAGGGGAGGCATGGTACGGGGAGTGAAATGGAATTTAGGGATGATACTTTCAGCGGAGAAGGTGCCTGGGACTCAAGGTCATCGCAACCGTCCAGGATGAAGTAATCGTTTCGATGGAAAAGCACAAGAAAGAAGACCTGGCCAAGGAGGCGTGACAAAGTCGTGTACAATTGTATTGTGGTTTTGTATTAGGGATAGTGCCCTGAGGGAGGAGGCCAGAGAAGAGGTAGGGGAGACCTGAGAGAAGGACAGAGCTGAGCTTAGGTATTATGTGATTGCACTTCTTAGGAAGTCCTCACAGCTGACACCTTGTATTCACTCTTGCCTGGGAAAATCGTTATGCAGGGATGTCACTTAGCGTTAGTGTAGGGACAGCTATTGATTTTAAGCTTGTTTAGTCCAATGAAGAGCAACTTAGAAATTGGAGCAATCATAGTCTGGTTGATCCTTCTAGAACTTTCTATTCTCCTTATCCTGAGTCGGATGAGATTTCTGCGTAGATTATTATTTGTATTAGTGCCCATCTATTTCTTTAACCTCGTGTTGAGGTGCTTGCACGTTCAGTTATTTTTGGCGATAATAAATTCTCAAACTTGAATTCGAGTCAGTGGTCCTTTCAGACAAAATGAATGCTGATATATAACCTGATGAGATTCTCTCCTTTACACTATTCAACAGGTAAAAAGATCTTGGCGACCGGAAGGTTCTTATAGATAATTAGATAAGAATCGGCGTTATCAGTTGGTAGCAGAGTAGGATGGTTACCTTTGATGGTAAGGGGAGATCTAGAGCAAGATAGGAGATTAAGTTGCCCCATAGAGCCCGAGTGACGCAGATCCAGAGGACCGCGGGAGAAGGATGTCGTGAAAAACTGACGGAGAGTGCCGGTGCGGCGGAAGTAGCAGTTCGTAGTAGAGTGAGTATGAAAAGAGTGATGTTTGGTAGATTGCGGTGTTTTATTGTTGTGTGATGTCTTGCGGAGTTGGAAAGAGAGTTGTGTGATTGAGAAACGGACCGTGAGCGCGCGCGGGACCGGGAGATTTATTGTGGTGTAGAATACACCCAGAGTTGAGAACGTTGACCAGAGGTTGTGGGGGTCACGAGACGTCATTGACAGACCCACTGAAGATAGGGAACACATGAGTGAGTGTGTGAATAACCAACGCAGGTCGTAGGTTATTGTGTGCAGAACATCGAGTGATTGAATCCTATCGAGTGTGTTAAAGGCGATTGTCCGGTCGTTTCGCGGACAGACGATTGCCAGATTGAGGTCAACAAGCTCAAGAGGCTGATCGGTCATTGGTAAGACCGACGGTCAGAGAGGTAATTGTTCGGTAGGACGGACATTATTTCAGAGTATGATTGGGACAGGTGCGAGTGAGAACGAGTGAATTAGAAAGGAGGGGAACTGCTGCGAGCGGAGGAAAAGTGACGTCAGACAAGTGCGCGCTGCGATAGGCCGGTTGGTGTGAGCCGCGCTGGTATTGGTGGATTGAAATCAGGAAGTAAAAGCGGACATTTTGAGTGCAAACAAAAAGTTGATTCATCATGAAATGTTTTAAAGCTTTACGGGAACTTTGTAGAGGTGATAGACATGTGGTTGTTCGGGAGGGAGAGGAAGCTCCTCCCGAGGATACACCAGCACATTATATGGCAAAGAATGTAGGATTGCATACTATAATTTGGCTTGAGAATTGGCATAAAATGACAGAAGCAGAAGGAGAATTGTCGTTCCCTCGATATGGTACTTTCAGGATGGAGGTATTGTACCAGCTAAAAAGTGTAATGGCTTCATTACGACCACTACCTAGACCGACACAGTTTGAGGCATTACATGCGTGGATTAGAGCAGCACACGAGAGGAATAGAGACAAGAGTCAGGAAAGGGTGAAGAAATCGATCAGGGCATTTCAGGATGCAAAGTGGGATGCACTGGAGAAACGGTGGAGGGTGGCAACGGTTGAAGTGGATAAGTTATACCCACTAATAGTACGAGACGGAAAGATTATAAGAATCGATGAAGAGGATAGTGATACTAGATGACAGCTTGTTAGATAGGTTGTTGGCAGAGAGGCCACCACCATTTAATCCAGATTCAGAAGAGGGAAAGACGACCCCAGCAGTAGCAATAGTTGATGAGAGCCAGAATCAGACTAGCATGAGGGTGGTGGGAAGGATTTCCACAGGAACGGAGGGGGCAACGGCGTCTATGATAACACAGCCTCCTGCGGGGAACACAAGATTACCGGACTCCTTGACAGTACCGGTTACCATAGGCCCTATAGTACCGGTATATGACCCAGACCGAGTGAGAGAAGGGGGCTCCGTACCGACGGGAAGGGAGGAAGGAAACAGTGAGAGTGGGAATGGGTTTGGAGTAAGAGTGGTTCATTTCCCAAGACCAATGGAGACAAGTACGCCGTTATCGGCTACTGCGGACTCTTCCTTTAGGAGAGAAGAGGAGAGACCAGAAAGACCGAGGTCTTTGCGGGAATCTAAGTCAGCTTTGAGGGAATGGACACCAACAGTAACGAACCAAGAGGATAGGATGCAAGGAGATAGGGCACAGAACGTCTCGGAAGACAGACCAAGTTCCAGGAATATGATGGAAGGGAATAGGTCACAAGGACAGAATAGTAACTGTGATGAGCGGGATGGCTCGGGTTGTCGAGATGTACTGAGGAGTGCAGTACAGGCAAGGTTGCTAGATGTGGTGAGGCTGAAAGCAGAGGTAGACGAAATGATTAGTGGGGGTCTGCCTTTGGAAAGGATAGAAATTTATGGATCAGATGAGCTGCTGTTTGTAGCAAAAGATGTGACTCGAAAAGCTAGAATGGCACATGATAGATTGAAGGAATTGGCCAAAAGATATGAGGTAGACCTGAATAAAACTAAAGCGTTGCAGGGACCACATAGATTGCATTACAGTGATCAGGAGCTGGAGGAGAAAAGAATCACAGGATTAAGGACACACACCAGAGACCTGATTATAGGAATGAGAATATGGATTTTGTTGGACAAATGGGAAGAAAGGTGGTCCAAGAAGAAACCAGTAAAGAGAGCAGAAGGGAAACGCCGCCGCCAGGAGGGGGGCGACGGGTGTTGGAAATTTTCCTTTACGGGAAGTACAGAATGGAGGGTACGTGCATGTGCCGTGGAATAGAGGTGATTTAGCTGCATTTACAAATGATTTTCCTCGGCTGAGGGAAAAACCAGTAGAGTGGTACAAACAGGTTGAGCGGTTTGTGAAAATTTCAAAAGTACTGTGGATTGATTTGAACACTTTGTTTGACATAGTGGTACCGGGAGATTTGTGGACAGCTTGTAAAGTCGCTATTGAGTGGCCGACTTCGGAACCGGATAGAGAGGCGGTTACAAATGGTCCATCACCCCTAGTCATGAAAAAGTATGAGCAGGTGATTACATGGTTGAAACTGAAGATTTCACCTCAGGATATAGATTGGGTTAAGATAGATCGGACTGTACAGGAACCCAAGGAAACGGTGCATGAATATTATGAAAGACTTCTGCAAGCTTTTAAACAGTATAGTGGGTTAGATATCTTGGACCCCAAGGATATGGGACAGTTTGTGTCAAAGTTTGTACTGGGTCTGAGAATGGAAATCAGCCTCATGATACAGCACCATTTGATCTGCTGGCAGAACAAGCCACTAGATGAAATTTTGCGGTATGCGAGATACTGTAGTGATGAGGTGGAATCGAAACATCGAAAGCTAAAAGACAAATTGATGCTTGTCCAGATGCAGACAGCACAGAGTCAGCCTAGTGGAGGGACCTTAGGAAGAAAGCAAGGAAATTTCCAGGAAACCAGAATGGGCAGGTACAGGGAAAGGGAAAACCAGTAGACCCCAAGACAGGAGTGGACGTGGCCACACTGAAGAAGACCACTGCGTGTCATCTTTGTCGCCAGGTCGGACATTGGAAACGCGAGTGTCCTTTGAACCCAGCTAATCAGTTGCAGGAAGAGGAAGAGGGGGCTCAGGCACCCGCGCAAGAGGTAGTTAACACAATAACGAGACCTAGGACGATGAAAGGGGGGTTTACAATTCTCACGCCCAGGTTCCCCAAGCTCCAAGGATTTCACAAGGAACACGAACGTACCAACAGATGCCCCTGTTCGAAGATTTCGACGAGGATAGCTTAGACCCTTTATCCTGACGGTGCCTGAGGGGGAGGAAGACTGCACACTTGGAGCGGTCTTGGAGGTAGACCAGAGAGGACCTTTTGTGGAGGCAGAGATTGAGGGTCATCCTGCCACACTTTTGGTTGATACTGGTGCTACCCGGTCTACTGTAAGATCAGCAGTAGTCCCTAACCTACCCCTCTCGGGACAATCAATCCAGGTTGTTGGAGTAGCGAACAAGAGAATAAGCAGCCCATTGACAGAACCGATCCTAGTAAAGATAGGTTCCTTCCAAACTAGACATCAGTTTGTAGTGTGTGATACGAGTCCAGTTTGCCTTTTGGGAAGAGATCTGTTGTGCAAGTTGAACTGCACGATTTATTGTACACCACGGGAGTGGAGGTCCAGACGACAGATGACGATGCTGACTTTAAAATTACCAATCAGCATCTGTGTATAGATCTGTACCCAATGGTGACTGTGGAAGAACTTCCACCTGATCTGAGAGACGCAGTGTCGTCTGTGGTGTGGGATTTCGCAGGCGACGAGATAGGTCTAATCAGAGGGGTTGAACCAGTGCGGATTGAGGTGAAACAGAATGTTGATTTCCCAAGAACACCTCAATACAACCTGTCGACAGAAACGATTGCAGGAATAAAACCTGTGATCGAGACTTTCATTGAGAAGGGTATTTTGAAGGAGATCAGAGGTAGCCCCTGTAATTCACCCATAATGGGACTACAGAAACCGAGTGGGAAATACAGGATCGTGCAAGACCTGCGAAAGGTCAACACGATAGTTGTCCCTTGTTGTCCAGTGGTACCGAATCCTTCAGTAATACTGTTCCAGATCCCATGTGAAGCCGAGTGGTTTACGGTTATCGATTTGTGTCAAGCCTTCTTTTCGATACCGCTCCACGAGGAAAGCCAATTTCTTTTTGCGTTCAGGCTAGAAAATCGTGTGTTAACATGGTGTCGTATCCCTCAAGGGTATACGGAAAGTCCATCGATCTTTAACCAGATCCTGAAGAAGAACCTTGAGAGTCTCGTGTTGCCGCAGAACTCAGTTCTCGTGCAATACATAGATGACTTGCTCATTGCCTCAGAAACAGAAGATGCTTGCAGAATTGACACTGTAGCACTGTTGAACCATTTAGCAGAGAACGGACATAAGGTGTCCCCGAACAAGCTGCAGTACTGTTTGAAAGAGGTACAGTACTTGGGACACAGATTGGAAAAAGGCAAGAGGAAGGTGTCACCAGATCGAATTGAGGCAATAATGAGCATGGCAGTACCCACGACACAGAGAGAAGTTAGGATGTTTCTAGGAATGGTTGGCTATTGTCGACAGTGGATTCCTAGTTTCTCCTTGAGAGCAAAGCCTCTGCAGAGGCTTACGCACAAGGATGTGAGTGATCCGGTACCATGGGACGAGGAGTGCTTGATATCATTCCTGAAACTGAGAGAGGATTTGTGCAGGGCTCCGGCATTGGGAATGCCTGATTACAACAAGGCCTTTTCATTGTTTTGTTACGAAAGGGAAGGATGTGCATTAGCAGTGTTAGCTCAGAACCATGGAGGTGTCCGTAGACCAGTTGCCTACTTTTCAGCTACTTTAGATCCAGTAGCTTCTGCGTTGCCCGGATGTCTAAGATCCGTTGCTGCAACAGGTGTCAGCATTGAAAGATGTGAAAGCATTGTAATGGGACATCCATTGACTGTACATGTGCCACATTCGGTTGAGTTGTTGATGACCAGGACCAAGACCCAGCACCTAACGAATAATAGGTTAACGAGGTACGAGCAAGTCATACTTGCCGCAGAGAATGTGACTCTGAAAAGGTGCTCTGTCTTGAACCCTGCGACATTGATGCCTACACCGAACACGGATGATGAAGATTGTGCGGACCATGATTGTCTCGATGTGACCAAACTTTGCACCAAACCGAGACCTGACATTGTCGATGAACCATTGGCTGATCCAGATGAAATTTTCTTTGTCGATGGTTCATGCTTAAGAGACAGTGTGGGGCAATTGAGAGCAGCGTTTGCTGTATGTACCATTTCAGGAGTGGTCGAGGCTGCTTGCCTAGAAGGAGTACGCTCCGCGCAGGTAGCTGAGATCATTGCCTTGACCCGTGCCTGTTTGGCCGCTGATCGAATTCGAATCACGATTTACACAGACAGCCAATATGGGTTTGGCGTGGTGCACGACTTCGGGCAGTTATGGTCTCAGAGGGGATTTTTGACATCATCTGGCTCACCCATTCGTAATGGTGAATATGTAAGACAATTGTTGGATGCATTACAGCATCCAAAGGAAATTGCTGTTGTAAAGTGTTCAGCCCATGGGAAGGGGGAGGACTTTGTATCCTTGGGAAACAATTATGCGGACGAAGTCGCCCGCTTCTGTGCAGAACAGGGATGCATATTCACAGAAAGAGAGATAGGGGAGAGCCAAGAAGGAACCGAGCTCAGCATAATGTTGACCATGCAGACACTTGGGAAGAGCTTAAGCGATTGCAGGATGAAGTTTCAAACCAGGAGAGAGAGGGATGGATCAAAGCTGGGTGTGAGAAAGGAGAGGTGGATGTGTGGGTATCCAACGATGGGAGAGCTGTGTTGCCTGAAGAATTGCTGAGTCCGATGGCAAGACTGATACATGGACAGGCACACCTGGGTAGAGACGCAATGATGAGAGTGTTTAGACAGACGTGGTATAACCCACGGTTCCGAGCAATGGCTGAGACGGTATGTCAGAGGTGTGTTACGTGTCAGCAGATGAATGCTGGAAAGAGAACTGTAGTTACGTTGAGTCACATTGGAAGGTCAGGAGGGCCCTTCAATAGAATACAGTTGGACTTTGTAGAGATGCCTAAGTGCAATGGATTGAGGTACATTTTAGTGCTAGTATGTGTATTCTCACGGTGGGTGGAGGCTTACCCCACACGCAGGTGTGACACTCTCACAGTGGCTAAATTACTGTTGAGGGAGCTCATCCCTAGATTCGGGATCCCGACCTCTTTGGAATCAGATAGAGGAGGGCACTTCCATAGCGAAATCATGAAGTTGCTTTGTGCTGCATTGAACATTGACCAGAGGCTCCACTGTAGTTACAGACCAGAGGCTTCTGGGATGGTGGAACAAGTTAATGGAACTTTGAAGGCCCGGATGGCAAAGATGTGTTCTTCGACATCCCTGAAATGGCCCGACGCCTTGCCACTCGTGCTAATGAGCATGCGAAGTGTCCCAGACAGAAAGACCGGGTTGTCCCCCATGAGATATTAATGGGGAGGGCAATGAGATTGCCAGCAGTACCAGCTACAGCCTTGATAAGCATCACTGATGATTTGATTCTCGATTATTGTAAAGGACTCTCTGATGTGGTCCGTTCTGTATCCCAGCAGGTGCAAGCAGCAGTGGTCCCAGCCTCGAGTGATCTGTGCCACGACTTGTGTCCCGGAGACTGGGTGCTCGTCCGAAAGCACGTGAGGAAGAGTTGCTTGGATGCCCGCTGGCGTGGCCCGTATCAGGTGATACTTATCACGAACACAGCAGTGAAGTGTGGAGGATTGCCGAACTGGGTGCATGCCTCCCATACCCGCAGAGTTCCAGCACCCTTGGAAGAAACAGCTCCTCTCGTAAATGAAAATCCAGCTGATGTGGCAGGGCCACATGGGAGGACAAGTCAAGCTGTAAGGGTCGCTGACACAGCTGGTGGTGCACTAGAGCAAGCTGAAGGGGTTTCCACAGTTCGAACCCTGACTCAGACACCGAAGACAGAAACGGTGCAGTGGGCGGAGAAGAGTCAGATTCAGCCGAAAGAGGAAGTAGTGCACTGGGTATAGAAGGGGAAGGCAGACGAACGAACAGAAGTGCAGAAAGTTGGCCCGAAAGACAGAGGCGACTGAACCTGAGGTTAGCACCTGAAAGAGACCTTGCTCCAGTGTCTGAAGTATCTGAAACAGAGGCAAGTGACGAAGACCAAGCTCAAGACAGTCGGCGAAGGTCAAAGAGAACAAGAGTGCCTTGTCGCAGATACTCTACCCCTGAGTGGACTTACACTGTGTTTGATGCAGGGGTGGTGAGCACGGGAAGGCTGAGGTCAGTGCAAGTGGTCCGTCGGAGCCCGAATGTGGTGGTGAAGGTGGTGCTGCAGTTGCCAGGGCTCGAGATAGAAGGAACACTGACCCTCACGGTGCCGAATCCCCGCTTCTGAGTGAAGTTCGAAACTTGGTTCTGCATCGACTCGAATTCCCGCCTTTTGGAGTTGAGCCGTTTTCACATGAAGTGCTGATTTTGCGTCTTGAACTTTTGTATCAAGTTCTGGTATTGCTCAATGAGGATCTTATTGTGGATCAACTATAAACTGTAAATAAAAGTCCAAAAGAAGAAGATAACCTAGGTCCGAGTGGAAGAAGAATAAACTTAGGGACTTTCCACAGAAGAGGAACGAAAACTAGGGAAGTCTTTTTCTGGACTGTGTAAATAAGATTGTGATCGGAAAGGGAAAGTCCGGAGATTTCATGGTTGCTCGAGCTGGTTAAGCAAGTCACAATTAAAGGACAGAGACTTTTTCAGGGTTCTTTGCGATAACCAAGACTTTTGAGAACTTTCGAAACCATGGAGCCGGGAGATCCCAATCGTAGATCAAAGTGGATAGTAGGCATTCTTATAAGTAGTGTAATAATTTCTATAATCATTGTAGTTGTAGTCTCATATACTGGTTCACATGAGCAAGAAGTAGAGGCAGTGACAGGGACACCGACACCTATCACACCTAGCCAGAAGGGGGTAGACAGGGCAGCTGATAGAGCTTTGTTATTAGAAGAAAGTCTTAGATTACATGTAGATTTATCTAAAGGGGATTTTAAGTTGAATGCATATGCTAAGTTGTTGTATGAGTATGTTGACGTGATGGATGCGAAAGATTGTTATGTGTGTATGCAGTTGCCTACTTCGGTGGATGAGGGTATTAGGTATCACCATCTTCCACTGACTTATGGTATTTCATGTAGTCTTTTGCTTAGTTTGTTTTATGAGAGAGATCAGTTCGAGTATTTCTTTTCCAATTTCGACGCAGTGCTTCCTGAAGTCCCAGCTTACAAGCATTTGAATAAGTATGACTATTATAAGACCGAGGACAGACTGAGGAAGTACTTCATACCGAGTTTGGAATTGGATACAGCATTCGCACACAGAAACAATCTGACTTGTTTGATGTCGGATGTAGAGAGAAAGTTTGTGGATCAGGTCGAGGATAGGTATAGAAAGCTGACTCACTCCCTAGACTTGGGGCATCACAGGACCGATTGGACAGAGGAAGAACGGTTGCATAAGACCAAGGGAAGCTATGGTCCTATAGCGTTAGATAAGGAGCAGAGGGGTAAGTTGTGTATAAGGCGTTATCAGACTTACTACGAGAAGGTAGCAGTGGGACAAAGTACCTGTGATCACGTTTTCACCATGGCCGATGTAGCAAAAGATTTTCTCCAAGGTCCTGTACAAGTGATACCAACGGTGTATTACGTATGTGGGAAGAATGCTTATGTGAGATTGCCTGCAAATTGGTATGGAACATGTTATTTGTCAATAATATTTCCAAAGATTTATCATACAGAAGATTTAGATCTTCTGGAAGGTAGAGAGCATTCAAGAACGAGAAGAGCTGCAAGTGCAGGAATCGTTGTGGGGGATATCTTTGGAGCTATGATACCTAGTCTGGGAGTAGTCTTGAATGATGTGAAGATTCGGAGGTTAGCGACAGTGGTGGACGAATTTTCGATGAATACAGCAAAGTCATTGGTGTTGGTGGAAGGAGAGATGTTGTCGATAAGGGGAATGGTTTTGCAGAATCGCCTTGCTTTGGATGTCCTATTGGCAAAAGAGGGCGGAGTCTGTAAAATGTTGAAGGTTCAGGAGTGCTGCACTTATATACCAGACCGTAGCAAGGATCTGGAGAAATATATAAGTAACATCACTACGATCCACACAAAGATAGCGGATTTGACCGAAGAAGGGGCCTGGGAAAAGGTAGGAAAGGGTTTTGGTCAAGTGGGAGGTTGGTTAGCGAACCTAGGAAAGGGATTCCTTGGATACTTTCTGAGACCCCTCCTTATCTTGGTGAGTTGTGTGGTTGGCTTGTGGATTGTGATCAAGGCCTACAAGTGGTATCGAGCAGGCCGAGTCAAGAGAGCTTTGAGGGAAAATGACATGAGGTTGGCAAGACTGCAGGACAGTCAGTATCAAAGGCTCAAGAGCATGGAGAAATTTAGATCAGGGAAGATGGCAACAAGCTCTGTTTAGGTCGGTTCCTTCTCCGAGGGAGTAGAATGAAATATGATGACAGGAGTCATCAAAGGGGGGAACTGATAGAGCGAAATGTTCTTGTGAATTATAGGGGTGCATCATAATCACTGATAGGCCGCACCCACATGTATACAGACATATATTCGTTTATATTCCGTTGTATATTCATGCATGTTTAGTAAAGAATGAATAGTTCGCTGAGACAAAGTGAACTCAGCAGCATAATGGTGTTAGGATAATGATGTAATGTAATGCTCATTGAATTATGTGAACATAATGCATAGAGGAATTAGTTCGTGTGAAATGTAATTGCAGTAGTTTAAACGTGCACCATATTAAAGTTGCACATGTAATTCATTGTTTGCATATGAATTGTAATGAAAATGCTTATAGGGAAAAGTAAGATGTGTGTTTAAAAGTTATATGTAAAGGCCTGACTACATATATGCTTAGGGAAGGCCTGGTTTATTCTTATGTTAGCTTATTTTGTAGGCCGAGAAAAGTTTCTCTTGGTAAGGCTCTCTGGGCACAAACGGTAGATTTAATTTGCACAGTAGAAGGTTTCTGTTGAAAGTATCTTTCGTTGCAGGTGCAAGGACACATGTCTCGTTAGTAAGACTAACTCTTTGTTTTCGAAAGCTAGAGAGAGGGGAGGCATGGTACGGGGAGTGAAATGGAATTTAGGGATGATACTTTCAGCGGAGAAGGTGCCTGGGACTCAAGGTCATCGCAACCGTCCAGGATGAAGTAACCGTTTCGATGGAAAAGCACAAGAAAGAAGACCTGGCCAAGGAGGCGTGACAAAGGCGTGTACAATTGTATTGTGGTTTTGTATTAGGGATAGTGCCCTGAGGGAGGAGGCCAGAGAAGAGGTAGGGGAGACCTGAGAGAAGGACAGAGCTGAGCTTAGGTATTATGTGATTGCACTTCTTAGGAAGTCCTCACAGCTGACACCTTGTATTCACTCTTGCCTGGGAAAATCGTTATGGTGGGATGTCACTTAGCGTTAGTGTAGGGACAGCTATTGATTTTAAGCTTGTTTAGTCCAATGAAGAGCAACTTAGAAATTGGAGCAATCATAGTCTGGTTGATCCTTCTAGAACTTTCTATTCTCCTTATCCTGAGTCGAATGAGATTTCTGCGTAGATTATTATTTGTATTAGTGCCCATCTATTTCTTTAACCTCGTGTTGAGGTGCTTGCACGTTCAGTTATTTTTGGCGATAATAAATTCTCAAACTTGAATTCGGAGTCAGTGGTCCTTTCAGACAAAATGAATGCTGATATATAACCTGATGAGATTCTCTCCTTTACACTATTCAACAGGTAAAAAGATCTTGGCGACCGGAAGGTTCTTATAGATAATTAGATAAGAATCGGCGTTATCATTATTTATACCTGAATACCACTCAAAAGTCCAGCACGACATTCTCAATAGGAGCAACATCATCAAATTACTTAAAGCAAACATTGCTAGACAATGCAAGGCAGAAAATGCACCCCGAGTATCCCTGTGGAAAGAGGGCGTAGACTACATAATTGACCTGGAACTTCCGGTTTGCATTGCCCGAGGCTGCCCACAAAAACACACCAAGATCTGGACAAGGTGGGCCACTTATGGAAGCATTCCCCTTAAGACATACAAAGTAACAGATGGCCAGTTAGATGGCGAGGAAACATTAAATGTGTAAGATGATTGAATGTATAATCTTATTAAACGGCTCGATTAGCATGATGCAAGATCTAGATTGTTAATGCTGTTTAATATGGGTACTGATAGTAATAGGTTAATACCAGTGTTGTGGTATAGAGTTTTTGTTTCCCTCAGACTGTTTAAAAGGAGATGGGGACTAATGTGTGCATCAGATTTATTTTGTCATGCTGTGTATGTCTCATGTAGTTTAGACACTCTGTATTTCTACCCAAAATCAATAACATTTGTTTCCAAAACAAATTACTTAAAGCAACCGAGGGATTTGACGCTTTGGTATCCAGCGACATCGAGTACATTGAATTCCTTCCTCCAAGAGGTTCACAACTATCAGATGCCACCTTGGTAACATTCAAATCTACTACTTGGGCCTGTTCCCTTTGAGCTAGCACAGAAACTCTCCCACAATGGGGCATTAAAATCCGCCCACTCCTTAATCCGGGGTATCCCGCCAAACTGGCACCTCCATCGCCCACGCTGCAAAGTGCCCGCCGGTTATCGGTCGAAGAAAGATCCAAGCCGTATTCAATTTAAAAAAACGCTCAAGGCCAAACGGTCACAAAAGCAACTCCCAGGGTCACCACAAACTCTGAGCAAGATTGGGGTTGGCTACCAGCAGCCTTGTCTACCAATAACCTGGCTTGACATGATGAACAGCCATTACATCAGCAAACTCAAAACAAAGTCATTAAAAATAATTACTGTTTTTCACAACTCCTATCCTCTATCACTGCGAACCGGCAGACTCCATCAACCATATGTTCCTGGAACATAAGCAGCCTTCAGCATAAAATATGCTCCCCTTGGATATGTAATTTCATTTCCGGATATGACTTCCTCGCACTCCAGGAAACTTGAGCCACACAAAATCACCCCTTAAATGGTTACCTGGAACACTGGAAGCCTGCTGTAAGAGATCAGAAATTTGGCTGGCCCAAGGGGGGTTTGTCAATATACACTTCAACCCATTTAAAAGGCCCCATAGAGTAATTAGACTTCCCCGGAGAACTGTCTCCTTTGAATTAAAATCAACTCAAGGAGACAGAGGTGCCCCCTGCTACTCCTCAATGTTTACATCAATTCTAACTCCAGAACAAAAAAGTCTCAGTTAGAACACCTATCCACAGTCCTGAGCAACTTGGCAGGGGATGTACCACACACTGACTGCCTCCTCACGGGGGATTTCAACACCAATCTCTTCAACAGGACCCCAGAGGACTTAGTAAGCCTGCTTCCATTCACCCTCCCAGAACCGAAGGCACAGGTAAAACCCACATACCAGAAACGCTGTAGTCTAGGGGAACATTGGGTTTTACAACTCTACAGTGCTGGCTTTGTCGTACTGAATGGGAGATTCACACAGGACATTCCTCCAAATTGGATATGGACAAACGGCAGCAAATGCACTTACCTTGATTATACCATTTGCAACTCAGAACTGCTTTCATCCATAGAAAATTACAGTATTGTAAAACGCTCAAAAAGCGACCATCACCCGCAAGTTACTACGATCGCCCTGAACTTAGAGCACCACGACCTTGCCAAACCCACCCACACAGGAGTTCACTCCGAGAAAACAAAACGCCTAAGATGGAGCGACGCCATCAGTATAAAGATCATAGGAGAGTGTGAGCAACTATTAACATGCCTCAACCAGTGGTCCGTTTCCCCAGTAAACGACTGGGCTATCTTTTGCTCTCATCTTTTAAAGCAGTTCAAACTGCCTCCGCCACATTATGTCGGCTCCAGCAATAAGCAGGCCCCCCTCTCATCCCAGACAATGGCGCTAAAGAAAATCAGAAATGGGGGGGCGGAGCTAGCCACGCCTGCTGATGGCCGCTCTTTGAGTGAGCTCCTGCGGCCGCTTCACAATCCTGAATTTATCCTGCACCAAAAACCTGCACATGTGCTTATTTTGTGAAATAAATAAGTCGGAAGCCGACGGCTTTCCAGGTAGCCTATTTTCGCTGGGTAAGTCGGCCCAGAACTTAAGAAAACTCGGCGTGGATGTGCTGCTGCAGTGAGGCCTACGGCGCATGTCCGAAAGTGAAACCGTGAGCTCGCGCAGTGCCTGGCCGTGCAGCTGAGCTCGCGGGGTCTGTGGGAGCAGACTCTACGAGCTGCGACAGTGATTGCGGTGCCCGGAGGAGTGTGGGGACGACGGAGACGTCGACATCCTCTGTGGGCTGCGGACCAACTTGAGAAGAGCCCCGTGAGCAGTCTGCAAACAACTGCTGGATCTGGCGCCCCCAGTTCGGAGGAGGTGAGGGTGCTCCGGAGAGGGGCCTGCGGCAGGGAGGGCGGCCCTGGCACCCGGAGCGCTGTGCAACATAAGGCCCCATAAAGTATGAACTAAGGCCATAGCCAGAACGGGTGAACACCACAACTCCATTCCCTAGTTTACTGCCGCCACGCTGATATACGGAGGGCTGGTACGCAACTGCGAGCGCTGCCCTGCCTGCCGACTCCATCGAAGCAGAAGCGCACACAGTGTGATTATCCTATAGCGGGGCAGGCGGGTGCGGAGAAAGCCCCGCGGCCTGACCCGCTGCGCCTCTTGTGGGGGAATCAGGACGATTGGAGCTACGGCTCGAACAAGCGAAGCATCACGAACCGTCCCGGGTGCCGCTGCTGCGCTACTGCCTGGGGAACACACACGCGACTGCAGTTGTGGTTTTGTCTCATCGGACCTAGCGACCCAGTCGCGAAGCCAGTACGGTCGCCCAGGCGTGGGGCCGTTGGCGGAGGCAGAGGGCCCGCAGCTTGAAACACGCCGCAACTTTCAGAGGTGGCTGAGAGTCGTGGGGCTGCGAACAGAACTGGCCATAATATCCAAGAAGGCCCCCCCTGCTGCTGGCATCCTATGCATAAAAAGAGGCACGGGTAGCTGCGGGTGTCTGTGCAGTGCGTCCCATTACGGCAGGGGAGCAGACAGCGGGTGTGGATCTACATTGCTGCAATCCTGGACTCCTGGCTGGGGAGGGCGCCCCGGCGTGAAGACTCCGGCTGTGGTGACAGACCGGCGACCTGCTAGACTACGCAGCGCTCCTCACAAACTACTGCATCACAGGGGGCATCTAGGCCCTGAAAGAGGTACGAATTGAAGTGCACTCATTGCACCAGACGTCTGGAATCCATAACGCGGTTGAGAGACCTTCGCTCGCGCTGGGAGTGGGGAAGCCGCTCCCCCTCAATACAGACCTCAGGAACACTGCCGAGCAGCGCTCGGGTAGAAGAAACTAGCCGCGTGGGCGTAGCAAGGACCAGAGTTCTTTGATTCCTTTTAAAAAGACAGAAGGCAGGCCTACAGAACAGCAGGCTCGCTTCCATCCTGGTGCGGGAGTCAATGCCTGCGAGGAGGTCCCACTGTGACTGGGCTGGGCGCGACGGACTTGGTGTCCACTGGAGTGTCGCGGCAGCGTAGGCACGTTGGTCTTGTACACGGTCTGAATAGTCCCAGTGGAGAGATCCCCACGCCACATATAGCAAAACAATGGGGAAGACGGATAGAATCCAATCAAAGCTCCAATTTGAACAGCAAAAAAAGGTCGCTGAGAACAGCCAGGAAGACCACCAAACCGGGCAGCCTGCTGCGATGTCTGCGGGTGCCGAAGCTGTCGACGACGTACATTCTATGTTCTCTACGATACAAGCCACCTTATCAAATATAGACGGGAAGATTGACACTCTCACCTACAAAGTGGATCGGATGTCTGAACGGCTGGACAGGCATACAGAACGCATAGACATGGCGGAACGCAGAATATCCGAAGCTGAAGATGCGCACCAACAAATGGACACGAGACAGGGGAAAATGGACAAAACTCTGGCAACCCTGATGGCGAGGGCCGAAGCACGCTCGAGGAGAAATAATCTGCGCTTTATGAGCATTGCGGAGTCAACAAATACAGGACCATTGGAAAAATATATTGAAAATCTGCTAGTCACGCTGCTGGGCAGGGAGACGTTCTCAGATGAATTCATTATTGAGAGAGCGCACAGGTCTCTGGCCCGACCCCTCCACCAGGTGCCAGACCGAGGCCAATCATCGCAAAACTTTTAAACTACAGAGACCGCGACGCGGCGCTCCGCAAAGCTAGAGAGCGGGGCAGCTTACAACATGAGGGAATGGAAATCTCAATCTACACCGATTTCACGCAGCAAGTTCAAGAAGCACGGAAAAAGTTGTTGCAAGTAAAAAAGAAGCTTTGCGACCAAAATACTCCGTACGCAATGATTTACCCGGCCCGATTGCAAGTAATGGACGGAAGCAAAACCACTGTGTACAATGAACCGAAGGACGTACTAAAATTCTTGCAGCAGAAAACATCCCAGGCCCCTCGCAGTGTAGTGTAGCTCCTATTTCCCTAATAGGCTCTGCGCATTGGAATAATATACCCTATAGGTTTGACATAGGACTAAGGTCGGTATGTCCCTATCGAGTATATTAAACTTAATTACTTGTGCCAGCTAGCTCAGAGGCCACTAGAAACTCCTTGACAACAAGAAGGGAGTAGTTTCTGACAGCCGCAAAACATGACAACTGTGTTTCCCTTTAGAATCAGAACGTGTCCCAGAGTCGTGGAAACAATAGATAACAGTTTCACTCAGCTCAATCGTGCATGCTTAGTTTTCCTCAAAGTTACACAGAAAGAATAGACGGGCGTTTCAATAAAAGGATTTATTGAACAGTCTTGTTTCTCGTGTAAGAGATATGTGCTGTTATGATCACAAGACAGTATGCAAGATAAATAATGTACAGCGTAAGCAGTAGAAATAAATAATACTGCGTTAGCATTATCTTTTAGCGTATATTCACATACATAAATAACATGAGCTAAAAATGCGAGTACTCATACGATGCGTCTCTAAGCTAGTTCTACCCCAATGTACCTAACCTAACCTAGGTGTAGGGAGAGGTATGAAGTAGGTGAAGTATTCCTTACTACAGTATACTAAGAGTATGGTAAGTCTAGGATGCCTAGTATACCCTAGTATGCCAAGAGTCCCTCTAGGTTCTTGTCAGCTCCATACCTTAAGAATGAGAGAGGTGGGAATCTCTTTCCAGACTCGAACTCCAACACCCCGCAAGGGAAGTTAGATCACTGGAAGCTGGACTTCTCTGCGTGCAGGGATGACAGCATCTTCTCAGTGCGTCAGGCCGGGATACGGGCTCCTCTGAAGTCGAGGTCTCCTCTGATTTACAAGGGCTAGGGAAGGTATATTTATACCTGAGAGGTACCTCAGAATGTTAGCATTGACGTGAATCGGACAGCGGAAGACGTCATGAATGAACCCCTAAGGTATAATGGTTCATGCATAATAGATGAGTCCTTGAAGAAATCAATAGTCCTGTGCTAGGGAAACTCCTGAAGCCTAAGGGTCTGTTCTTCAAGAACTCGTTGTGACGTTAGGGTGGACGGATGTCAGGGACCATGCCTGTATTTGGAGTGCACGGTTTAATGCCTAAATAAGGACTGGGATTTTATGCCTATATAAGGGCAGGGCGAATTGTGCCTATATAAGGACATGATACAGGAAAACCTATATACGGACACCCAAAGAGGAATACAACAGCAGGAGATCACCGAGGAGCGGCCAGGATGAACAGGCGAGCACCTCAGACGTTGAATGACAACCGTGCTATCCCCGAACTGGGTGCGGACATCTGCGAACTGTAAATGCTGAATCGAGATCATGGACACAGAAGACACAGATAAGTGCTCTATTCGACCTCGGGGTCTGGTCAGTACAGTGAGGATCCTGTGTTCTGGGCACCGAGTTGCCTAATACGATGTAGAGACACTAGTGGTTTCTGAAGAGACTGGAGAGGCCCACGGCCCTACTGTTAGTTGCAGGTTTAAAGTGTGCACCGAATTTCAGTTTCATAAGGCGACCACCCGTGTGATATTTTATCACCGGGATACCCGGCTGGCAGCTCCCGCCAACCTGTGTGCACCACACCCAGTTAAAGTTCCTTTAAGGGGTTGGGGGAGGCGGGAATTTACAGTTTTTTGGGGCTTGCCTTCGCTGAAATTGGGATGGCAAAGTGGGTGGGGGGAGGGGGGGGCAAAAATGTGAGAAAACTGGTTGGCTACAGTATAATAAATACCACATGCACAAGACGCAACATAACACGAGCTATCGTCAAGCCCACTCCAGCTACGCAAATAACTATGGCTAATAAACTAGGTAACACAAGACCACTGACATTTATGACATGGAATGTCCGAGGCCTACAAAATCCTCAGAAAATCCGCAAGGTACTTGCATATTTAGACCGCCACGGGGTAGACATTGCCTGTATTCAGGAAACACACCTTACTGATTACACAAAAGGTAGAATAAGCCTGAGATGGGCATCATATCGTATGGCGTCCTCATACTCTACAGATGCTAGAGGAGTATTGCTCCTTATTCGGCGAGGCACTCCCTTCACTTTGATCGATTCAATTAAAGGTGATCATGGCTGATATGTTATAGTTCAGGGCATTTTTGGAGGCACAGCTCTGACTATCGTCACAACATATGGACCAAATAATGACGACCCAGCTTTCTTTACACAAATTTGGGCCAAACTGCATACCCTATAGCCTACGGCGGTCATATGGGGGGGAGATTTTAATACATGCTTAGACCCATCCATGGACAGGTCCACAGGTAACGAAAGGTATGGAAGACAAGCAGCTAAGGCGCTTAGTGAAGGCATGGATGCCTATGCAATGGTAGACATTTGGCGCTTGCAACACCCAAGGCACAAAGAGGGGACTTGCACATCTACAACCCATGGCACATGGTCCAGAATCGACTTCTGGATTGCCACACAGGAGGTTAGCACGTGGACCACGACTATTGAACACATGCCTAAAACACTGTCCGATCATGCACCAGTTCGCCTTGTGCTTGCTATCCCCACGCACACTCCACGACAGTTCACATGGCGACTACAACAAAGTGCGCTGCTAGACCAGGTATTTTGCTCTGACCTACACCTAGCCATAGTGGACTACTTCAAACACAATGTGGGCTCTGTAAGTAGCGCAGGAGTGCTATTGGAAGCCTTTAAGGTCACGATTCGAGGCCATTGTATTGGCAAACATGCAGGCATTTTAAAAGACATTCAACAGCAGTTAACTAGGGTCGAACGAGAAATTAAACAGTTAGAAACGGAATTTATGACCACAGGGGACCCCAAGATATTAGCGTAAATCAGGCTGAAACTAGACACCTACCATGAATTTGCAGGTGACGAGATAAAGTATATATCGCGTAGAAATACAGCGAAATTACGGGGAGGGTGGGCGACCCGGGCGAGCATTGCCAAACAGAATACGACCTGCGCACACGATGTCCTACATAACCCAAATAACAGACATACAGGGTCAACCTACTTATGACACCCCATCGATTCTGGACCGCTTTTCAAACTATTATACCGATCTCTATTCCACACGGACTAACACATCCCCCTCAGAGATACATCAATACTTAGATGACATTGCCCTGGCATGGTTATCAAATGAACACCGGGAATATTTTTGCCACCATATTACAGAAGACGAGATCAAAGAGGCAATTAACTCTCTCCCAAATAATAAGGCCCCTGGTTTGGACGGACTCCCTGGGGAGTTCTATAAAGAATACAGAGACTTATTAGTCCCACACCTGGCTGAAATGTACGAGGAGGCCTATGAAGTAGGTATGCTACTGGCTTCCCTACGTGAAGCACTGCTGATCACTCTTCCCAAGCCAGACAAAGACCCAGCTAAATGCAAATCTTATCGTCCCCTATCCTTAATAAACATAGACGTCAAGATCCTAGCAAAAATCATAGCAACACGGATACAACCATTGCTGCGTAATTTGGCCTTGCCAGATCAAGCTGGCTTTATACCAACTAGGTCCACTACGCAAAATCTGAGGACCATTTTTGCAATGTTCCACCACCTGAGTCCAGAGCTGCCAGCTGTGGTGGCCCTATTGGACGCGGCGAAAGCTTTCGATTCAGCTATAGTGGTCATTTATGTTCATGGTGTTACGTAGAATGGGCTTCCCTGAACCGTTTTTACGCTGGATAGCGCTACTGTATACGGAGCCGAGTGCACGCGTCAGAGTTAATGGTAATACCTCAGACCCGATTAAGCTAGGCTGCGGGACTAGGCAGGGCTGCCCACTTTTGCCGCTTCTTTTCACATTAGCGCTAGAACCCCTGGCATGTAAAATACGACAAAAACATGCGGACACTGCACTACAATTCCAGCTCCGACCAGTCAGTATATCATTGTATGCTGATGATATGGTCCTCTA
Source organism: Calotriton arnoldi (assembly GCA_963921515.1). Classification (NCBI taxonomy): domain Eukaryota; kingdom Metazoa; phylum Chordata; class Amphibia; order Caudata; family Salamandridae; genus Calotriton; species Calotriton arnoldi. Next base: position 357,040 of record CAWUFW010013009.1, on the reverse strand, counting down.
TTCACGATACCCAGATACCAACCTCAATACCCTCATTAGGGAATGCATCAAATTTGGAAACTTCTCGGGACTCAGTATAAACTGGGATAAGTCTATGGTAATACCTCTCACTCCTGTTACAACACAACCAGCTTTGGATTACCCATTGCAATGGCAGACTGCACCTGTGAAATATCTGGGCATTTGGATACACCGGGATCCAGAAATGGTGATCCGGGAGAACTATGGTAGAGCTATATCTAAATTAGAGGACCAAATAGATGGCTGGATCAAACTACCCCTTTCACTAGTTGACAGAATAGCCATACAAAATATGGTTGTGCTACCAAGATTTCTCTATTTATTTATGAACATACCTATCTGGCTTACAGAGTCACTATTCACTAAACTGTGCAACGCTATGTTAAGACTTACGTGGGCAGGGTGACAAGCGAGAGTGGGATGGTCGGATCTGACCAAACCATATATCCAAGGGGGCTTTGGAGCACCCGATTTGCAATTATATTTTTATTGCGCGCAGGCGCAACACGCTCATTACTGGTTACACCCGCATGGCCATATACCACATATAGCAGTGGAACAGGACAGTGTGAAGCCGACTCCATTGATCACCTACATATCAAACCTGAGGCGTCCCACCCCAAGGGCTATAATCCACCCGGTGACTTGCGCATCGCAGGTGTGGCACATGTTAGCCAAACGTGCACAGAAACTTCCAGTATACGCACCAGCGTTGCCCTTGTCCCACCAGCCGCACATAACAGTAATGCAAGAAAAGAACATGATATCCTTACTGGGGGAAATGGGTCTAGGCATTATGAGTAATATATTCCCTCAAGGCCAATTCATATCGCAGACTAATGTCACCCTTGGCGCGCACTGCACTCCTTTAAAGATATTCGCGTATTTGCGCCTACGTATGGCAGTGAGGGAAATATACCCTTCCTTCCCAGATGAGCCGCAGACCCTACATGCACTGCAGATCTTGTTGACGTCTCCTAAACGCCAACGCTTAGTGACACGCTTGTATAACGCGGCCCAGGATGAACAAGTCCGTGCACAAAACAAACCGCTACAGAGATGGGAAGAGGCAGTTGGTAAATCTATCACTAAAGAAGACTGGGACTATGGCTGTGTGCAGATGCAGTTGCTTACACCGAACTGCAATTTGCGCATAATACACTTCAAATTTATACATCAAGTATATTACACACCGGCGAAATTGCACAAATATGGGTTGCATACTGACGATAAATGCCACAGATGCGATGCCATCGGTGCAGATTTCTTGCACATGGCATGGGCATGCCCCCAGCTTCAGTCATACTGGAAAGAAGTGACTGATGCTTTGGCTCTCATGTTATCGGAGCAGATACCCAATGAGCCGCTGGTTTGCCTGTTGGGGATGCATAAGATCAGGCTAGCCCGGAGGCGTAAGTTTCTGGCAGTGGCACTACTGCTAGCCAAGAGACGCATAGCACTACGCTGGGGGAGTATGCGCCCGCCGCGCTACCAGGATTGGGTCGCAGACATGACGTATTGTAAAGAGACACTAGAAACATATGCAGAAGAATTGCCGCAGGCCTCCAGACCTAGAGATTTTTGGGAACCACTCGTACAATACCTCAGATCAACACAAACTGACAAATGATTGTATAATGCACCATATTACCTAAACTCAAATGAGGGGTTTCCATGGGCATTAAAGGAGAAGGGAGTTGTAGAAATCGGCTATGTGGGGAGTAAAAACATGAAGGCTGCGGAAGTGTAGGACGTGTCATGATTAGTTACCAAGATGTAGCTGGGGATTACTCTTACGAACGACAACAGTGTAGAATGTACATGGAAATACGCGTAATGTTATTGTGATATGTAAATTGTGTAATACTGGTATCTCTGATATGTGAAACTGTACTCTTATTGCTGACCTGAATAAATAAAATTAAAAAAGAAAAACAAAAGAAAATCAGAAACGCCATCTTAGGGCAGCCAGGAGATACCCAGAGTCGGAATCTTTATTGAATTGCTACAAAATTTCACAGAACAATTATCGACGGGCATGCCGAACTGACAAACAACAGCATCTTCAGCAACTTTGGTGCTCCATCCAATATGCAAGTAAGAGCCGGAACCCCAGAAAATTCTGGGCGTTAGTAAATAATCAAGCCAATGGAAATCTCAGCTTGGGAAGCGCAAACATCGCTGAGCAGGAATGGGCATCTTTTCTGGCCGGCCACTTCCAGGCGGATAAGTTGAAGGCATCCCTAGTGATAAATCCTTCCTGGGAGTGTCAGGACAACTCACAAAGAGTACAGAAAAACCCAACAGAAGCAATCTCCACCTCTCACACAAAGCTGGTCAAAATTTTAACTAAAGCCAGACCTGACAGAGCTCTGGGCCTGAACAGCCTGCCACAGGCCCTGTTTAAAAAGAATATACCTGTCTGGTCCAAGCAGCTAGCCAGTCTGTTTGATTACTCTTTACGAAGCTCAACCATACCAGACTCTTGGCGTGGCGCGATTACCCAGCCTATTCACAAGTCCGGCTCAAGATCAGCTCCAAGTAAATACAGGCTGATTGCATTACTGGACAATGAGGCGAAGTTCTTTGCCGGCTTGCTGCTGGAAGACCTGAACAGCTGGGCTGATTCAAAAGGACTGATACCCAAAAAACAAACGGGGATTATGGCAAACGCAGGCACATTGCACAACCTCCTAGCTCTATCCATTGTCATTGATAAAGCGAACACAACCTCAACGGCGCTTTTTTGCTGCTTTTTGGACTTCAAAGCAGCATTAGACCATGTACCAAGGGAGTCTCTCTGGGCCAAGCTAACCAAATGGGGAATACCTGCCAAATTTTTGGAGCCAGCCATTCAGCTCCACACTAACACCTGGATTCAAGTAAAGATCGGCACGGAATTGCACCTATCCAGAAAAGTTTTGACGTCTAGGGGAGTGAACCAGGGATGTGTGCTAGCCCCCCTACTTTTTAATCTCTTTTTAGCTGATCTGTCAGTAGAGCTGGACGCAACAAAGAGACACCCCTCCCCCCCCAGGATCGGCGGTGCTGAGATTAGCAACCTTTTATGTGCCGGTGGCCTCACCCTCTTAAGCCTTACAAGAGTCAGACTGCAACGGCTGTTAAACACTCTACACAGTTACGCCACCATAAATAAATTGTAGGTAAACCTAAAGAAAACCCAAGTGGTTATATTTGGCAGGAAGTTCTACAGAGGTGGCGGCCGGTTGTACAACATCCAAATTCCAGCTGGCAAAACCTACAGGTACCTGGGAATCCATATCAAGGGGCACACTAATTAAACATCAAAACGAAATTGCCATGAAAGCCATGGCTCTCCAAGTTAGCCTCTCCAAGCTCTCCAAAAGACTGACTGGCCCCAGTTTAGCTTCAATGCTGGAAGTGATGCGAGCCAAGATAGGTCCCACCTTGCCGTACGGGTATGAGATCTCTCTTGGCAAGCTCAGCATCGCTCTCAACCAACATGTGATCAAAATCTATAAAAAGGTGCTCTAATTGCCAAAATCTTCATCAGCTGCACAGATCCGACTAGAGCTAGGCCTTGCAAACTACGCCTTGCATAGCACGGGGGCCTTTCTCAACCCGTGCCACAAGCTGAGACAGGCCAGAGTTGGCTCACTTGAGTCCCTGTTATGGATTGATATCATCGCCAAAAACATTGGTGGGTCACACAGTCAGTACTTCAACGAATGCATGTTATAACTATCAGCAAGAGACCTGTGGTCTCTCAATCCTGGCAAAAAAGCATTCAAACTAAGAATCAAGAAGCGAATTCAATTGTGTTCCAGAATGTTAGCTAGAGATACCCAAGCCAAACATAAGCATGCATGGGAAGTATTTAATTCTTACCAGCTGGCCCCTCCACTGCTACACTTGGCCTGTTCATACTTCCTACATCTGAAACAAAGATGTTTGGCCCTCAGACTGGGCGAGTGGCTCTTCTTGAAACACCTACCTTCCTGACGGCGCCCCTCAGTCGATCGTTTGTGCAGGGGCTGTGGCAAATCAGATGAATCTCTGGAGCACGTTGTATGCATTTGCCCAGCTCTGATGGCCCTGCGCAGAACACAGTTGAGGCCCGAGTGGAATAACTGGGAGTCCGGACCTGCAGGCAGGGCATTATCGCCGATGTGAACCCTGAGAATACGGCTCTAAACATCAGCCTCACAACTTTCATCCATCTGGCTTATCAGCAGTTCAAGCAGCGCCCAGCCCTTATCCAATTAAGGTAAATTGAGGCATCCGCCACCGTCAGCCACAACTGAACGCTCATAAAAGTAGTAGCCGCGGCTGTCTGTCGGAATTTTCGTCTGATCGTCTTGATTAAACAGCTGTAGTATTTTATGGAACACATTAGCTTTATTGAGACCCTTTATTAAACCATTTTCTAAATAGCTGGGCCACTTGGTCTTTTTAGCACCACAGTGACATGCCTCTGTGACCCAACACCTGCCCACGATCATGTTCGCACTTTAGAGTATCTTTTAAGGGAATTTTTTATATATTGTATTATTAAAATATAAACGTATTGTGCAAACAGCTAATCAATGTTTTCATAATACAATAAATGTTTCTAATTTTAAGGAAGTACTGGTCACAATATTGAGGGTCACTGTTCCTTCACATGGGTATGGAGGAGATGGCTCTACTACAAAAGAGGGGGAAGAGGTTAGGTTAGGCAATTCGTCACCTGTCTACTCTAGAAGTGAAACACCAAAATTAAAGTGTGATGTCCCAGATCATGCTGTGCTTGTCTGACTGCTTCTGTAAACCTGAACAATAATACCATGCTGGGGTAATCCCAAATTAAGGGACATCCCTTTTTAGGATACATGGACCCTCACCCACTGAGGTGGCATGCTTCATCATTGGGTCTGGTTCCTCGTCGGGTGAGTGTACAATATCCAATGGGCATCCTTTACGGAGCTCCTTGCGGTGATCTTTTGATCCCTAGTTCTCTACCCAGAGGGTAGGTGAACTCCCCCACTGCAATATGATCTCTTCTGTGCAGAGGGCCTGATGAGTAGATTGGGTCAATGTGAAGTGTGAGATGTTAAAATAACCTTTGGAAACCCAAGGTAGTAGTTTGTCCAGCAAGTAGGTTCCATGGTAAGATTAAAAACAGCAGGACTCTCCAGAGTCTCAAAAGATTTGACATGTTTCTTGCCTTAACTTGCCTCAAAGGGTCTGTGGCATTCCTCAGGACTGGTAAATAGCCCTAACCTAGCAGCAGGAGGGAAAGACTAAATTAGTGACAAACTTAAAATATGGTTACTCTTTAGTGTAGGGGTATGATACTAACAAGTCACTCACATGTAGCATCCATGCAACCTGGTCAGTTAAAAACAGCAAACAAAGTAAATAGAACACAAATAAATGAATGGACATGAATATTTCATATTCTTCAAAGATACAGGACTTTTCAGCACTACGCATTCAGAGAGTGACAAAGTGGCTGTGAGGAAAAAGTGCCACAACACAGCAAATATAAAGGCACACCACATGCATATATTTTTCTGAGTATGTGAGGGAAATATAGAGTCTTTCTAGCAAAACACGTCTTGTAGTTGTAGCTCATCCTAACCACAAGTTGTTAAAGCCTCATAGCTTACGTGTGCCTACAGATGTCTGGCTAGAGGAATCAATTTAAAAAAGTGAAAAGAAAAGGGACCCGATTACCATATCTTGTTGTTTATCTCCATTTCATAAAAGTCTGGCTCAGGTAAGAGGCCTTTTCCTTGCAGAAGACCAGGGATTCCACCTAAATTGAGCAGCCTCATCGTCCCTGAATAGTGAATGAATACCGGGAACTGAAGGACATGCTTAACATTAATCTTTACATGCCCTACTTTTAAATACCATGCACCCTGCCTTAATGGGCAGTAAGGGTTACTTAGGGTGACTTATAAATATTCAAAAGGAGGGTTTTAGGCCTGGGAAACAGCTACAAATTTCATTTTTAGACTTTTTGAAATACTTATTACAATCCACAATTCACTGGTTAAGTCGGTTTTGTAATAAATATTTGGAAAGATGACTTTTACAAAGTCATATTTGCCCTGCCTGAATTCCCTGGAAGCTCAATCTGTATTTTTCTCTCTCCCTTCTGCCAGCCATTAATAAGCATTTCAATGCGTATAAATGAGATGTGAAATTGCTCCCAGTACAGGGACAAAGGGCCTTGGGTGTTGTTGTGCCCTTGACAGCATAGCCTATTTGTTGGGTCCAATGACTTGATTAACTTCAAGGAGGCCTACCCTGTCACAAACAGATGTAGCTAACACCCAGGCCTGCACCCTTTCTTTTGTCCCCCCAGCCAAACTGGCCTCCATCACTGTGGGCCTCTTGTTGACATCACAATGTCAGATCATGCTGGAGTGTCAAGACCTGCTTGACAGGTCTGCTAGGGTTTTTCATATGACATTGGGGGTGCACTTCAAAGGAGGGAAATAAAACGGCAAAACAATTTGTGTGTTTCCACTGTCTTGTTGCTGAAAGTTCAGCTTTGTCAATCAATCAATCAAACTAACAGGATTTGTAAATGCAGCTAATCACCCATGACGGTATCCAAGCATTGGGAACCCTGCAGCATAGGTGGGTTAAGTTGAACAGCCAGGTCTTGAGTCCTTTCCTGAATTCCAGCAGGGAGGATGAGGTATGGAGGTGGAGGAGGAGGGGGAGGTCGTTCCAGAACTTCGAAGCAAGGTATGAGAAAGAGAATCCTCCACTGTTGCTTCGGCAGATGTGGGGGTGTGAGCCAGGGAAAGTGAGAGGGAGACAAAGTGCAGGTGTCTGGAGGATTGGTGGCAGTTCAGGCGGTGGTTGATGTATGCTGGTCCTTGGTTGTGTAGGGCCTTGTAGGTGCGGATCAGAATCTTGAATTGACATCTCTTCTGGATGGGGAGCCAGTGGAACTTGTTGAGGTGGGGGGTGATATGGGTCTGCTTAGGGAGGTCGAGGATGAGTCCTGCCGCTGAATTCTGTATGGTCTGCAGTCTCTTTACAAGGTGTGAGGTGATTCCTACGTAGAGTGCGTTGCTGTAGTCCAGCCGGGTGGTGACTAGGGCTTGACTGACAGTGCATCTGGTGTTGATTGGGAGCCACTTGAAGATCTTATGGAGCATTTGAAGAGTGAGGAAGCAGGCTGAGAGACTGTGTTGATCTGGCTTTTCATTGTGAGCTTGCTGTCCAGGATGATGCCAAGGTTGCGGGCATGGTTTGTCGGAGTGGGTAAGGGTCCTAGTTTGGAAGGCCGGCAGGAGTCATTCCACTGGGAGGTATTGTTCCTGAAAATCAGCACTTCTGTTTTGTCTGTGTTCAGTTATAGGCAGCTGTCTTTCATCCAGTCGACGATGCTCATCATGCAACTGCTGAAGTTGTCCATTGTGGTGGAGGGGTCTTCTGAAAACGAGAGGATGAGCTGGGTGTCATCGGCATAGGATATGCTGTTTAGTCCATGGGTTTTGATGATGTTGGCCAAAGGAGTCATGTAGGTGTTGAACAGTGTAGGGCTGAGGGACGCTGCAGAGGATGTTCTTGGGTTACGAGATAAAAGGAGGTAGGCAGATTCTATGGGTTCTTTCGGTGAGGAAGGAGGTGATCCATTTGAGGGCATCTCCTTGGATTCCAATGAGGTGAAGTCTTTTGATAAGGGTGTGGTGGGATATGGTTTCAAACACCGCTTATGGATTGAGGAGGATCAGGGCCACCGTTTCTCCTAGATCAAGGAGGGTTCCAATGTCATCTGTGGCTGCGATCAGGGTGGTTTTTGGTGCTGTGATTGGTGCAGAATCCGGATTGGGATGTGTCCAGAAGATTGTTGTTCTTTAGGTGTTCTGTGAGTTTGCGGTTGATGGTCTTCTCTAGGACTTTGGTGGGAAAGGGGAGCAGAGAGATGGGACGGTAATTCTTGAGTTCACTGGGGTCTGCGGACAGTTTCTTGAGAAGGGGTTTGACTTCAGCGTGTTTCCATTCTTCGGGGGAAGGTGGCCGTGATGATGGATGCGTTGAAAATGGTGGTGAGCTTGTTGCTGATCATCTTACTCCCGAGGTTGAAGAAGTGGTGGGGGCAGGGGTCTGTGGGTGCTCCAAAGTGGACAGAGTTCATGACAGCTGTGGTATTTTGTGTGGTGAGCTGGTTCCAAGTGGTGAGCAGTTCGTTGGGGCTTGATCTGTGGGAGCGAGGCAGCTGAGGAGGTCAGCAGCAGTGGGTTGGAGTTCGAAGTTTATGTAGATGGTGAGATAATGTCGTGGAAGAAGACTACCAAGGTGTCGCAGAGTTCCTGGGAGGGAGTGATGGTTTCTCTGACAATGTTGAAGAGTTCTTTGTTGTGATTGACACTGGCTTCTATGTGGTGGGCAAGGGCATTCCTTTTTCGTCTCTTTCAGGGTTTGGTGATATTGGTTGAGGGAAGTCTTGAATGTGGCTCAGTCTGTGGGCTCCCTGCTGGTGTGTCATTCCTTTCAAATCGCTTTCAGTTGCGTTTTGTGGCTCTCAGTTCCGTGGTGTACCAACTGGCCTGTTTGGAGTATCTCTTCAGTTTGGTGGGCTTGACGGGTGTGACTCTGTTGGTGCAATCGGTATTGCAGGCGGAAAAGTTCTTGACAGCTTATTCTAGGTTTGTTGCAGTGTGAGGGTGGGAGGTGTTGAGGGTGTCGGTCCACTGGCCCTCTGACACTTTGTTCCAGCTGTGGTGCGAGGTGCTGGGTGGCTTGGTGGTGGTGCCGGGGGATCCTGTGATGGTGAAGTGGACAATGGCGTGGTCTGTCCAGGCGAGCTCGGTGACATGACTGTACTTGACTCTGTCACTGACTGTGAAGATGGGGTTGAGTGTGTGTCCTGTGATGTGTCTGGGGTTGATGACTCGTTGGTGAGACCGATGTTGTTCGTGCTTTTGAGGAGGTTGGCGGTGTTGGTGTTGCTAAGGTCGTCGAGGTGAAAGTTGAGGTCTCAGAGGAAGATGTAGTGTTTGGATTCAATGGCGAGTAGGGAGATAAATCTAGGTACTGTGTCGCAGAGGCTGGGGCGTGGTCCTGGAGGTCTGTAGGCGAGGGTGCCTCTGATGGTGGTTTTGCTATCGGTTTGGAGTTGAAGGTTGAGGTGTTCCATGATCGGGGTGGTATCTTCTGCGGCAGTGGTGCAGTGGATGGTTTCTTTGTGGATGCTGGTGATTCCACCTCCGTGTTTGTTGATGCGGTCTCGGTGTGCTCTCTTGTAGCCGGTAGGCATATGTCGGGCACGGATGCGGGGTAGAGCCATGTCTCCGTGAGGAAGATAAAGACAGGGGTGAGGGAGATGATTGCTCTCAGTGGCATGATTGCAGAGTGATCGTGCGTTGAGCAGGAGATATTGGAGTAGTTCTGAAGTGGTCCTGGTTGGCGTGGTGGTGAACGTCATGCATGCGGGTGCTCTGGTGTTGCAGGAGAAGAGACAGTGCCCCAGGAAAAAGGTCCTACCGTTGATCGTGGAGACGTGTGGCAGAAGTTGTTGCGGAGTCTGGGGTCCAGGCCTCAGAGCTCTGCTGCGGTGTATCTGCGAGTAGTGGGAGAGTCAGGGTTCAATTAAGTAGGTCCTCTTAGGTGAGAAGGGCGCGGGATGGCGGTGGGCAGGGCTAGTGGGAGGCAGGAAAGCAAGATGGGAGCGGGGAGCACAAGGGCAGGAAAAAGAGTGGGAGAAGGCGGCTGGCGAAAAAGCAAGGCAGATAGCAGAGGTAAAAGAGGAAAAATAAAGCAAAAGGTGGCACTAAACTGGGGCAAAAGTGGAGATGAAGGAGGCACTAAACAAGGTGGAGGAGAAAAATCGAGCAAAGAAGGTGACAACAAAGAAACAAAAGAGGAAAATAAAGTGGAGGTGGCACTAGACAGGCAAAAGTGGGAAAAGGTGGCACTAAGCCCCTTAAGAAGCGTGATAGAGGAGAGTGGCAGTTGGAAGCAAAGGGAGGAGAGAGGAGTGAAGCAGCGGATAGAGAGGCAAGAGGTGAGGATCAGCAGCAGGTGGAGTCAGCTGGCAGCTATGGTTGGGGGCTGGTCGGAGGCCTGACAGCAACATGGGAGAGCTGGGCCTAAGGAGACCAGGCGTCTGTCTCTGAGTTTGTTAGGGGTACAGGGACTGCCTAAAACTAGAGTTTAGTGTTGGATGAGGGAGGGCATTAGGATTACCATAGTACACTCCCCACACACATCCCCAGCTCCCAGAGCCCCGGTTTAACATGGCAGAAGACTTTGGCCACCTTGCAAATGCCCAAAGTGGGTAGGGTTAGCCCCCGGAACATTTCCTTATTGGTTAGGGCATCCCCATGTGTAATTCACACCCACTAGCTCGCCCGAAGCATAAATGTGACATCTGCAAGCACCCACTTCAGAATACCCCACTTCAGAACACTCCTTAACCAGCAGAAGATCAGAAGAAAACAGAACCTGCTGTCTGAGACCTGAAAAAAGCCTAAAAGACTGGACCTGCTCTCCCTATTGTACCCAGGACAAAGAAGGGGACTCCAAAGGTCACTGCCCAGCTGACCAGTTGCAACTGGACCTGGGCTGGACCCTCCTGTTGCCTCCTCTGCCCGTCACCATTGGAGTCTCTAAGTGCTTCCCCTGAGGGTCCTGGGGGGGCTTTAAAAATGTACTCTTGTGGTGGAGTTGGACGTAAAGGACTAAAGTTAGAAGTAAAATCTTTGACCAGGACAAACCTGCTTAGTGTATCCATCCTGCAGTCCATCGTGGTCAGCGTCAACTTGTGCCTAGGTCCTGTTCTACCGCAACCATTGATCATCATTAGCACTTTGTGCTTCTTGGCACTATTTCTATTTAAAACTTTAAAAATTCATGTCTTCCGTTCCCTTTATTTAATTTTTGTCATTTTATTTATTAAATGTACTCCATTTGTCTAATTTGTTTGTTATTGTTTTGCATTTCAACTTTATTATTGTTTTAGTACTGCATACATACTTCACACATTGCCTCTGAGTTAAGCCTGTCTGCTCTCTGCCATATTTACCACGGGGTTGAGCTCAGGTATATTTAGTGACTTTAGTGGTTCATCCTGACAAAGAGTGTGCTTATTACTTGAGGTAGATACTTACCCCCTCAACTGATAACTCTATTTCTTACATTGGTGCTCAGCTGTGGGATCCCAGACTTCTGTTTTTGCAGTACGACTTGTGTTTTTGCAGTACCACTCAGTGATTTAAGTTAACATCAAAAATCCCTTTGGAATGTGACATCAAATTTGACTTTCATTTTTAGGTCAAGTGTGAGCCAGCGCGGAAGCGCTGCTCTGCGAAGAGCTGTGGTAGTTCAGTACGGAGAGAAGCTTCGCCCACTCCCCCCGCACTTATTTTTCATTGGCTTGTGTGTTTTTCCTTTGTAAATGCTGTCTTCTGATTTATTATGAGGCTTATTAGTCCCGCCTTAGTACAGCCATGTCGTCATTTGTATTCTCCCAAAGCTACTGGCCCCATTACTTGGTTGTTACCCGGGCGTGTAATATTTCCTTTATTGTGTTTCTCCATTAGGCGGGACGGCGTGCTTTGCGTACATTTAGACAGCCGGGATAATGGCGGTCATTTGTTTGATTGACGTGTGGCTGCTGTTCTCTACCTTTCAGCGGAGCCTTGCCCGGCTGCAGCAGGGCTGGGCGGTGCGCGGAATGGCAGTGCTGGACCGCTTCCTCTCCGCAGCCGTTTGTTTGCAATGCTATAGGTCTTGCATTTAAATGCGCAACCTATAGCATTGCAAATATTTTTTTTTATTGCCAAGTGTGGCACGCCTTGTTTTTGTTACTAATGGCGGCCGCGCCTACTTCCGTTGTGAAGAGCCGACACTGCTTGTAGCCACACCTCCGGCTCCTCCTAGTTGCAAACAGCACTTCCTGCAGCTGCTCAGGGACAAGCCGGGGAGCATACCGGATCCGTCTGCAGGCTCTCAGAACCGAGCCAGCACCTGCATCATGGAGAGCAAGCCTGGTACATGCCGAGTGGGTGGAAGGCGGAGGGGAGAACCTCCTTGTTACCAGTTGTTCCCTTAGCCAACGCCCCCCTGGTAATGTACCCTCCCCGAGACTAACTGTACTACCTGTGTTTCACCTAATCTAAACTTGCTGCCACTACTTACACCCGGTACATCCTCTAACAGTCTGTAGGACTGGGCCTTTGTAGCGATCAAAATGAGTAAATATCCCTACGTTTCTACCTGCCACTTTGTGCTGTATGTAATGATCATAACTAGCAGCTGCTTGTAACTTTGCATCTTTTGTAACGAAACATGTGTTATTAAAAGCGCTCTAATACCTTCCGGTAATGTCCGTTCTACATAAAAATGGAAAATAAACAAATAAATACATTTAGTAAGTGAGGGTTAGTGCTATGAGTTATCTGTACTGATTGAAGCACAATATAGTACTCTGTGTCGCGTGAGAACTAGCTATACAGAGGCGCCGTGCATTATTAGGGTAACTGCACGCATTAATGTACAGCAAAGTGATGTCACACCTGTGAAAGAGTAAGATTCATCTATTATAAACAGGAGGCCTAAGAGGTGGCCCGCCATCTATTTATTTACTTATAATCAGGGCTTCTTGAGTTCCACGATTGTGACCTCGTCGCTTTTTTCACATAATTGTGGAATGCCACATTTACCATATAACCCACCACCTGCTGTGTAATGTGCAGGTTTCAACAAAGACACGTTTCTAGTTGAAAGGAATCCAAACCTGTTAAGCACTACAAATTGCATTTCAGCTCCTAGATACACTCCCAGGTATATAGCAGCGCTCTACATATTCATATAACATAACAAATGCAGCTTATGAGAGATTATGGCCCCCTTTCGCCTGTTGATCGCAGTTTTCAATCATTAAAGATGTGAGAATTCTCAGTTAATGTTAGTGTGACAGACTTGGCAAGGGCCTTCAGCTATAGAGTCTAAAGGAAAATGTAAACATTAAAATGCAGTTCGAACAAGGTGAAAAGAAAGTTTTATGCTCTGTCATGAAACTTTCCACCTTTCACTTTTCCTTCTGTGTTCTCACAGCAGCAGGAATTGGGGCGCAATAAAGGTTTAGCAGAATCGGACATATTCTGCACCTGATTTTAAGGTCGGAGATCTTTTATCGTAAAGTGTCTTGTAATGAGGCCTACAGATAATGCTGTATGCAACAATGTTCAGATATACCAACAAGGATTGTGCTTCTAAAATACTTCAAAGTGTGAACTCAGAGTTAATCTAAAACTGAAAGCAATTTTTTTTTTGTTTTGTTCCAATATCTTTATTATTTTAAAAAAAGCACAAGTTAATTCAGTAATAATAAAATGCAATACAACTTAGCAGTGTAATCCATGAATAGATGAGAATTGAATAAATATAAAAATATTATATATGATAAATATAATATGTAAAAGATCATCAAAACTGTATAAGCGTAGACTGAAAAAGAACAGCTCCTACAAACTAGTTGTATTGTTTAGATAAGTAAAGCAACAAAATAAAAGAAAGAAAAAGTAGAGAATAGTAAGTAGGAAGAAAGAGGAAAGAAAGGAAGAGAAGAGAGGATGAGCGGTAGAAGGGGACACCTGCTTCATTGAGGGAAACCATTTAAGAAGAGGACACAAAAGGATACTGAGCTACCAACCCTTGCGAGGCCAAGTTCATATATTTATCCAATGACCTCCAAACAGTATTAGAAATGGAAGGAGTATAGTGTTTTTCCTCAACAAAAGTATGAGCCCCACGAAGATATGATACCACGCCCACCAAGTATGATACGATATAACTCTAACCGCAATTGATATAAGGAGATCCAATAACTGCATATCAGTATCATCAAGGGGTAAAGGAGTAGGTGCAGCCCATGGACCCAATAAGATTTTAGGTAATGAGAGCTCCAGTGAAATACCCAAGATTAGTGATAAATGTTTCTGAACCAATTCCCAAAAAGGTTGTAACAATAAGCATTCTAAAAACATATGGTGATGAGTTCCAGAGACCAAATTGCAATTCCAGCAAAGATCGTTATCCCTAAGCTTCAGCTTATGCAAGCGAGCAGGGGTCCAGTGCAGAAGATTCAATGTAAAAAATTTAGATTGAATAAGAGATGGAGCAATCTTATTCCTTAGAGAAAACTTCCCAAGCATCTGCCAGGTCTCTTGTGAAATATGTTTAAAAACATCTTGTTCAAAATGATGTGACCATTTATCCTGTGTAATCGCAGACTGCGAAGGCAGTGGAGTGGATAAAAACTTATATATTCTGGAGGCAGTATGACCTGACCGAAACCAGATAGAAAGGAGTGAGATAGTAGCTGAGTCTGGGCAAAGGGGTATTTTAGAAAGGGCAACCTTTAATTTCAGAAAGGAATAGAAATCCATATTATTAAGATTATGCTCTCTAACCAAAGAGGAAAAGGGAATAGGATCATGATTGGAATCATAGAGATCTTTAACCAACGTAGTACCTTTATGAGCCCAAGAGGACATTGTAGCAGGATCGATATCAGTCACAATTTTAGGATTATACCATAATGAAGACCACCTCGATTTATGAATGGGTTTGGAAACCTCATTGTCTATATATTTTAATGCATTAATTGTGTCTGAAATAATACGACCTGAGTGCGGTAGAACAAGCTTAGAAGCGGTTAAAAAAGAAGGGGTAGATAGAGGAGAGCACAAATCTCGTTCAATATAGATTCACGGGGGGTATGAAGGGAATCCGATGCAAACCAAAGAGCACCTTGAGACGCTAAAAAGGCAATCTGATACAAGCTCCAGTCCGGAAGATTACATCCCCCCAGAACATAGGGCTTTCTAAGATGTTTATATGCGATTCTAGCCCGCTTATCACTCCACAAAAATTTTGGAGTACCTCAATCTCATGGAAAAAGGATGAGGAAAGCTTTATAGGCAGCATAGAGGACAAGAAATTAACAATCAGAGTTATCATCATCTTAATAGTTTGAAATCGTCCCCACCAGGAGATATATTTTGGAGACCACGCGGTCAACAGATCTTTCACCTTAGCTATTATATGAGACTCATTATAAGAAATAGTATCTAAAAGGTTGTTACAGAACCAAATTCATAAATATTTAATACGAGTCGATTGCCATTTAAAACCTGCATTACCCATGTGAGAAGGGAAACACAACGTTTTAAGAGGAAACATTTCCGTCTTTTCCTTATTCAGAGTATACCCTGAGACGAGCGAAAATTCTTCAATAGTATTGGAAATGGCAGGAATTGCAGTAGCGATGTCCTCGGAAAAGATGAGAACGTCATCCGCATAAGCAGCCGTTTTAATTTGATGCGAACCAAATTGGAAGCCTTTGATAGCCTGATTTAAGTTAAGTAACCGAAGGAGAGGGTCTATAGACAGTAGAAACAGAAGGGGTGATAACGGACACCCTTGTCTAGTGCCCTGACGGAGATTAAAAAAAGAAGACGTAGCTCCATTAATTCTAATATTAGCTTTAGGCTGTACATACAAGGACATTACCATATTGATAAAAGAATCTCCTAGGTTGTGAGATTGAAGCACTGCTTGTAAAAACGGCCAAGAAACCTTATCAAAAGCCTTTTCGGCGTCAAGGGCAATCGCTGCCGAAGGCAAAGCTGAAAGTTTCGCTTTCTCCAAGATATGACAAAAGGTTCGGATATTATCTCTAGCTAGTCTCCCCTTAGCAAAACCAGTCTGAGAGTTATGGATAAGACTATGGATATGGCCCTCTAATCGTTTAGCCAGGATCTTGGCAAAAATCTTAGCTTCCATATTTAAAAGCGAAATTGGACGAAACTTTTTAGGGTCAGAATGATCTTTGCCCTCCTTCGGAATCACGACAATAGTAGCCTCAGCGGCTGAACCAGAGACCTTACCTGACATGACAAAATTATCAAAAACCTCCTTGAGATATTTTATTATTGAGGATAAAAATGTCTTATAAAAAGCAATAGGGTACCCATCAGGCCCTGGAGCCTTCCCCGACCGAGTCGCCCTAATAGCCTGAATTATTTCTTCAGAGTCAATTGGTTTCCCTAAAGCCAACATGTCTGAATAAGAGATAGTGTTTGTAGGGATCGAGGCCAAGAATTGTTGACATTTAGCGATGTTGCATTGATCATTGGGCGTATATAGCTTTTGATAAAAATCACGAAAAACTTCAAGAATTTCTTGGGTATGAAATTTCCTAGAACCAAAATTATCATTGTTAAAGGAAATCTGGGCAGTTTTAACATTTGTGTTCTGATATTTTAAGGTAGTAGCTAACATCTTACCTGCTCTATTTCGTAACAACAATTGTCTCGATTTTTGAGCATGAACACCAATATAAGCTCTTTTAGTAACTATGGAATTAAAAGAGTATTTTAAATTCTTGATGTCTTGTAAAAGGGACTTATCATTAGAACTTCTATATAAAATCTCTTTACGCTTGATATCATCCCCCAAAGATTTGAGTGACTTCCTAATATCAGCATTCCTTTTCGACATTTTTTTGATAATATGGCCTCTAAGAGTACATTTAAAGGCATCCCACAAGACTACTGGGGAACTCACTGAAGACCCATTATCTTTGAAGAAATTGTCAATTTCTCCGGTTAGTTCTTTAACTTCATCATTATCATCCAAGATTTCTGTATTAAGGCGCCAAGTACGCGGTCTACTATTATCCGTAAGATTAAGGAGAGTGAATGAGACCGCTGCGTGATCAGAAACGACTATTGGATAAATCATAACATTTGTAGTATGCTTCAAAAGCACTGCGTCAACTAAAAGATAGTCGATACGAGAAAAACTAGAATGTGGAGAGGAGAAAAAGGTGAAATCACTACCCGTAGGATTATGCATTCTCCAAACATCAATAAGCTGATGAGAAGAACACATATTAAGCAATTGTTTATGCGCCCTAGGGGGACGAAATTTAAAAGCAGAGTGTCTATCTAAAATAGGGTCCAAAGGTAAATTGAAATCACCACCAACAATTGTTTTAGCATTTTGAGGAATGTCAGAAAGCTTTTACTTATAGAACGCCAAAAAGTTGATCATCACTGTTAGGGGCATAGATGTTCATAATATATAAATCAACCGAACCATTGGACAAGCGAGAAAGCAGCCACCTACCCTCAGAATCATGCTCTGCAGTAACAATGGAGAGACAAGAGTTTTTAGAGATCAACGTCACAACCCCATTTCTCTTACCAGAGGCTTCAGAACAAGCTACATCAAGGACCCAATCCTTCCGTAAAAGTAAGGCTTCCTTAACGGCTATCTTAGTCTCCTGAAGTAGAACAATATCACCAGATAAGCTTTTGCAATAATCTAGAATCTTGGCCCTCTTGACAGGATGATTCAGGCCACGCACATTAAGAGAGAGCACATTTAGACCAGACATAAATAGACGTAAACCAACATAGATACAAATATTTGATGTAGGAAAAAAGGAAACCAATCTAACAGTACATCAGGTGTAGGGGTAGCTGAAAGGAAAAAAGGACTTAAAGAAATAGCTGAAGCAGGAGTCCCGGGAGAGGAAAAGATATAAAGAGAGAAAGAAAAGACTAGAAAGAAGAAAAGAAAAGAAAAAGATATTACAAGGAAAAAAGGAACCCAAAAAGAGAAGAACCCCACCAGGGGATGTCTGTAATAGACAAAGTACATGGGAGGAATAACGTGGAGGAGCAACCACAGAGGCCAGCACAAACAGCGCAGACCGCTCAAAAAGATAATGCGTTGAGCAACGGAATAATAAATACTAATAAGTACTATATACTACAATTTCAGTAGTCTGTCAATAAAGTTAAACGATAAAAGTTCCAAGACGTATACATATGTTATTTAAAGAAAGACCTACACACTATTATGTCTTAAGTATAAAAATGAAGCAAAAAATATACAATAAATATCAAGTTAATACCTTATAAATAACAATAATAAGTAATTTAAGTAATCGGCTAAGGCATAATAAATACATATAGGCGGCATAGTAAATAAGTAGCAAATTGAGGGATTATAAATATTAAATAACCATTAAAATCACAGAGCATTAATATTACAAACACTATAGACATTGATAGGAACTAGGACAGGGTGGTAAATTCAATGAACAGGTAGGAAATAAATAGTAGATACCTCTATATAATTAGAAAGAGAAAGAGAAGTAAGTGACCAACATATTGTCATCTAAAAATCAATCTTAAGGAATATGCACAATGAGGAAATAGATAACGTAACCCACGTAAGACATAACTCATTAATTAAATGCGTAAAAACTGAAAGGAAGGAGAGATCGAGATAATAAATAAATTCATATATAGCAGAGAGTGAGAAAAGTGGAGAAGCAAAATAGATTAACTATCGCACCAATATAACAAACACTTTAACAGTTGATAGCACACATAAACAAAATACTAGGGTCTATGATATGATAGGAAGTATGTAGCAGGTAACAATAGAGAGTACACATTCTATAAAATTTAACTTATTTGATGAATAGCCACAATATTGTCATCAAGGAATCAGAATTAATGTATGTGGTAGAATAAAAGATAAATATCATGTTACCCATAAAATGTAGTTCATAACTTACGTCTATAAAAATCAGAAGCAATGCACAAACCAGATAATAATAAATTCATATGTAATGGATTATACAAACAGAATGCAGAAGAATATAGGAAAGATAATAATGGACAAAGAACGAATGAGTAATACGCACCCAGGAAAAGAATAATCACCAACATATAATCAGTAAAGAATAGAAAAACGTACAATGAAAGTAGGGACACATAAAAGATTATGACCAGCAAGAGCTGGTATAAAGAGTGAAGAAATACGAGCAGTAAAAAGTGAAATATATCAAGAAAGAACATGAATAAGCAGAACCAGCATAGCAAAAGAAGAATGTGAAAAGAACAGAAAAACACAATTATCACACATACGTAACCAGCTAATACCAAAATAGTGCTACCATCTTGATCAACCATGAAACCTATAAAGGAAAAGTTAGTAAGCACAAAGAATAAACCGCATAAAGCTGATAACTCTAACCGTACATAACCATCATTACAACAGGAAACCAAAGGAGCACCAGTAGCTACAGACTAGTGGTACGGCACAGCAAGCATTGAACCAGCCCATCCAGAAGGAAGAGAGGTTAAGAATTAGAGGTGCCAGGAAGAGAATCGGAGTCCATCTGAGATTCAGACTGATTATCCAAAAAAGTGGACGGATCTGAAGGTTCATAGAATATCTGGGTGCGACCTCTGTAAGTTATTCTGAAGCGTGAGGGACCTGCAAAGGAGAATGGAATGTTCATCTCTAGAAGCCTTCTACGTAGATTCAGAAAACCTTTCCGACGAATGACAGTGTCTCTAGCAAAATCTTGTGATATAGCAATTCTATGACCTTCCCAGTGCAAGGATTTCATCTTCCTCATTTGAGCTAAAATCTGCTCAGAATGTTGGTGTCACAGGGGTTTAAAAATCACTGGTCGCGGAGAGGCCAAGGATTTTGGTTTAAAGGTAGGCACTCTATGAGCACGCTCTATTTCAAAATCTTTTTGGAATGAAATGTTTAACACCGTAGGAATCCAAGTAAGCAAAAAATCTAAAACTGATGAAGCAGATTTTTCGCAATCCTCCGGTAAGCCAAAAATACAGAGGTTGCTCCTACGATTTCTCTCTTCCTGATCAGTGAGGTCTCTCCGCAATGAAACCAACGAGTGCTCCATACTTTGCATATGTTTAGCATGCTTAGTCGTAGAATCCTCAACGGTACTTATTCGGGTTTCTGCATTGGAAACACGTAGAGAGAGGTTTTTAAGATCATTCCGGATTGCTGCCACTTCAACCTGAAGTAAATCAGTGTTCGTTTTGGTGCTCTGTGCAATGTCATGGACTGAATTAAGTCCAAGAAGGATAGCGTCCAATGTAGCCACAGAATCCTGATTGCCCTTAGATGTTAAGTCCGGAGTGGGGGAAGTTTGTTTGGACCTCTTCAAATTCCCCTTAGAATCTCTGTCCTTTGAGGAGACACCCATGCCTCCTGCCATTGGAACAGATCCAGATAATAAACCAGATCTAAAAAATAGCGTGGTTCTGCGCAGCCAGGCACGGCCAGAACAGGCAACCGCGCTTAAAGCCACACCATAAGACTGTTGCTCAAAAAGAAATATATCCTCCTTTCTTTGCAATATGCGCAGCTGAGTACACGGTCACTAGTTAGCTGTTATGGACCTAAAAGATGCCTGTCAGCAGATATCGTAATGTGTTTGGGCTATTCTCAGCAATAGTATTCCAATACACGACACCACTGCAACAAAAAAAAAACTGCCCCTGATAATACTGCCAACACCGTCCTAAAGATGAATTTCAGGAGCCCATGCAGGAAATGAAGATTAAATGCCTGCCAACAAGCTCAGAGGAAGCAGGGACTCCATGACAGCCGCCATTTTGTGACAGGCATTTCTTTTGACAAAAACGCTGCAAGGTCAGAACATAGCCAAAAGACCCAAAAATTATGCTCCCAAACGGTTGTGTTCAAAATAGTGCACCAACACTGAGGGAGAGCCAACTAGCAGTTTGGCCACCGAATAAATGTAATGTCTGGCGAAAGAGTTCAATCAGAAGACACCTTCCGTGAGAGCAGGACGCGCAGAAACCATACCACCACCACGAACATTACAGCACAGAGGCAGTAATGGAGAACGCTGACACCATACCTCATGTAGAATGAATAAAACATGGGGAGCCAGGGTACACCGACCGATAAACTCCTTCATTCAGTCCTAGAATCGAAGAAGTCTTGTAACCTTCGTAACGGCCGCCATTTTGAGGACCCAGCTTTGAGGAGAAAGTCGGCGCGACACTCACAGTGCCAGGAGATGAACACAGTCATCAAAAATTCATGCCTGGGGTTCCTGAAACATTCCGATGTCCATTGCTGCTGTATGGTGAGCAAAAAGTCACCCGAATATTATTCTTTTTGAGCGACCGCATCGGCGGTCCGTCGGAGCTTAAGACAGCGCGGCCATCTTGGTTGCGCGCGTAACCACGCCCCAACTGAAAGCAATTTTTAAAACCCTGCCGGGAGCCACAGAATGGAACAGACACCCCTTTTATTTCAGGGACGTGTACATGGGTTGCTGCTGAATACAACCTTGCATATGTTTTACACAAACTGTTTTATTCTGAATGGTATAAAGGACAGTGCTGAAGTAAGGGCGTTCCCTTGCCTCCATGGAAGACTCAGCCATTACTTGCAGTGATTGACAGTTTCCATAGGATCTGCTGACTATCCATAGGTTTTACTTAGCCTATGGATTCTCTATGGGCGTGGGACCCCTTTTGTAGCAAATTGTATTCAAAAGGTTAAAGTAGTGAGATGATGTCACAGAATGTGCTGCATAATGTACTTGTAACAGTATAATATTCTGAATAATGTGCTGTCTCTTGAGGCATAGTGAAGCCAATCCTAGTGCCTACCTGTCCTTCCGTTACATCAGTGTAGGGTGTCTTTAGAACCACCGCACAGACACTGCTTACTGTAGAATGGAAATGTCCCATCATGCACCTGTTCTCTTGTAACCAGCTAACATTCAGCTCTGGCAATATGTGATGGCATCTTGAGCCTAGCAACATACATCTGCAGCGCAGCGACGTGTCTAACATCCCATGAGACCCCGCCTACACAGGTAACACTTATAATCACTGCGTGTCTAGCATCATCAAACACACACCCATTAACCAGCACAGTGGCATGTCTAACATCACATGAGACCGCTCCATGCTGGAAACACTTATAGTCACTGCATGCCTAGCATCATTAGAGACATGCCCATTAACGTCTAACCAGCACTGTAATATGTCTAACATCATTCATTCATCCATCCATCATGGTTTATATAATGCATGGCTATCCAACAGGCCTCCCAGCGCTGGTAATAAAACTCTGCTACAGTACTTTTTTGCATGTCTAATAATTAAAATAGGTAGGTTTTCAACTTTTTTCTGAAGCTAATTTCCGATTTGTCCAGTTTGATGTGTGCTGGGAGAGGCATTCCAGAGTGTGGGTGCCCTAAATGCAAAGGAGCTACCTCTGCATCTTGATCCTTGGGGCCACTACGAGTTTGTGACCCTCTGATCTCAGTGTTCTTTTCGACGTGTAAGGAGTCATAAGGCGTTGCATGAGCTGGGAGCCTTTTTAGGTCGAGCCTGGGCAGCGCATGCGCTGCTCTGCGAGGCATGCTGTGTTCTGGTATGGACGTGAAGCTCCGCCCACTCTCCGCTCGTATTTTTCATTGGCTTGTGTCATTGTCCATTTTAAACTGTGGCTTTTCATTGGTTAATAGGCTTAGTAGTCCCTCCTTAGTACTGCTTTCTCCCATTTTGTAACCTCCCATGAGGACACCCCCTCTTACGTGTGTTGTTGCTCTGTAGGCTTTAACTACAGCCTCCGAGCACTATTTTCTCAAAAAGCTTTGTGCAGGCAGGAAAAGACAGGACACGCTCTCTCCTAATGCCAAACACATTTGCAATGCAATAGGCCTTGCATTTGCGAGAGTTTAAGCTATTGCCATTGTAAATGACAATGCCTTTTATTTATCTGTTTTAAAAACAACACATAAATAAAAGGCATTGTGATTTACAATGCCAATAGCTCAAACTGTCGTAAATGCGAGACATATTGCATTGAAAATGCTTGTTTAAATCAGCCTCTAGCTTTTGATTGACCATTTTTTGACTTTTCCTAAATTTCATTCCTCCTCTCTGACTTCTTGTACCTATGATTTGGATGAAAATGGAAGTGGGTCTAAGCAACATTGAGAACCTCCACATGGCAGAGATGAGGAAGCTGTGCAAGGGGAGGGGGCTGAAGCTGACAAAAGGGTTTACCCTCACAAGGGTTGCGGTTATTACTTGAGGTGGGTATTCACCCGCCTCAATTTAAACCCCAATGTCTTACAGAATGTCACTAAAATAATGTTTATTCTTTCTTTTGTTTCCCCCAGTTATGTAGGCTTGAATTAAATGTGCAGGTTTCAGAAGCATGTTCAAGATCTGATCTATTTATTTTATACACTGTAAAGAATCTGTGAATATTACAGTCATATTTAATTTTTGGGCAATCTTTAAGTCTTTCACTGATTGGTGAAATGGCTGACTTATAAGAATCTTGGCAAATATGTGTTATCACATTTAACCACAGAATGGGTAAAACCCTTAGATACATCAACCCTCTTTACTAAAGTCAGTTTTGATAGCTGGTCTGCTGCCAAACACCCCAGTCTTTAAACAGTCAATGCAAGATGTAGTGACAGGTACCTATTTAATGAGTCCTATCACTATGCACATGGGATAGTGGTGAAAACATGACACAAGACCTTATACATGACAACAGAATTCATAGCTGGAAGGTGTCCCATTGTTAAGTGTGATACCTTCAGCTGATTCTGGCTTTTTACCAAAATGCAGTTTACTTCTGGGGTTTTGAGCTCATAGTTACAAGGTTAACAGCACAAAAGTCCCAGAATTCACTGTGATGTCTGTATGAAGATCAGGACTGACTTATAGTTAGACATTTGCCATGGGGATGCTTGGCACCTATGAATGTCCACAAAACAGCAGCACCATCCTAATGTAGTCAGGCATAGAGTGTAGAAAGGCAATGGCAAGCTTGCTTAAAGCATCAGTTTTTAGGTGCCTTAGAATTCAGGGCTAAGAATTAATCTGGGGTTATTCAAAATGGTAAAGGTTTCACAAGGTATTATGTTGTTGGCAGGGTTGTCCACACCTACAATGCCATAATATTCAGTAAGGAGTAGGTTAATGCCCCCCCCCCCCAAAACTGTGACCAGGAATTTGTTTATTAAAATATTTGAATATAGCACTCTTACTTTTTAAATCCATTAATAGTCCTGTAAACCAGACAGATTCCTGAGTGATTGAGTGTGAGAGGTTAGAGATGTGAGAGAGTGTAATGAGATGTGAGTGTGAGTGAGAATGCAATACACAGGGCCAGATGTACGACCCTTTTTTGCGGCCGCAAACGGGAGAACCTCCTGTTTGCGGCCGCAAAAAAGGGTAATAGCATGTACAAATGCTAATTTGCGAGTCCCTGACTCGCAAAATAGCATTTGCGACTCTCGCTATTAGGAAGGGGCGTCCCTTCCTAATAGCGAGTCAACATGCTATGTACTAGTGTTTTGCAACCGCATTTGCGGCCGCAAAACACTTGCAGTTTACCACCTACTTCAAGTAGGTGGTAAACCACTCGCAAAGGGAAGGGTCCCCAGGGGACCCTTTCCCCTTTGTGAGTATGTTGGAAAATATTTTTAAGAGCAGGCAGTGGTCCCAGAGACCACTGCCTGCGCTAAAAATGAAACTAAAAGTTTCATTTTTCTTTTTTAAATGCATCCCGTTTTCCTTTAAGGAAAACGAGCTGCATTTAAAAAAAAAAAGCTGCTTTATTAAAAAGCAGTCCCAGACATGGTGGTCTGCTGAGCCCAGCCGGCCACCATCCCTGGGAGGGCTGTCATTCCCAATGGGCTCGCAAATTGCGAGAGGCTCATTAATATTAATGAGCCTTGCAATTTGCAACCCCATTAGGAATCGCAAACAGTGTGAAATACACTGTTGTACATCGGAAATTGCGCCTCGCAAATTGCGACTCGCAAAAGAGTCGCAATTTGCGATGCACAATTTTCTTGGTCGTACATCTGGCCCTCAGACTTTCTATGCTTAAAGCGGTCTACCATAAGTCCATTGGACACACTTCCAAAGGGAAAACACTACATAGCCTGCGTTATCTTTTTTAATTAAATATGTGCTTTATAACAATAACTGCAAAAAAAATATGTTTGTGAAAAACATGAAGAATACTGGTTTTGTCTATCTTGAGGATTATGTAGCTGAATAAACACTGATAGGCACTGATTTCAAAAGGATTGTAAAACACTGAGAAAACACCACTAAAAAATACACAAAAAGCAGAAAATGGTACAGCCTACTTTTAGCCCACAGGAAGTACTAGGGGCTCTGACCTGTAACTTCACCTTAACTTTGATTCTCAATATCTAATTCAGGCCCACATAACCTCCATTCCAATGTGGAGGGTTTTGCTCTTCATTGTTTCAAAATCAATTGCAGACTGTTAACCAGTCTATCCATTTGGGAAAGAAATGGTGGCTGTACGTAAAAATATCAATAGAAAAAATATTACCTGACATAAATATAGTGGGCTAAGTATCATTTCCAATAATATTACTACATTTGGTGTAGATTTTCTATTATTACCTTAAAATGGGGGGATGTTTTAATCAACGATATTTGGCCCATTAAATGTTTGTCAGGCAATATTTAGGCCACAATATTCTGACCACAATATTCTGCTACCATACCATACTGGTCTCTCAAGTAGTATTAGAGGCTTTCAACACTTGGATCAGGTATTGTACACCTGGCTCACAAGAAGTACTAGAATCTCTCAGTACGCCTATCTCGCACATGACTTCCAAGAAGTATTATAGGCTTTTGTGCTTGTATTCTATGCTGTGCCCCTATGTCCCAAGGTGTATTAGAGGTCTGCAATATGTGAATGGCATACTGGAGGCCCGCAATACTTGGATCCTGCGTCATACACCTTCCTCGAGGCATAATGGAGGCCCTCAATACTTCTATCCTGATTTGTGCACATACCACTCAGGAAGTATTTGAGAATCCCAGTACTAATTCAGTATGTTGTAATCTGCCTTAGTGTGTCTTACACCAACCTATTAATTCATATTAGAGGCTCAAAATACCTCTACTCTGTATCATGCATCTTCCTTTCTTGCTTTCGTTTCTTCTTGTTGGTCTCTCTGACTTGCTCTCATGCTTTTGGGACAAATTAATGTAATGATCCATGATACAAATCAAATGTTACACACATTTGGTGAAGTAAAAGAAGAGTAAACTTATGTAAATATTAGAGTAAAGTTGTCTGGAGGACTTCATAGAGTAGCTGAAGCCCATAGAGGATAAAAGAACATGCAAGGGGTAAATGGTTTCACAGCTTAGAAGCCAGCAAAGCAAACGATTTAAAGAGAGAACGAACAAGAGGTAGGAAGACATAACAGATAGGTAGGAACATAGATCTGAATGAGAGTGGAAAGATTGGGGGCAAGGCCATGGATGCATTTAAAGACACAACAGAAAGCACTAAGTAAAATTGTTGAGAGAAAGAAAGTCAACACAGAGTAATAAGATGGGGTGAGAGGTAAATGGATAAGGGTTGCACAGATGTCAAAACACAGAATTACAGATAAATTGCAGAGGGGCAACTGAATAAGTGAGAAGAGCAAGGAGTAGGGAAAAAGTCAAGGCGAGCAAAAATAGATGTAACAAAGAGGGTTTTAGTAGTCAAGAAAGAAAGATGTGGCAAGTTTTATTGATGTTAAACCGCTGAAAGTGGCCATGAGAGATAACAGCGGAGTGTGTTTCGAGCATGAATGACTAACATAAAAAGGACTCAGAGATTACAAGCATAATGCAAACAAGTAAGGGAAGCTTAGGAAGGAAAATAGAAGACAGAGGACAGAAGGAAAGAAGCAGGAGATTAAAGTTATCCCTAATCCACTCTGAGTGACATTGATGAAAGTGTTGGACTTTGGAGGGGTGAGATTTATTATTTCCACTCCAACATAAGCAATAGTTGGATTTTAGAAGGGTTAGGTTTGCTATTCCCTCTCCAACCTA
The DNA here is from genome assembly GCA_963921515.1 of Calotriton arnoldi. Lineage (NCBI taxonomy): Eukaryota > Metazoa > Chordata > Amphibia > Caudata > Salamandridae > Calotriton > Calotriton arnoldi. The sequence goes on along the minus strand of CAWUFW010013009.1, from coordinate 330,278 downwards.
AACAACATAGACAACGTGTTGGGTTTTGAGAGGGTCATACTTACAATTCCAGTCCAACCGGACCAGCAGTCAGGTTAAAGAAAAATATATAATAAAAGAAAATTAGATAGAAATTAGATAGAAATTAGATTAAAAGCATAAAATAATAAAAAAGTTAAGTGTATTACCACTAACACAATATTAAGTAATTAAAATAAATACTTAGCAATGTAAATAGAATTGAAAATTCCGTTAGAAATTAATAAAAAATTCAATTAAAATGTTTAAAAAATACATAAATAACCATAACATTAAAATAAGCATGGTAAATAAAAGTGCAAGTTATTTAAAAAAATATATATATATATACTTGTGTGTGTTTAGGGATGGTTTACACAATATTTATAGTGTTTTATGTGCAGCAACTTACAAAACTGACTTCGCATAATGTAGCCTGCAGAGCCATTTTTAAAGAGGAAAGGTCACAAAGAACTGCGCACACAAATTCTTACAGTACAAAAGTGAAAAAATAAATAATGAAAGCTGAGTGATCAACAGTAACCCACTAGTGAAATACAACGTTGAACAAAGGAATTAAGCCCACTGACTGCATTATAATTTTTGAGTATGTTAATATATTCTTATTAAAAAAAAAATCAAAAAATAATTATAATCCAATGGTACAGAAGACCCATCCTCAATAATGATCATGCTGTATGTATTTTGTTCATACTGTATTTTGAATCAACAAAATATATCATATCCAGATTCCTGTGGGACACCATAAGTCTTGGCTCTCCAATGTCCATTCAAGTTAGCAGTGACTAACACACCAAAGTGTCTAAGTACGAGGCTCACAGAATTTCCCCTCTTTTTCTCCTTAGGCTCTCTTACATGTTAATCACTTAATTACTATTTTTTATATTTTTGAGCCCAGGGTAATTTTCCCGTTGGTCCCTAGGGCTGTGGTGCAGATTCCTGCCCTGTAAGCAACAACCTTTCAATATTCCTACCACGTGGGCTCATCTTCTTTTTATAATTGCAGAGGAGCAAATGGGATCAAAGAAAGATGTAGGTCTGGACAAAGTATCTACAGAGCAAATTATATACACATATTCCCTTTTATACAGACAATTTTATATCCCAGCATCATGTCCTAATGAGGGGAAATACATATTCTCCTTTGTACATGGAAATATATAAAGTCATATAATCCAAAGAATCATATCACTTGTATTTGTAGGGCTAGTTTTAAAAATACAAAGTGGAGAGAGGGAGGAGGCACACTAGAGGCCGTTTGTGAAGGTCGTATCACTGGAGGGTGCAGGGAACAGAATCAAAAACATAACGAGGCGGTGAGGGGGCTATAGGACCACTTTCCAAAAATATGAAGTGGAGGAGGAATAGTACCAGAGCCCGCAGGGAACAGTTGATAGAAAAAATGAAATGTCAAGTGTGACCCCTGGGGCTGTGACTGGACAGAAAGAGAGCACAGGCCTGGAGTTTGAAACTATAGCTGTCAAATATCATTTGCTAACAACACACGTAGAGTGTGTTTTGGATCCGCCAATTTCAACCATTGGCTTTCTTTGACTAGCCTCTTTCAGCCATTGGCTTATGACTTTGTTAATTATACCTTAGTTGAGCGCAGTGGAGGATTCGGCAGCTTGGGAGTCTCCGTCCGCCTCCACCGAGTGCCTGCATTGTTTTGAACTGCATGAGGACTACTTTACAACTGCAAGCTCCATTGCATGTGCCTCACTCTAATGTGCTAACCCAGCATGCACTAGGATATTAAACTCAGACCCTTGTTTCAATATGACGTAGCAAGAGACAGGGAAAACACTAGACTGTGGCGTAAAGAAGAGAGACTCTGGCACTGTGGGCCTGTTTAAATATACACCTTTCAAAGGGAGGAGGGGCACTAGTGGATGTGGCCCGAAGAGAGGGAGGACAAACACATGGTTACCAAACCCTGTCTTTTTTTTATTAAGTGACAGCACATAAAGTGATAATGGAGTGGGTTTGGTGAGTGACATACAGCACCTGGAGTTGCAGGCGCCTATTTCTAAATATTAAGTGGCGGAGGGCCAAGAGAGAGCACCAGGGCTGTGGTAATTTTTTCCAAAAAATGTATGGTAGAGAAAGAATATTGGAAGTGAAAGGGGAAGCAGAGGATTTTGGAAATTTGTTTTTTTTTTAAATATAAAGTTGCTGGAGGGAGGAGAGAGGAGCATCGAGGACTGGAGAGATATGTTCCCAAAAATGGGAAATTTGAGTACTGTGGTGTGTAGGCCTCTTTTCCAAATGTATAATGTTGCAAGAAGGAGTAGGCTGCAGCAGGGACTGCGTGGACTAGACCTCCAAAATGCAACATGGTGAGAGAGAGAGCTGCCCCAGAGGCCATTCCTGGGGGATTGAAGTTCGATTTCGCACAGGCCCGTAACCACGGGGGACATTTGAGGGCCAGGCTAGCCCATAATAATCTTTGCTCCCCCTTGAATGACCGAGCCAGCTGGCACAGTATAGAGGTGCAGGAGTTCATTAGATGAATGAACAATTAAACTGCCTTTTTTGTTTTGTTTTTAGCTTGTTACTTTTTCTGGTGTTCCAAGACTGGTTAAATGTCATGCTACATCTTCTGACAAGTTGCTGCTTATTCTTTTAATGTGGAGATGTTGATTACTTTTCTTTCTTTGACTGCAAAGTGAGAGGGTTTTATAAAGTGATCTATGTGACAATCTCTCTAGGGAACAGACAGGGCCACTGGAATTATGCAGCACGGGAGGCCTAAATTATGTGGTAATGCTGACTAAATTATGTGGCAAGAAAACACAAATTATTTGGCTTATTGCAGCACATTTTGTGATCGTATGACTTCCTCATTTTGTCATTTTTACACGTTTGCTCCGTCTGGGCAAATGTTTCACTTGATTAGTAACACTTCCAAATCTAAATACAGCTGTAAGTAACTGAAAGGTGACCAGGCAACCTTTGCAAAGGACCTTCCACTGTACTACAGCATGTGTTGCAGCATTGTTTGTAATTTTTGATCTGCTTAATCTATGAAATAAAAACATTTTCGTTAAAATTGCAGATTATGCAGCAGATGATGGATTATGTAGCAAATGCAGCAAATTAATAATTATGCTGAAAATGCTGCAGTAGCAGAATCACAAAATTCCAGTGGCCCTGCATACAGGGAGTACAAAAAGAAAAAATTTAGGATGTCAATTTGTTTCTAATTCACACAAAAAATTAAATACTTGTAAATGAACTGTACAAATATTTCAACATATACCAGCAGTTATAAGTGCACATTTTATTTTATAACAAATCTTGGTGATGCAAATTATAAATATTGTATTGTATTGTAATGCACATTTGTTTAATGCTTACTACCCTTATGTGTGGCACTGAAGTGCTTACCTACATGGGCAGCAAGCTACGCCATATAGGGTGATGTAGAGTTGGAAGGGTGCTTGTTTGTGAACCTATGTGGGAAGTGTTTCCATGTAATACGTGATGTCCAGCAAGGTAATGTTAATGTGTTATGAGACGCAGCACGTAGCAGTGTAGTGGATGATGAGCTGTGAGGGACACAGATACCCAGTTTATGGTTTTTCAGTATGCTGGCAACTTTGAATAGCTCTGCAGGTTCCTTTATGGTACTTTTTATGTTTATAGTCTGCTTAGCTGGTTACTGCATTGGGTTGACAATATCAAGAAAATGGTTTCCCTTAGGAATACTTTTAGGTCTGGGAGAAAGGGGGGAAAAAGCTATAATAAAAAACTAGAAAGACTCCCACACGAACCGTATTTCTTCTATATAGGCCTACTAGGGCTTCATGGGGTGACCAATACTGAAATCATTAAATCATAAACATTTCAGTCATAAACATGTACATATTGTTGTTGTTCATTTTATTAAATTGTAAAAACGTATTTATAAACATGTACATATTGTTGTTTGTCATGTTATTGAATTGCTAAAATGTATTTGTATGAAATTGCAAAGGTTATTATATTTTTCATTCAGTAATACAAAATTATATAATTAAAAACATATTATGAGACCACATATACACCAAAGATGCTATCATACAATATTTCCACATAGTGACACATTGAATGAAAATCATGTACAGATAAAACAGATTGAGAAGACATATCTGTTGTTACAAGAAGTCTACCCCCTGTAGTCAACCACACCTGACCATTCTCACCTCATGCACACCAACACACCAACACACTATCATACTCTCATCTCATACATGACCTTCCCAACTAATCACATACACTGCTGATTTCAACTGTGTCAATATATCAAAAGAATTTCCGTTGTGGGTTGGGAAAAATACCCCTAGGTCAACGCAGGTTTCGGTGGAATTTATAATTCATATCCACCTTCATCAGGACAACCCCTTTATATGATTTAAAGTGAGTGGGGGGTATAGCTCACTAAAGACGGCCTTGTAAGGTTAGCTTGTATCCACCACACAGTCAAGAATTCAATCTCAATGTTTCTATGTAAATACGTCTAATAAGTGGCACTGGTATCCAATATATTCAAACTCGGAAGATACTCCGGTATGCATGCCATCAGGGAAATTTTTACCCAGAACTTTCATTATTCTGTCCTCGATATTCTTGTACCACCATATTCTGGGGGGTCGGTATTTAGTAGTACAACCAGTATTTGGGAAAGAATTCACGCATAGAGCACAGCTTTAATGTTTGGTCATAGCTGAGGGCCATGTCTCCCTAAAAATATACTTCTGGCTAAGTGCTTGGTTTGGCAGGCTGTTTAGAGACGTTTCCAGTCTGGATGTCTACAGATGTGGGATACAGGGGGAAAGCTGGCTGTTTGGACATCATATAAGTTTCTGTGATGGGGTTTGTTAACTAGGAGGCAATGCAGCATTTGAATCAAGCAGGGGGATTGAGAGCAGGCAAAGTCGGTGCAGGGTCTCATGGTCTGCCACTGGCAGGGGGAGGTCTAAATCAGCATAGGAGACCCGCTGTGGTCACCTGACCAAACGATTATCCAAACCTCAACATCCTGCAAGTTGAGGCAGAGCAAGCTGGGCAGTGGGCTGCACAAATGGGAAACAGGGGGAGAACTGGGTCGCTGACCCTAGTGAGAGCAAAGTAGGCTGGTCAGGGAGAGGGTGGGGGGCATTAAAAGTAGTAGAGGACCTGTGGTATTCAGTTTACTAGCCTTTTGTGTAATGTAGCCACTATTGTCGATGGGTGATAAAAATAGCTGTGATCAGTAATTAGAGTCAATTTGATTCATTTAGAGCAGAGGTCTTCAAACTTTTTTGCTCTGAGCCCCCCTAAGCAAAATGTTTTGAGGTCGGGGCGCCCCTCCAAAACTTTATGGCAAGGATTGGGGGAGCAGGAGGGACATGGTTGCATGCAAGTGGCAGGTCTTATGAGATGATTTCAGGAGTACTTTTTCTATAGTTTATAAACTGCACTAAATATGAGACTTATAAAACAGCAAATGCATCAGACAAAAACATGCATTACCCCAAACATACATATCCCCATAATTGGGGTGGTGTGAGCCTCTCACACTCTTGGACCCCAAAGCAACTACACCTGCTGCGCTAATGATAACTGTAGTCCTGAGTAGCAGGCTACTCCTCTGCATCTTTACCTCTTCCCCACCATGACGGACCATCACCTCAGTCCTAATGCTAGAAAGGAAAATAAGCTGCCATGCCCATTTTTAAAGGTAGACAGTCATAATTGTGATGCAGTGGGCCCCTCAAACCCCTGGGCCCCAGTCCTGCTGCATCTGCTTCCTTAATGATAATCAGCAGTGGCCACTTACACTCCTGGCAGCAGTGCCAGCTTCACTAATGAATGAACCTTTAAAAAAAAAATTAAAAACACTTATATTGTCCCCTTCTTTGGGGTATCTCTCTGTAAAAGCTGTTTCTGGCCATTTGTAAACATAAAAATGAGTCCCCATACAGTGCTCCCTATTCTGGGCCCTCTCTTTGACAATATCTATGAATCTCACTCCTTTCCTCGGTGAGGCCCCAGGGGTCAAGAGGATTAGGGCTCTGCATCTGAATGCAATCCTGCTGGCCTTCTACCTGCCACCCCATGGACTCGGCTTTCACACAAAAAAACTGCCCCTGAATGATTAATGCTGACTTAAGGTGCCTCTGCCTGAAAGCGAAGGGTGTGGAGGTAGTGCAGAAAGTTAAAAAAGAAACCAGCTGTTAATTGATTGAGTCACTTAAAGCCAGGGCCACTGGAATTAAGAGTTTCTGCAGCAGCAGCGTTTTCCACATAATTATGAGTTTACCGCATTTGCTACATAATCCATAATCTGCAGATTCCAACAAAAGAAACTTGATTCTAGCTCACACAGAACACAATTTACTTAAAACATGGCAAAGTGTTCCAGAGCAGTGGAAGGCCCTTTGCAAAGATTGACTGGTAATCTTGTAGTTGCTTACTGCTGTATTTAGGTGTTTTATAGATTTGACACATAATCCACCATCTGCCGCATCATCTGCTGATATTAACAACAAAAAAATGGTTCTAGCTCAAACGGTTCCAAAGTTAGTAAAAATGCCATGACACATGGTGCAGCGCGGTGGAAGGCACTTTGCAAAGCTGGCCTGGTCTTCTTTCTGTTGCTTATAGTTATATTTCGGTATTGAACTGGTCCTAATGAGGTGCAATCAATGCCCAGACAGTGTTACCAAGTTTTAAAATGAAAAAATAATGAAGCAATACTATCAAAAAACGTGCCGCATAATTTGCCTATTCTTGCTGCATCATTTACTCAACTCTGTCTCATAATTTGGCCCTCTTCTGCCGCATAATTCCAGTGGCTTTGCTTATACCCTGGACCTCAAGCTAAGCATTCTAGGTTCTTGTGAGGTACAGGCGCTCGCCAAGTCTAGAACTAGGCCCGGTAGCTCTCAGGCACCTATGACATTCCTACCGAATGTTAGAACTACCCACTCTTTGATGTGTGCAATTTAAATGTTAATAAAGTTTTTGAAACAAAAACTTATTAACTCTTCATCCCATAATATAATATGACAACCGTGAACCGAGACAAGTGAAAGCAGCAATCCCTCCTCGTGCTCAAAACCAAGACACTGACCAGCAAGACTCATCCTCGTGAAACACAACCAAAATCATCAAAAAATAAACGAGGGAAAACGCAAAGTACAAAATTTGCATTTATCACTGCACAGTTAAAACGCATATTCAAACAAACTCTCAAACAAATATAGTTTTCACCAGGACAAACACACCACCAACTGATTTCACATTGAGTATTTGTGCAGCCTTTACTTATTGAAACATAGAGAAAATACATGCCACACTCACTGACCCCTGCCCCCACGGCTCAAATCACGGGCTCGGAATAAATGAAGACAGCCTGGAAATGCAGCAAATAAACATCGCTCGCACTTCCAGGCCATCTTCATTTACATATACTTGCAGAGGCATCTGCGCCCCCCTGGGAACCCATCCACGCGCCCCACAGTTTGAAGACCTCTGGTTTAGAGTATTGTGCTATTGTCGTAACAAATCTATGAACATTTATATCACTTCTCAACGTCTTGAAAAGGCCCTCATAAACATTATTTATATGGAACAGCCCGAAAAAAGGAATTGGACAGAGCAATTAGACCAGGGGTCTCCAACCTTTTGTTTAATAAGAGCTACTGATGTTCAATGAAAATCATCCCGAAATACTAATATTCATTGTATTGTAGAGTTGTAGTAGTCACCACATCAGATAACATTACATTTGTGGCCACAGTATGCAAGATTAGCAGCAATGATCACATCAGTGCATCAGGCAGGGTTGCCTGCAGTAATGTAAAAAAAGATTTGTCAATTTGGGATGTCTTTATGTGAGTAATATATAAGAGTCATAGTTGCAATCACTGTTCCCTCTAACATGCGTGCGAGCGGGCACAGGGCCTTCCACCAGCGTGCACACACACTTGCAAAGCGCGCAGCTCACCAAGAGCCCGTTCCGCAAACCACATACTTAAAGATATCATGCGGAATGGTAGTAAAACTGTCACTTTCTTGATGAAGTGCTAGGAGCAGTGGCAGCACGTTTGAAAAGACAGACGACGGAAGAGCAGCTGTTACGGGCACGTTAGATATACTGTGCATTACAGAGCTCGCAGCTTCTGCTTGCTTTGTTAATGTCAGGGGGCTGCTTACATCAGCAAAGATGGTGTGGATTAATGGCAGTGCTTCTGTCTTTGGAACAGCGGAGCCAAGTTCGAGGCTAGGCTTGCATCAATTTTATTTTTTTGTGCTCGCCCCCCAGAAAAGCCTTTATAATCACAAAAGGCAGTGTTAGCCTCCAAGGAAAAATGTTGCCGAAGTGTGCCCCTCAGCAAATCACTTAATCCTCGCCCTCCCCATATTTAAAACAAGCATTTGCAATGCAATAAGTCTCGCAATAACGAAGTTTTTAGCTATTGGCATTGTAAATAACAATGCCTTTTATTTATGTGTTTAAAAAACAACACATAAATAAAAGTCATTGTCATTTACAATAGCAATAGGTCAAAGTTTCGAAAATGCGAGACCTATTGCATATGCTTGTTCTAGTTTGTGTTGAACTTTCCACAAATATTTGTCATTTGCATGCTTGCTCACTAGCGAGCACTGCATGTACTGCCCCCAGATAGTTTTATATTGACACATACAACACTGTATGCACGGCACGCACACGTCATCCCCAGTGAGCCATGTACTCACTGCACCCAAATAGTTTTACATTGGCGCATACACCTTTCCCAGTAAGCGCTGTATGTACAGAGTCCGGATAGATTTACATTAACTCACACAGCCCTGTATGCACTGCACTCATATAGGTTTACATTGCCATACACATATTTCCTAGAGAGCTCCGTATGTGCTGTGTCTAGACAGTTTTATATTCACACGTCTTCTCTAAAGACTCTGTATGATCTGTGGCAAGAAAATGTTACGTTGACACACACAGCTTTCCTAGTGAGTGCTCTATGTACCGTGAGCAGAATGTTTTACATTCACACACAAGCACTGTGGGTGCTATGCCCAGATAGTTTTAAATTCACTTTGGTGTATATGTATTAGGCTCCCGGTGACCCCCACCCAGGATTATTTTTTAATAAAAGTAGGGCTGATTGCCCTTTGAATGAGGCCTTTGTTTTGGGCAAACTTAAATTGTAAATAAGAAAACTCATTCACCGCCTGCATATTCTTGTTCGTAACAATAAAGCAGACAACCTGCGGGCGCTGCTCAATGTGCCCTGGTGTCGGCAATTTACACTAGAAAAAATGTCACCATATTTCACTGACATGATCAGCATGGATCTGGGTTCAAGCTCAATAATAGCTGCCTCCTTCTAACTGCTTGCATCAACCCTGCTGTTCAGTAAAATATTATAATGGTACAACCTTCTATGTCCAGTCCTTTTCTAAACCTAGGGTGTAAGTGCAACAGGAGTAAACAATTCATGTCACAAAGGTATGTATCTACGTTGTAAAACTGTCTCAAGACCCTATTATATACAGCTATATGTGTGTAATGCACCTGTTTTCGCTCTCGTTCTAAACAGAAGTTTGGAGTGGTAATTGCCATAAGATTTATATTGCTGAGCGCAGCACTCGCTTGCATGTCCAGTTGGTTGGCGCACATAGCCTTGTTTGCAGCGCACAGGGACCTTGCACCACCGCACACAGAGGAAAAAATTAGAGGGAACATTGGTTGCAATGCCCCTGGCACCAATGTAAGTTTCCCAAAAACCAAAATATTTACACTCAAATATCAGCTTTAAACATATTTTGGAAATCCAACCATTTTTCTCCTAACATCAGCTTAAATTTAGTAGGCTGGGTTGCACATAGGAGAGCTACTTACAGGTACCTGGAGAGCTACTCGTTGGAGAATCCTGAATTAGACAAATTGAGGATTAAAAGACTAAGGATTAGGGGACTGAGGAAGTCAGGGAATCAAATTTGAGAACATGCTTAGAAAATCTTTTGTAGTCGATGGTGGTGCTTCGTGCAAAACAACCCATATTTTTCATTCGTAATCTTGGTATGAAAGGCTGTAATTGCTCAGGTGATAATGTGCTGGTTTGGTGTAGATGTAACAACACGGATGTCTACAAAGACTAGAGCTATTATGGGAATAGCACTTTTAAAAAGCTATTTTCACTGCTGGGAGCAATTGACACTAAAGATGTCCCCTCTACCACAATCAACAAATGTCAAACAAACAAGGCACCTGCAGTTGGCTGCCATAAAAGTCGTCCCCTGATACTGGAGAAAGACATATCTGATAATATTGCTGGTCGATGGCTGATCGAAGATGAATACAGTTGGGATCTGGGGGCATGAATACAATACAATGATGGGATCCCAGGGAATGTCTTAACTAAAAACATTTTTATGTCGGAAAGGAATCTATTTTTCTAGTCAGAAAACTAACCTGGATATATTAAACAAATCAACCACAATGTAATGAGACATTTTCAGTCTAACAAGTCTAGAAAGATCCATAAGAAACACATTAGACTTCCCCTCTGTAAATCTTGAATAGCAAGTATTCAGAGTTTTGGAAAATACATGACCCAGCTTTCCATAAAATGCTCTGTAAATGTGATCTCAGAAGCTGGGCTACAATTATGTAATGCAGTTAGGCGTTTAGCGACTTTTGTTAAATATTTGTATTGGCTTTAAAATTAATTCAATATATGATTTATGGAGAGAAAATGAATCCCCATAGCCTTATCATAATATGGAGTGAGTTGTATTGATTTTAAAAGGTTACTAGACTATATTACAATTGAAAGATTGATAGATATTAGTCTGTCAATATCTCTGTCTTGATATGATGCAGGAATTACTGCTTCTTCTCGGGAATGATAGAGTTTATGTATTGCTCTAACATGATGTGGGGTAGCAAAATAAACTTTATAGCGCTATTGTGATATAGTGGGTGGCACTACCTTTGCAAAAGAGGTGTGGAGTTCTATTGTGACCTAGAGCAGGTGGTATTAAAAGGTTCTCTATAGATGTAACAGGAAGTGGAGTTGTTGCAGCTGGTTTCAAGAGATGCCAGACACTCAACATAGCTCAATCATGATATAGCCAGAGGCACTGCTTTTGCTAAAGTGATGTTGCGTTATGTAGTTACCCGGAGAAGGTAGTACTGCATGCTCTCGAGAAGTGCTTAGGGTTTTCAGTAACAAGAACACAATCTGGAGTTGTTGTTACTGCTGGTTTTAAGAGATGGTAGCTATTCTACATCGCTCTATCGTGATTTAGTGGATGACACTACTTTTGCCAAAGAGGTGCTCAGTTCTCTCGTGACCTAGAGCAGGTGGTACTGAAAGGCTCTTTGCAGCTGTAACATGATGTGGAGTTTCTGCAGCTGGTTGCAAGAGAAGCTAGATAATCTATATAGCTCTATTGTGATATAGTGGGAGGCACTACTTTTAATAAGAAGGTGTTGTGTTGTGCCGTGACTGGGCAGGGTGGTACTGCATGTTCTCAAGAAGTGTTAAAGGTTCTCCATGCGTGCAACACAACATGGAGTTGTTGGTATTGCTGACTGGAAGGGATGGTAGATAATCTATATAGCTCTATCATGATATAATGAGTGGTGCTACTTTTACTAAAGAGGTGTTACGTTCTATCGTGACGTGGAGCAGGTAGTACTGAAAGGCTCTCTATAGCTGTAATAAGATGTGGATGTGTTGTTACTGCTGGTGTCAAGAGATACTAGATAATCTACAAAGCTCTATCATGACTTTGATTGTGGCATTACTTTTTCTAAAGCGGTGTTAAGTTCTAGAGTGACATGGAGCGGCTGGTTATGGAGGCTCTCTATAGCTGCAATCCGAAGTGGAGCTGTTGTTACTGTGGGTTTCTAGAAGTGCTATGGACTACAGCTCTATCATGCTATGGAGTAAATGGCTTCCCAAAGGGTGTTGAAGGGCAACACAAAACAGGCGGTATATCCTTTTTTAAAGAGGCTCGATAACTCTCGCTAGCTCCTTCATAATATGAAGGAAGAAGAAAGCTTCCCTGAAGAGGTGTTCCAACGAGCAACAGCTCAATAGGTACATAGGGACGATGGTATTGCTTCCTTCCAACAAGTGCTTAATTTGTAAAAAAAATAAGTGCCAGGGTTCTCGCCAGGCGGCCACTACAGCTTGCACCACACATTACCCCTGATATGCTGCCAATGATAGTAACAACACAACTACTAACCATCACACTCCTACAAGTGTGACAATTCGGACTATTTCAGGTCTCCAAAGCTATAAGAATGGCTTGGTCTGCAGGTAATAGTCATTTTTAATGTATATTGAATTAATAATTACCTGTTGTTGTGGTCATCTCTAAATTAGCCAGACAGCACCGCCTTATGGCAGACTGCCATAAGCACTCGTTTTGACACTTAAGTGCCGGTGCCGAACACCGGAAACCACCAGCTCAAATTAAGCACTGCTTCCAACTGATGCTAAATGCTTTTTAAAATGTCAGGATTTTATGGAGCAGTTGGTCCCCCTTCTTCTTAAGAGGTTCTAGAAGCTCTCTCTAGCTCTGTGATGAGGTTATGCTCTCAGTACTGACTTATAAATCAGCACCAAAGTGTCTCTTTAGCTTCGGCATGATATTGAGCAGCTTCTTCTCAAGAGGCGCTTGAGGTTCTTTAAAGCTCTGTAGTGATGTACATAGGTAGTACTGTCAGTGGTCTATTTAGGGGTGGGACTACTTTCCAAGAGGTCCTAAGAGGTGGTCTGTAGCCAGTGGTCCTGCTTTTTAGGTCTGGGATTAGACAGGGTGCTGGCAAATAGGCCTATTGTCTCTAATATAATAAGAGTGGGCTTTAGACCTATGCCTTTCAACTACTGGCTTTTTGACTCACCGCTTAGCTTCAGAGAATGGCGTTGTGAGCCCTCGGCTTTTGCAGTTTAAGTGGGGATACCACTGGGCCTGATGGCCTAGTAAGTTGGGTCCCACCAAAATGTTTATTATTTTTATATTGGCCTATTCTCTATGAAAGTATGCAGATAACACGCTCTAACGGAATACCAGGCCAGTGCCTAGGGGTGGGAGTTAAGGGGTGCTAAGTGATCCAGGTTTGGTGAAAGAAATTAAGAATGTGTTGGAAAAGGACAGAGAGCAGCAAATAGAATGGGTGGGAGATAGAAATGAAGGGAAGAAAAATAAGGTGAGGAAATAACACAATCACAAATAGTCCAGTCAAATCTCAGTAAAGTAATCCTTGCACAGCACTTGGCAGCTTGGCAAATGAGCAGTAGGCTTAACTTAGGAGATAGCCATGTGTAAAACATTAAATACCACCAAAACAGTAAATAAGTAAAAGACACAAACACAATAAAAATCCAACACCAATTTATAAAAATAGGAAATAAATTATCTTTAAAATGACACCAAAACTACAAAAAGCCAAAGCACCAACTGAGGGTATCTGGTCGCGCAGACCGGAACAAAAACACAAGTTCAGGCCAACTGCAATGGAGCACAGGCCGGGCACAGGACCAAGTTAGTCCCGCTGAGTACTGTACCTTATGTCTTTGGTGTGCGGTCTACACGGCGTTGCTTTGCAAGGCTTCGCATCATCCTGCGTCGGTTCCGTTGAGCTGCAAGGGCTGCGACGGAAGGTCCTGAGTCGAGTTGCATCATGCTGCATCGGTTTCGATGAAGCTGTGTGGCGAGGCCTTGCAAGGCTTCGCATCGCACTGCATCAGTTCTGTTGAAGCTGTGCTGAGAGGCTTTGGGAGGATTCATGTTGACTCACATTTGTTCTATTGAAGCTGGCAGGTGAGCGGCCAGGCTTTGTAAGGCTTTCCGTCGTCTTGCGTCAGTTCTGATGAGGCTGCCAGCTGTTTCTTGGTTCCTTTGTGGATATAAGTGTCCTCTAGCACTGGCCAAGGGCTCAGAGGCTCTGGATTGTCACTCAGGGTCTAGGACTCAATCTCCCAAAATGCACTTGCACAGTCGAGGATATGTCCAGTTACAACTGTCATCTGGGATGTCCTCTCTTTGGCTTTGCAGGTGTCTTCTTTTGCACTTTTGTACCTGTAGCTGGTCAGAGAGTCCACTCCTTTCCTTTTGGAGTGAGACACAGTCCTTTCTTAGTGGAGCCTTGGGAGTGCAGCAAGTGCAGTCTTTCAAAGTGCAATCCTCTCTTTGGTGGAGTCCAGGGGTCCAGCAGGGCAGTCCTTCTTCTCTTCTTCTTTTCCAGGTACTGTTCTGGTGACATCTGCAGAGCTGTGTTGTTTATCCTTTATTTCTGGGCTTGAGGGAGGGAACTAAGCTACCTCCCGCTACTATGACTACTTCCTGTAAAGTGTGGCAAACTTCTAGCCCAAAATGCAACATTCTCCCTAAAACTAAAATGCAGAAAATCTTTCCTTGGAGTGCGTGTCTGTGTAACCCAACCCAGAGGTGTGGCTAACAAGTGACTTCACTCCCCTTCCAGCCCCTCTTCTAATCTAATTAGAGATCTCCCATCTGGCTAGAGGTCAAGGAAGTGGTGTGGTCTGGGTCTTGTGACATCAGTTTTCTGCAGAGGCCCCTTAGGAATGACCTTAGGAATGACTAATAAGTCATAAAAAGTGAGATTGGGCCTTTGGAAGTGCCTTAATTCCAAAGTCGGATTTGGACAGTTTATTTTTAAACCAGCCTACAAGGCAGGCCTGGTTTTAAAATTACATCAGACACCGCAGTGCACACTTAAGTGCATTAAGGGCACTGGGGTCTCTAAACCTGCTTGTCCTACCATATACTAGGAACTTAAAGTTAGGCTGGCCTTACTAATTAGAATTATACCAATAAGCATATACCTTTAGATGATATAGCGCTGGCCCAGGGCCTTGTTGGCAGAGGCCAGGGCACTTCAGAGTTAGTAACCACCAGCATCAGTCCAAAAATGGGGTGGTGATCCGGCCAAAAAGCATGACTTTCCTATAGGGGGCATGTTCATTGTTTGGCTGCGCCCTTGGCTTCTGACTTTGTAAATCACCTATTGGTTCAGCCTAGAGGAGCATTCCAGTCTCGCATAATGTTATTGGCTTTTAGCATAATCATTCTTCTTCCAATGGATGGCTTTCATTGAAGTGCATAAGGGACTATTTTACAACTACAGGCCTCTGTTTGCTCCTCAATACTCAGTCCCCTTCCTTCCACTTTTCCCTCTAGTGTCCACTCCAACCCCTCTCAATGTTTCTTCTGTGTCACTCCATTCTTCCTGCCTGCAACCCATTTTCGGCCCTCCCATATAGCCCTTTAGTCCTTCCTCTTTCGTATGCGTCTCGCTCCTCGTTTCTCCTGCCTGCCACCCACTTCTCGTTTCTCCCTTCCACCCCTCCCTCTTTGCCCATCGGGTTGCTCCTTGTCACCCCATGCTTTTACTCATCCAACCCTCCACCCGAGTGGCTTTTTGTTTCTCATTAGTACCAATATTTTTTTTTGTTGCTTAAAGTCGGTCTGTATTGAAGGATTCATAGCCTACATAAGTGCTTAGCTGGCAAGGGACCCTGCGTTATAGCCATTTGTTTATTTGTATCTCATATAAATTATAATGGGGCTATGATAAAGACCACTTTGCCATCCTACCTTCATTATACATAGATGCAAAAACAGGACTGTAATGAAGGTAAATGAGAACCTCCAACATAAAACTTTAAAGGCCAGACCCTAAATTACATTTGATGTTGGAAAAGGACTATAAGAAGGGGAAGTAGAGTCCCCAAAAATGTGTAAGCTGCCAAGCAGCCAGATGAGCTGTGTGAGAAGAGGAAGCTCTGCAAGACCTTTGCCTGTGACCAAGACTGAGGGTCAAGGCCTGCTAGTCTCCCTGCTGGGGAGGGGACATCACCCAAGGAAACCAAGAACACCTGCCCTGGACCCTGTAGCACCAGTGCCTGACTGTTTGCCTAGACCAGTGTGCCCTGTTTGGAAGAGGAGAGTGTTGGCAGGAGTGAGGCCAAGTGGGGAGCCTTACTGTGATTACTCCCTGTGCAAGGTGTGAGGATTCAGATGTTCACCAATCGCGCTGTAGCCCATGTGCGGGATGATTTCGGCTACCACGTTTGCTAGGAGAGGGCCACAGTACACTGTGTCAAGTATTGAGTGCTGTGTGGAGGGCGCCAGGCCCACACAACCTCATTGCAGTGACCCAGTATGCCAGAGGTGGCCACCGGTAAAGAAGGTGTGTGACCAGCATGCCAAGACTCATGAACACCTGAGCAGCGACCCCCATATGCCAGGAGTGGCCACCGTCATATGGATAATTGCACTGGGAGAGTCTATGTTGGGTCCGGAATGTCCCATGGCAAACCTGTGTGACTAGAGGGGCCTGCCGGGACCAAATCTTCCGAGACTTTGGGCCTTTGCCTGGAACGGAAGTGAGGCTGTGATCGGCGGGTCTAGCCACACTGAAGGATCTGCCCTGACTTACCCCCGTGGACCAAAAAGATGCCGAGCAGGACTCCAGTTGGGAGCCGAAGGACTGAATCCCTCTGATGGGGAAAACATGACTTACTGCATAGCTGTGAGCTGGAAGTAGCTCCGATCACTGGGGAGAGCAGCTGTGTCACACCGGAGCATGGCCCTGCACCAGCCCAATGCTGCTGCATGTACTGTGAGCAGCTTTATCTCTCTGAGCAGGATCAGATTTTGTGAGTGCCCGTGCGGAGGGCACCAGTTGTAACGACGAACGTTTCTGTGCTGCAGAAGCAGCTAAGACTTTAACTAGGGCCATTGGGACCCAGTGGCATTCACTGCTAAAGGTGCTGCGGCACCACAGACATTTTTGACTGAAATCCTGAAGAGTCAAAAGGGAACTCTTGAGTACGGCCTAATAGTTTGCATTCCCTGATGCGGCCACCAGTGAATGGGGAATAACCCAGAACATGTTAAATAAAGGAGGGTGGGACAGGAATTTTCCTGACGACCACTAGAGCCCCGACCTCAAAGGGGATTGTGTTGCTGCATTTGAATGTTGCATCTCTTTGTATGTGTAGAGTTAGGAACAAAATAATACATTTCCTTATGAAAGCAAGTATTAGGCTGGACATTGATTTATTGTTCGTGCTGTTTGCATTTTGAGTTATTAGTTGTGCTCGCTCACCTGTATCTACATCCCCCTTCTGAGGGAACTTTGACTGCTCGACCACAGCTACCACTGAGAGTCAAGTGCAGAAGGGGTACTTGGCCCTGTTTAACAGGATGCATAGTAGGTCGGACCGCAGGACATCAGGAGTAAAAGGAGACTTCCTGACAGGCGTTTAGCTTTGAAAAACCGGGAAGACTTGGACAGTGTCAATCTTAAAGCATGCTTATTTATTCAGACTCCTGAATAGAAATGTCACCCACCCCTAGCCTAATCCATGCCTGCCACATGAATCCTAAACATGACTTTTTTTTTGCAATTTACATGAGGTGTTTCCTCTGTCAATGGAGAGGAGATTATTTTCACTCAACAGAGCTCAGCCAAGTCAAAAACAACCAATGTAGTGCAATTCAAACTACGTGCATTGTGCATCACAGTTCCATGAAGGTAAATGTATGTGATGTTTTTCCTGCATATTTATTTTTTTGCAGAGCACAATGGAATTGAAGAAGAAAAGAACACTGTTTTTGAGATGTAGACGTTCAGCAGAACCACTTTTTAAAAGTTAAGCAAAGAGATATGAAAAATAAATTACCTCAAAAATCATGAATTTAACACGAGGGCCCAAAAGTGTCATCCTTCAGCTGCATAGATTTCTCTAGACCTTAGTGAAGGTTCCAAAAAAACTTCCTACCTTCAAATATCTCTTATTTGGGAGAGGCTTACGAAGTCTTTGGTTTTCCTTACTTTAATTTTCCACGCCTCTCTTTACTGTGAAAAGGGTAAGGGGTGGTGAAAATCATGGACCTTGAATCACAAAAACTTAGAGTCATTTCTAAAACTGACTTCGACGCTTAACTGAATTGTGTGATATTGGGCAAATCACTACATTTAACTGAATTGTGTGATATTGGGCAAATCACTCTATCCTCCTTTTTCTCCTGAATGTATTCAGACCTTTGAACCCCTCCCATAAAAATGAGTAACTGTTAACTTTAAAAAATATATATTTCCCATATTGTTTTAAAATTATACTGCGATTAAGACATGGAAGCCCGAGCTGGTTACCAAAGGCAGCTAGGACTATACAGGAACTACAGGCCCATGTTAAGGAGCCCAGAGGCGCGTTTATGCATTGAGATTTGACAACAGAGCATTGATTTAAACAATTGAGTTCATGTTTTATTATTTATTGACCATTCAGCAGCACTGCATATGCCATCACTCTGCAGGGAGAAGTTGGAGAACTGTTTCTTTGATCAGGTTCTGAGGTTGCAGGAGACTTCCTGACAGGCCTGTAAGCTTTGAAAAACCGGTATAACTTGGACAGTGTCAATCTCAAGACATGCTTATTTATTAAATCAGACTTCTGAACAGAAATTCAGAAATAGATTCGGATAAGAACATTTGGCCCAAGTCTCACAGGACTGGGGAGCCATCTGCTCTTGCAGCGTCACGCAGTCAGAGCTCTCCTGACTATTGCGCCTGCCTCGCCCCCTACTGATAAATTTGCTTTTGTCTATTTCATGCTTCGAAATCAAACTTCCAGTTTTCATGCATCGGTACCGACTAGGTTCGTCATCCCGTTGAATTCTCTGGATCTAAGGATGTGAGCAGCTGTCTTGGGACTCCTCCGCCTCCTGGCTGCTGTCATGTTGGCAGGAGACTGAAGGCCATATTGGACTCCGCAGGTCCTAGAAGTGTCGGTGACGTCACGCTTCACCAAGCTACCTAGAATTTAAAGAAGGTTGTGAATCAAGCGTGCCCACGCAGCTTACGCAGCTCGTTTCCACAGTACGCTTGGCTGAGTGTGGGTCCAGGTTTAATTGGGCACGAGGTGACGCACACTGAAATAGGCTTGGCCACGGTTATTTGGTGCCCACCTTTGCTTAAAGAATATGTAGGTCCATATATTACACACACTTTTATTTTCCACATAGCAAGAGAGAGATTGAGAAAAAAATAAAGTTTTCAATCCCGACATTAATTTGCATTGAAATTGAGAAACTTTTAAGAGGAAAAAAAGCTGAAGCAAAGCCATTTTGGTTTTAAAAATGTCAGTCTACCACCTAAGTCTGGAATGTTGTCATGCGTGCACGTTAATCAATTTTTGCAATGTAGTAGCAATTTTATTAGGAGTTGCCCTTAGCCTGTTCAGTAGTGCTTATTTTATTAACCCTAGAACAATAAAGATCATACGCGCCAAAATTTGGGAAGAGATAAAAGAGGTTTATAAAACACATGGAGAATTTTCAATCAAGTGCTTATATAGCGCGGCTACTCACCTGTGAGGGTCTCAAGGCGCTGGGGGAGGGGTTGGCTGCTGCTCCCTCTGGGGGTAGGATCATTTGAAGAGGCAGGTCTTGAGGTCCTTCTTGAATTGGGTCAGCGACGTGGATTGCCTGAGGTGGAGGGGCAGGGTGTTCCAGGTTTTGGCAGCGAGGTAGGAGAAGGATCTTCCTCCGGTTCTGGTCTTGTGGATCCTGGGGACGGTGGCTAGGGCGAGCTGGGCGGAACGGAGTTGTCTTGAGGGCAACGTAGAATGCGAGTAGGTGGTTCAGGTATGCTGGTCCTTTGTCATGGAGAGCTTTGTAGGCGTGTGTGAGGAGCTTAAAGGTGATTCTATTGTTGACTGGGAGCCAGTGGAGTTGTCGGAGGTGTTGCATAATGTGGCTGCGTCGGGAAATGTCGAGGACCAGTCTGGCTGCAGCATTTTGGACGTTCTGTAGTTTCTTGAGCTTTTTCTGGGTGATGTTGGCATAGAGTGCATTACCGTAGTCGAGTCTCATGTTGATGAGTGCATGGCTGACCGTTTTTCTGGATTCTGTGGGGATCCATCCGAATGTCTTTAGAAGCAGGCGGAGCGTATGGAAGCAGGCTGAGGAAACTGCAATGATTTGGTGGTTCATTGTGAGCGATGAGTCCAGTATGATGCTGAGGTGCGTGCGTAGTCCATCGGGGTGGGAGGGGATCCCAGAGCGGCTGGCCACCAAGAGCCGTCCCAGGCCGAAGGCGTGGGTCCCATGATGAGTACTTCGGTCTTGTCAGAGTTGAGCTTGAGGCAGCTGTCTTTTATCTAGGTAGCTACAGCCTTCATTCTTCTGGGGAAGGTGGCTCTGGCGATTGTGGGTTCATTGGTGAGGGAGAGGATCAGCTGGATGTTGTCGGTGTAGGAGATGATGTTGAGTCTGTGGCTTCTGAGGATGTCTGCTAGGGGGGCCATGTAAACGTTGAAGAGGATGGGCCTCAGGGAGGCACTCCACAGCTGATCTCTGTAGGTTCTGAGAGGAACGGGAGTAGTCTAACTCGCTGAGTGCGGCCGGTGAGGAAGGAGTGGATCCAGTCCATTGCCTTGTTGGGGGAGAATGTTTGAATCATTCAGCATTCCGTCCATCATTGTTGCAGTTACACTTGTTGCGGATGCCAGCATTGTGGAGTCTCGTGATTAGGGTGCGGTGGGAGACGGTGTCGAAGGCGGCTGAGAGGTCTAGTAGGATGAGGGCTGCGGTCTCGCCCTGGTCGAGGAGGGAGCGGACGTCATCGGTGGCGGCGAGAAGTGCGGTCTCCGTGCTGTTATTGCTTTGGAAGCCGGATTGGGAGGTGTCCAGTCTGTGGTTTCCTTCTAAGAACGCGGAGAGTTGGGCGTTGATGGCCTTCTCGATGACCTTGGCTGGGAAGGGGAGAAGGGAGATGGGTCTGAAGTTCTTGAGGTCGGTCGGGTCTGAGGACGGCTTCTTCAGCAGGGGGTTGATCTCGGCGTGGTTCCAGTCATCGGGGAAGGTGGCAGTTTCGATGGAGCAGTTGATTGAGCAGCGGAGCTGGGGGTTCGATGCCGATGGCTGCTCTGTGGAAGATTTGGTTCGGGCAGGGATCCAACGGGGCTCCGGTGTGTCTTCTGTTGTGAGCGGGGTCCAGCAGAGCATGGTCCGTTGCGGTGCGGCGTATTTGCGTGCGTTTGTGGCAGGCAAAGTGGCAGGGTCTAGGGTGTCGAAGCTGCGTAGATCTGACTGATCTTTTGGTGGAAGAAGGTGCTGAGTTTGTTGCAGAGGTCTTGGAAGGGAGGGACTTCTGTGGTCTGTGGCTTGCAAAGAAATAAAGTGGCATTTTTTAAAGGAGGAGAAAACAGAAATGTAGACAAAATCCGTAGTTTCATGTCTAAATCTTGATTGTTGGCACCTATGGAAGACACACTTGACTTGCAACAAGATTCAAACCTGTGACCTTGAGGCTGTCCTCAGAATACCACACTAAGAATATTAACCACTAACTAATCATACTATTCACAGGCTAGGTGGATCTGCTGTTAGGTGGCCTACCGGGTTAAGGCACCTGCAAACGAGATCTATGTCTATCCAACAAGGATGAGGAGGACTGTCAGATTAGGAGCACTGGAAACAGAACTCTGGAGGTCACAGGCACTGGCCAGGAAGCCTCATTCAGACCATTTACAAATAAATACAGACAGGGAATTATATTGGTTTTTGTCAGTGTTTTAAAAAACCCAATAAAACCAAATAATGGGAGGTACTAATGTTAACATTATTATATAGCCCCTGCTGGAGCAGTCTTGCAGCTGTGTAGCTTTGGTGCTCCAAAGAGCTAAAGTCTAAAGTGTAAACAGCAGTGGTAGGTGGTGAAATCTGAAAGTAGTGTGTTTAATTTATAAAAAATGTAAGTGGAGGGTTACAAAGATTTTCTTTGTAGCCCATTGCTACGGCTGCCGTATCCTGGGGTTGCCTGTTATCATAGCTATCTAGTTTTGATTCCACATGGACAGGGGAAATTTATTTTAAACAGAAGTTGTGGCAGCAAAATTTAAATAAACCCCTTTTCAGGTGTGGCAGACCTGACATCCTTGGCACTGTATTTCCCCAGACTTTTTGTCTTCACTGCTCTATTCTTCATGAACTCGGTTTTGTTGGCTTTAGAACTCTGTGTACTTTACCCCTACATGCCAGTGGTAAAGTGCTCGTGCTCTCTCCCTTAAACATGGCAACACTGGCTTACACCTAATTGGCACATATAATTTACTTATAAGCCCCTAGTATATGGTACTGCCTGTATCCAGGGCCTGTAAATTAAATGCTACAAGTGGACTGCAGCACTCATTGTTCCACCCACTAAAGTAGCACTTTAAGACATGTCTCAGGCCTGCCACTGCAGCCTTTAGTGCAGTGTTAAACTGATAGTTCGAACTAGCAAAATAAACCATATACAAGATCTAAACCTTCCTTTTGAATAATTATAAGTAACCCCCAAGGTAAGCCCTAAAGGGTTATAGGGCAGGGTGTGTGGTATTTGAAAAGTAGGACATGTGAATTTAAGTTTTACAAGTCCTAGCAGTGAAAATCTCTTAGCACCAAGGCTACCTCCCTCACAGACTATCACCGGCCTACCCTATTAATCTTAATAAGTGATAACTTCAGTTTGGGAGAAGACAGAGAAATGCTTCTTCCACTCATTTGAACTATAATTAAAAATGCTCTTTAATGGTAAAGTTGGATTTTAAGTTGTTATTCTGAGGATGCCACTTTTAGAATTCTTTCATTTTTCTGCCTTAGCCAAATGTGCCTTTCTGCCAGTGTCCAGTGTCTCATGACTGTGAATGGCTCTCTTGTGGTGTGGTGTATTCCTTACAGACATAGGGACAAAGGGCCTTGGGTGTGGGGCATGGTATTCCTCTCCTGAGCAGGATGGCCTGGGGGTTGTACTCAGCCCTTCCTGAGTTTCAAAGGGTTGCCTGAGGACTGTGCCCACCCCCTTCCCAACTTCTAAAGCTGCCTGCCCTGCCACTGACAAATGCAGCTCACACCGACGCCAGCCTGTCTTTTTCCCCCTAGACAGACTAGAACCAAACGCAAGAAAGGGGGAAGGTTTGACAAAGGGGGCATCACCCACAGGCTTGCTCTGGGTATAAGAATGGCACCTTCAAAACATCTCAACAGAACACGCCTAGACCTGTTGAAGATTCAGAAGAAGGACTGCCCTGCTGTATGAAGAAGGAAGACTGGACTTGCTTGCCTTGAATCCAAGATCCCCAGAAGTGACTCCTAGGGTTAGTTTGTTGACCTCCTGTTTGAGCTACAGGGATACAACAAGCTTCTAGAGATCTTCCCTGCAACTGTCCAGCTGACCAGCACCAACTGGACATGCCTGAGTCCTGTTGCTGGCCTCTGCTGAAGTGAGTCCTGATCCCCAAGATGCGCCCCCCAGGTCCTGAACCCTTGACTGGGATCAGAGTGTACTCCTCCTGCTTCAAAACTAAACTCCAGGTGAAAATCCAGAAGTTTAGGGCTGTTTGTAATAACGAGCGAGCTCCTCGCGCCGCAAAGTTTTTTCTAATCTCTCACCAATGCAAAGCTCTGATGGCAACTAGCCCTTTGCGCCAAACAGTGGCTGCCTGCCTCTCCCGCCAATGTAAAGCGCTAGCAGTTGCCTGCTCCTCGCACTGACATCAGTCTCCTCACAGCCCCCACCAACGCAAAGCTCAAGCTGTGGCTCCTCGTTTAGACTTGGACTTAGAGAAGGTAAACACTTCACGGGGATGTGCCCCGTCTCTGTATCTGACCTGCGCTCCTTCGTGATTGCACTGAACTTGTGACTTTGACCCAATCCCGCAAGTAGCGCTTTGTGCTTTTTGGCACTGTTTCACCTAGAACTTTAAAAATTCATACCTTTGGTTTTATTTATTGGAGTTTTGTCATTCTGATGTCATTTTATTTATTAAAATGTACTCTATGCTTCTGTGTTGGATTGGGATTTCCATGTGCTGTGTTTTCACTTTAATACTGTTTGTGTGTTGCATAAATACTTTACACATTGCCTCTAAGTTGAGCCTTATTGATTTTGTGCCAAGCTACCAGAAGGTTAAGCACAGGTTTATTTAGTGACTTTCGTGGCTCACCCTGACAAGGATTGTGTTTATTATTTGAGTGGAGCTCCCATCCTTCTCAATAACCCAATTTCTTACAAGGTGTGCCTGCCACCTCACTATCAGGCATTCAAATTTAGTAGACAAGTCCTCAGCAAGAAACCTACTTCCAAAAACTTTTCGTATCCTGTTCCCACTGCTTCATGATAGTATTGAAGCAAAAAACACGTTATAAATATGCAGTATTTGATGACATTTAAATATGTTGTATTTCAGATGTTTCCTTTAAAAATTTGGACGCTAAATCGTCACATCAAACACTGACCAGAAATGTGTAGTATTGTCTTTTATAAACAGGAGCCCACTCTTGGCTTTCAAATTCACAATCCTCTTAATTATGGGATGTTCACAAATGCATATTAATGACAAAGAAGACAACATTTCCCAGAATGAATTGGGGTTAGAATTTTCAAACCAAGGAACAAAAACAAACACAGAGCATCAGTTTAAGACAAGCACTGCATCTTTCACGAGTTAAGGATGTGGGGAGAGCTATGGGTTGGACTTTGTGAAACAGGGAAATTAAGGCTCTTACTGTGTATAAGAGACATTGAAATGTTTGCGTTATTGAATCAAAAGGGAAAGAGTCTTGGCCTATTATAGAAGGCTAATAAATACCGCTCATCAGAGAGCTTATCCGACCAGGCATCTGAAAACAGGGAAGCATTTATATTAAGGGTGTCAGGCCACAGTCATTTGCATTGAATGTTATCTTTTTTCTAATGTTGATTTATGGTGGCAATATTAACTGGACAGATAATATGCAGCTAGACTTACTCTCTGCATATGGATATATATTCTGCTGCCCATGTCAATGTCTGCTGTACCTTGCTTTGTTTTGTTTTAGAAAAAGCCGGTTCTCTCTTTGAAACCTAAGCTTGTGGGCCAGTATTTTCTACGATTTAGGCCACATTATATTTTGCCATCATCCTCACAACATGGCCAATTTGTTTAGTTCTTTTGCTGCAGTCTGGCGCTGTTTGAGGCTGTTAGACTTGGCATCCTTGGCGTGGTTTCCCCTGACCTTTTGCCTCTCCCTCCTGTATTTTTGATGTGTGCTGGATTTTGTTTTTGCTAGCTTAGATGCGTTGGGCACTTGGCCACTGTTGATCAGTGTCGAAGTGCAAGTGCTCCATGTGTAAGTTGTTGTTACAGTTTGTTCTCCCTGATTGGCATATTTGATTTACTGGTAAGTCCCTAGTAAAGTGCACTGAAGTGTGCCAGGGCCTGTAAATCAAATGCTGATCGCGCGTTGGCATTCAGTATTAGATACTGCAAGAGGGAATTAATCCACCCCTTGCAGAGACCGACTGAGTTCCACTAATGTTAGCTCATCCAGCACTTGGCTAGCATCATATAGTCGAGATACTGGCTTGGATAAGATCCATATATATATTGAGAGTTAAATGAATTCTCCCACACATTGCCTTACTACTCATCAGAACACTGAAGCAAGTGTACAACAAGCCCCTAACCTTCCGGGTATCTTCTAGAACAATCCTTGAATTCCACCTTATGCGGCACCCATTCCTTGACGTTGGATGCCTTTACTCCATTGCGCCTACGGCATAAATCAGTTGCCCTAGTCCCCAGAATCTCCGTCCTGAAGAGACCCCAATAACGATAGAGGGT
This sequence comes from Calotriton arnoldi, assembly GCA_963921515.1. Classification (NCBI taxonomy): domain Eukaryota; kingdom Metazoa; phylum Chordata; class Amphibia; order Caudata; family Salamandridae; genus Calotriton; species Calotriton arnoldi. The sequence continues at coordinate 304,584 of CAWUFW010013009.1, read as the reverse complement.
CGAAACGTTGTCGACAATTACAAAGGATAGTCCAGAACACTAGAATATTCTCTAGAAACACATGATTCATTCTGAAATCCTAAAGGACATCCTTGCAATTCCAATAACCAATCCTTTTTGAATAATTGTCACTTTAGCCTTACTCACCTGTTGGTTATGGTCACTCCACTGGGGTTACACAAGTCACTTTCTTCCGTCGTAATGTATTTGTAAATAGTGTAAATACACAGCAAAGTTTATTTTCTATATTTTTCTGATTTGCATTGTGCTTGGTTGCAAATAAAGAGCACTCATTTAGGCTGATCTGAGTGTTGTATACAATTCTCTTTGTTTGTTGGGCTGTTTTTCCCCAGTCATATGTGAAGTCACAAATGAATTAAAATCATAGAGGCAACTTAGTAATGGACATATGGACTGCATTAGTAGCCTGGTATGCTTAAATCACTGCAAGATAGTTAGTACTTGCTTAAAACAGTAATAAATTGTGTTACGAAAAAGAGTTCCTTGTGAACAATTGTGCTCAAGCTGACTAGCTATACCCAGTTCACAGGGACATATGGGTTGCTCTTATTTTTTGTTACATAAACTAGTGGGCCTGCAGCACTGATTGTGCCACCCACATGAGTAGCTCAGAAAAGGTAACTTAGACCTGCCACCGCAGTGTCTGTGCGCAGTTGTTAACTGGCATGTCGACTTGGCAAGTGCACCCACTTGCCAGGCCCTAACCTTCCCTTTTCTTACATGTAAGGCACCCCTATGGTAGGCCCAAGGTACACCTATGGGCAGGGTGCAGTGTTTGTGAAAGGAAGGACATGTACTGCTGTGTGTGACATGTCCTGATAGTGAAATACCGCCAATTTCACTTTTCACTATTGAAAGGCTATCTTACCCATAGGGTAGAATGGGAAATGCTTTGTAACATCTTACAAGCATAACTTTCCACTGGGACAAGAAGGAGAAATAAAGTTTAGGCTCTCTGAACTCAGAATTTAATAACACATCTTTTAGTAAAGATGGTTTTGAATTATGTGTTTGAAAATGCCACTTTTAGAAAGTAGGCATTTTCTTGTTTTAACCATTCTGTGTGCCTCTGCCTGTTTGTGTATTGACTGTCTGGCCTTGGAGTGACAGGGGCTGGGGATGTGCATTACCTGTAGACAGCCACTGGGAGGGGGGTTGAGGTGTGCCTGGCTCTTCCTGGATGACTCAGAGCTGGGTTGAATAGACCCTGTCTGAATTTAGAGTAGTGGGAGGAGATTTCTTTGCACCTGGCCTGTCTGCCTTGCACAATGCTGTCCCCGCCCCCCGTGGTCATACTGCACCAGTGAGGACAGAACTGGTATGGACCGAGCTCAGAGACCCTTGCAAAAAAAGAACAAAGACATTTTGGGGTATAAGTATTAGACCTAAAACCCCAGAGGAACCTTTGCCAAGGAGAAGAGCTGGAGAAACTTGAGGAGGAGTACTGCCCCTTTGCTGTGTGCTGTCTGGGGTTGGCCTGCAGTAGCTGTTCTGCCAAGGAAAGGAGAAGTATTTTGCTGTGTGCTGTGTACCCCTGCTTGAGGAAGATCTCCAAGGGCTTGAATAGAGCTTGCCTCCTGTTCTGAAGTCTCAGGGACACAAAGACTTCACCCCCAGCCCCCCTGAACTTCCTTGCTGAGAGTTCTGACCTGCCAAGAGGTGCTTGTGACTGTCTTGGGCCTCTGGAGGTTGTTCCTGCTGTTGGGAGCTGGAAAAGCAACACAACTACAAGAAAATCAATGCATTGCTCTTCTTGCAGCAGTTTTTCCCGACGCAGCACCGCGGTGCAAGAAGAATCGCCACGCATTGTCGCGCCACTGCCAAAACCGACGCAGCGCCAGCTGTTTGTGAAGGAGAGAAAAAGCGAGAAAATAAAAGGACTGTGCGTGAGAGCTGAGGAGAAGGCAGAAAGTCGTGCGCCACGACAAGACCCCAGTGCACTGAGTGAGACCAATTCAAGACTTGGAGACAAGTCTCTGTAAGCCTCTGGGGGCGATCGGCCTCCCTCCCTCATTGGCTGGGCCCGCACGTGGCCCTGCCAGTGCGAGACGTCATGTGGCATCTTGAAACTGCTTCCAGTAGGTCTTTGCTGTAGTTTGACTGCACAGTAACACGAGAGCTCTGTAGGCAACCCTGGTTGCTCCGTTGTGAAATATGCAATTAGCAGCTCTATTTGCATTTTGTCTGTTCAAGGTGCGCAATCCTGTTTTATTTGCCTAGTTATTTTTGGCATTTTGGGCATGGAAAACCACATTGCATAGGGCCCATCTGGGCTGCTTACCCAGGCCCCTAAACAGAGGCCTTTAGATGTTCGCCCCCACTTCCCAAGGAGTCCAATTCTCTTCAGATATGTGACTATTAGTTTGTCTTCCAAGGTGCCTACCCCTGCTCTGGAATTTGCCATTTTTAACCAATCGCGGCCAGCATGACTCGCGGGTGGGGTGGCGGTGAGTCGCGGGTGGTCGTGCGGGGAGGGAGTCGTGCGGAGAGGGGGGGGTTAATTTAATAAAATTAAAAAAATAAAAACTTGCCTTCGCCTTCGGTCCCGCGTTGCGTCTCCTGCTCTCTCTCTGCTCACAGGAAGCAGAAGCAGGCAGCCTCCCTCTCCTCCCCTAAGCCAATCACAATGCTGCAATGGCAGCATTGTGATTGGCTAGGACGCCGTCCGTACAGGCGTCTATGGGGAGGCCATTTTCTCCATGCAGGCTGCATGCAGCCTACATGGAGAAAATGGGAGAGTGCTTATGACTGGTTTGGCCGGCCCTGGGGCCGACCAAACAGCCAACGCCCATAACATTGGGCTAGCCACTCCTCCCCGAACCCAACCAAACCCTTCTTCTGCTGTCTCACAGTGCGAGAAAGCAGTGGGGCGACGCTCCTCCGCCCACGTGGAGGAGCCGCCCCTGTTTTTAACCAGTTCTGCTCCGGAGCAGGCGATGGTAAATCAAGACAGATTGTACTACTGAATGTCAATACCAACCATATTGTGGCATACTAATACCGAGGACAGACTATCGAGGGACAAAACATTGAAAGGTAAGTGCATATAGAGAAGAGTGTATTTAATATTTCTAACTCTACATCTGTGTCCCTTGAAGATATATGTACAGCACAGGTACAATTAGGTGCTTTTAGGGATACAAAATTTAGGCCTACCTGTCAATTTTTTTATTTTCTATATTCTGTCCTCAATGCTCTGTCCCGTCGGTATAGTTGATTCGATATTCAGGGGGCACATCCTCAAGACAGAATGTGGCACGTTGGTATTGCCTTCTTGACAGCTGACGTTGCAGTTCAAGTGATGTGAAAGATGAGAGCACTTAATGGAATATTTGTAGTTCCCTTGTAAAAAGTGGTTTACATTTTGGAGCTCTGTCTGCTTTTTATTCGTTTTAGATGTGTAGTTGTATTTCATTTGCCTAGTCATTAGGTAAAAAAATACACTGTATAAGGCATGAATGGCCTGCCTACAGAGGGCTCTACCCAGATGCCTTTCTCAGCTCACTTCCACTTCCCTAGAAGAGCCGCTCTATCTAGTCACAGGCCTGCCGCCTACTTATTTAGCCTTCTCCCCTACTGGTGTTCTGCCTGGCAGGGCAGGTGAAGGGTGAGAAGGTTAAGGGTATTTTTGTGGTGGCACAATCTCTGCTCAGGTCTGGAATGACCTGGTGCCAGAACCCCGCCTTCTATTTACACCCCTTCTTTACCTTTCCTCAAAACATGCTCCTCTTTTGTACTGTAACTTAAATGCATTCGTTCCACAGAACCACTGACTGGTTCTCTGACTTCTGCTTCCTTAACAACACCCACATCAATGGTTTGTGTTGTCACTCCTCAGAGGTCCCTAGTGACCCATATATGCATGGTGTCCTTGGCATCCCACTCCCTGTGGACTCCGCAAACCACATAGTACGATTGGTTGTTTAATAACCATTCCTATGGGCTACTCTGCTGCTGCTCCTGGAGGTACCTCTCAGACATGTCTAATTTCTATGGTTTGCCATTGCGCCACTCCTGTGTGCATGTCTGAGACCACATAACTGCTGATTATATAATGTCATTCTGATGGGTTGCTCATCTGCCACGCCTCTTTGGACCCCTAACACCTTTTACCAGGCTAGCAGCACTACAACTACTTCTTTGTAACTCCTGCTGGTGGACGATTGTTGACGAATGGAGTGAGGAGAAGGGTGGGGGAGAGGCGTGCTGGGGGAGGAGTGCACATTGATCCTCAATATCGCCAGTTTCCTCATTTGACCAAGTTACAGGTGTGGAGGGCAGAGTTTCTGAGCAGATTCATGTGGTTATGGTTCCTGTGGCACTTCTGGCATGGTTACGAAGCAGTGTTGGATCACTTCCCTTATCCTGACTGTTCTAAATGGACAGATAAAGAGTTGGGAATCCCTCCAGATGATGAAGAATAGACTACAAAGCTCTCGTCTCTCTGTGCTGAACTGGAGGTTTATTGAGAAAGCCGGATGGTCTGTCACCTACTGTAACTTTCTAACTCCTGAATAGGCTAAACAATGGGTTGCTTCCTGGCACACTGGGTGGGCTCCTGATGCATACACTAAGGCTGTTCATGTAATGGTTGCCCCTTTGTGACTCCACTGTGTACCATCAGTGCATATACTATGGCTGTTTATATAATGACCATTTCTATAGGATGCTCCCTGCTGCTCTTTTGAGGAGCCCTCAAGATATACAGCATGGCTCCTTGCATAATTCCCATTTACATGTAATACTCCTCCGGCACACCTCATAGGACTGTTAAAACCATAATTGGAGGCTGCTTAATGGCTACCAATTTGCTTAGCTTATATAGTGTTGGACGTGGGCCTTTCTGCAGGGTCATCCCAAACTTTTTGTCTCCACCCTCCTGTTCTTTGAGCCGGTTTTTGTTGGCTTTTAAGACTCTGCACAATTTACCACTGCTAACCAGTGCTAAAGTGCTTGTGCTCTCTGCTTTAAACATGGTAGGATTGGCTTGCACCCAATTGGCATATTTAATTTACTTGTAAGTCCCTAGTAAATTGGTACTACATGTGTCCTATAAATTAAATGCTACGAGTGGCCCTGCAGCACTGATTGTTCCACCCACTTAAGTAGCCCTTTAAACATGTCTCAGGCCTGCCATTGCAGCCCATGTGTGCAGTTTTAAACTGCCATTTCAACCTGGCAAAATAAACCTTTTGCCAAGTCCAAACCTTACTTTTTATACATTACAAGTCACCCCTAGGTTAGGCCCTGAACAGCCCAGAGGGCAGGGTGCAGTGTATTTAAAACACAGAACGTGTACTTTTAAGCTTTACATGTCCTGCAAGGCCTGCCTCTGCCGTACGAAAGCATTGGAGTTGCCTTATTACATTTAATCAGGTGTAACTTCCAACTGGGAGCAGGTGGACAAATCGATGTTGGTGTCTAAACAATTGTAATTAAGAGTTCTTTTAATGGTAAAGTATGATTTTTAATTACAATTCTGAAAATGCCACTTTTTAAAAGTTAACACAAGGAGATGATGGACGGAGCACTGAAACTTTTCAGACACTCACCCCCAGTCACAGATCTGGGTTGAATCCATCATCATTCTTTAGCTCACTTTGCCACCTCAGTTCAGACCCTGCTATATGCAAATCAGTCTTGACCCTGTGCCTCATGGGAACAGTCCAGCCCGAACTGCCAAGCCAGGTCTTTCCTGAACCGGAAACAAGCATCCTGGGACCGGTTTCAGGGTAACACCCCTCATCAGTCACAATTGTGTGTCTTTTACTTTTTAAAAGTTGCCATTTTTTTGTGCCAACAATATGGTGCCTGCAGCCTGATCCTGGATCCCATGACTAGGTGTAGCTAGCAGTTGGTCTTTGTCTATTGCTACCAGGCAGTGAGACAAAGGGAAGATAGGTTCTGGCAGGATGGGCCACTCTGAGTTAACAAGGGGAAGGAGCTATCACCTGCACACTTGCACATCACAAAGGTTCTGCCTGAGCACTCTCACAAAGGGGTTGTCACTTTTCTTTCGTGACTCCAGACAAGCTGGGTCCAGGACAGGGAGGAAGAGGATGCCCGTCATCTCAGGGGGTGGGGGATGCGCAAACCTCTAGAAGATTCCTTCATTTCAAAGTGGCCATCATGTATAACTATTGGACCCTTAGACCCAACTCTTCAGAAGGACTGTTGTGTTGCTGAAAGGATTGCCACTCTGCTGTACTGCTGCTCTGAAGGACTGCTGCCCTGCTGTGCTGACCTGGTGCCCTCTTGCCTGGGTAAGAAGGAATGGACCTGCATCTCTATGCCCAGGACCCCAGAGTGACTCCAAGGGCTAGTTGGCTGGTCTCCTGATCAGAAGCCTCAGGGACTTAACAGGCTTCCAACAACCTTGAATCCAGCACCTGGACTCTGCCATTTGTGAGTCCTCCCCTTCCAATTAGTGTCACCTCAATCCTCGACTCTTGGAAGTGGATCTGAAGGTGCTCTGTCAGCCCATCTGTCGATCCAGCAGAACCAACACATCTCCTCTGCGGCACGAAGAATCTCCCACAGAACTGGTGCATTGCCTCGGCTGCTCGGCGCATCTCCCAGGGAACCGACGCATCGCCTGCTGCATGGACTTTCCTGATGCAAGGACTTTACATTGCCCATCACAGCACATCCGAGCCAATGAATCTCCACACACGGACACCCCCTCCACCAACGTGGCCTATCAGAACCACTGCTGTGAGATGCATCTCCACACAAGCACATCGCCTCGCACTTTGCAGCTCCCCGGAGCTACCGCTGCGCATCTCCTCACCAGATCTCGCGTTGCCTCTGCTGTGCGACGCATCCTCGACATGGGTCTCTACATCGATTCACAACCAGGATTAAGGTACTGTGTTCAGCGGACCTAAGTGGGTGCCCGTAGCTGGCTGGTGTTCCATCACGGTTGGCCTGAATTACTCTTTTATCCTACACCCATGTTTGCTTGTTGCAATAAGGTTTAAACAATCTCTGCCACACATGTACAACATAACCACACTTCCCACACAGGCCAAACTTCCTTTTCTATCCATCCAAAAACTAGCATTTTATTTTACGTATCCCACCTATAACCGGTTTTCACTTCAAATGTAAGCCTGGGCCCAAGAACAAAACACAATACCAGCACAACACTTGTTAAAGCACGTAACAACAAACAATATCCTTATAGATTACAAGACAGGTACACACTATTCAACCCTTAGCACTGTGGCAAAGTAATGTGCTACCTATCAACATATGTGCTTCGCTGTCTAGTTAGGGATATGAAGTTCTATATAAATAAAACTATGATGCAATACAATACAATACAATACAATTGAGTGTCACGTGTGATACTGTAAGGATCTGTGTCAAGAAGTAATGTTACACTGCCTCCAAACAGCTCCACTGCATGGCGTTATGGATCCCTTTGCAGGCAGTCCTAAGGTTGGTTCGTGGATATGTGGATAGGACAGGAAGCCAGCCGTCATGAAGGCAAAGCCCTCACTACACCTGCAGTGATCAATACGGGGCAAAGGAGTCTTTCTCTTGCAGAATGCCAACATGTTATGTGAATATTGCCTGACTAGGAACGAGAAGGCATTTCCTTATCTATGGAGAGAGGCTAGGAGTAGAAAAGGGGCACAGGATCTAATGGAAGAGAGGGTCCACCTTCAAGAGATGAGACTTTCAGGAAAGGATCTATTCAGAAGCAGAGGCAGGCCCAGAAGAGGAAGGTACTATGCCTGGGTGGAGTTTAGCGGAACTCCGAGAAGTGACCAAAAAACTCCGCTGAGCTACCTGTAGTTCCGCAAGCGGCGGAGTGCTTTTCGTCGTGCCGGTTGTGCTGATTTTTAGCGCCGGGCGTTTGTCCCGCGCTGTACGAATGGCACCACAAGCAGTGCAAGAGGGCACTGCTTCTTTCTGCTGCTCAAGTAGATTTCTACTCGAGCGGCAGATTCCTGAATGCAAACGGAAGGTTTCTCAACGCGAGCAGTAGCGACCATCCCCGACCGCCAGCGTTGAGAAATCTCGCCGGGAGGTGGTCTGGAGTAAGATTTTCCTCGCTTGCGCTTGCCAACTTAATGTTGGCGAGTGAGGAAAAACTCTGCTCCACACAGTTTTTCAGAACTCTGCACTCTACACGGAGCGCGGAGTGGGGAAAACTCTGCAAACTCCATGAGCGGAACCGAATTTCACACCCAGTCCTAGTAGGGACAGAGAGGACAGGTCTTATTCAACTCCCAACTTCACAGCATTTGAGAAGTTGGTGTCTGTTGGAAGGATGGATTCTTGAGCCCCCTTATCTTCTTCCCAGGGATCCAGTCATTTTTAGGAAACATTAACAACCCCTACCACTCACTCTTAAAAGAGCCAACAAATTGGATATGGGACACTTGTGCATAGTGGTATAAATAAATACTTATGGGATACGTATGCATGACGGTATGATGCAATACCCAAACAGCATTGATATCCTTGAAAAGAGAAAGTAAATACTAATCTCAACATTATACACACTTACAATCAAATATAAGAGGAGTGAAGACCTAGTAGTATTGAGCCTTACTCTGGACCAGCTACACTTGGTGTCAGAAGTGGGATTTCATGATGTGCCGCCAGGCCATGGTGAACCTTCTGTCAAGAGCTGGTCTTCTTGGCAATGCTTGGAGAGTTTTTTTCATATGTAGGAATGGCTGAATATTTCCAGAAGCAATGCCAGATGACAGGTTGAAACTGGGAGTCTAATTTTCCTCCAGAAATAATATGCAGTAGGAAGGGGAAAAACTGGAGACCAGAAAAACCTTCCAGCTAATCAGGCCAGGCAGCCAGGGGAAGATCGTAACAATAAGCAGGAGCTTGAGAAGGCGGAGAATCCAGAGTTCAGTGAGCGAGCAACCTAGCAGAATCAATTGTGATACAACCGGACTCAAAACGGACGTCCATTTTATAGTACCAAACAGGATGTGACATAATTCAAAAAGTGGTTCCGCCATCTTGGATTGGAAAATGATCAAATGATAGATTCAAGAAAAACAGAAAAACATAGATACATGTTTTAGAAATAATGTGACATCAGTGTGAGCATGATAACTTCATTATTATTTAATTGTGGCATAGGAATAATATCTACCTTCTGCATGCAGCGTTTCTAAAACACGAGCATGCAGGAAGGAAAATCACCCCAAAATGCTCCGTGCAGCGATGATCAGCCAACACGAGTTTAGCAAAATGGCTCCCTAGGATGCCATCACTTCCCAAGAGAATACCAAGCCGAGGCCCGATAGGGGCCCGCAAAGGAGCGAGGCTGCTACAGAGTCCGTGGATGAGCGCGGCAAAGTAAAGGTAAGGGGGAAACCAAGCTGTCCAAGCCAACAGCAATAGGCGCAAGCTGATGAGCAAACCTTCCTGCATGTCATACAAGACAAGGCGACCAGACAAGTGGTGACCAACAACAAACATCAGGAGGCTTTGGTACAAATAACAGATGTTACAATAGTAGCATGAGTCCATCAGAACATCCCATTCTGACTCCTTCAAAAAATGCACCTGTGTTGAAGGCCCTGAATATTTCCACACCATCTTTCAGCAATTACACTTCAAAGCCACATGGTCACAGGAACAATGAGTTCATATATTGCTCTCCTTAATTCCTTAAGAGTTGCTGCTGCCTTATCAGGCGAGAATTCACATCGTAACACCACCTGTACAAAAATCAATCAGGCTATATAAGAGTATGGGCTACGATGAAGAAATACACTGCTATCCTTTTTGGGAAACAGCGTTTACAACACTGTAAACACAACGTGGTAGTTTACAACGCGGTCGTTACAACGACCGCGTTGTTACCACGCGTGCCATTACATCGCAAGTCGTAACAACGACTTGCGATAGGGGGCGTGTAACACCAGGGAATGTGTTGGATTTTAAATCCAACACCTTACCTGCTGTTGCACAAACTGGAGTAGGAATAGTAACTAATACTATTCCTAAGTCCAGCGCGCCCCCTACAGCAAGTCGTTGTTCCGACTTGCGATGTAATGACGCGCGTGCTAAAAACGCGGTCGTTGTAACGACCGCGTTGTAAACTACCGCTTTGTGAATGCACGCTTTGTAACGTGCTATATTCATCATTTTTCAACCACCAAAATGAAAAACAACAAATCCTCAGACCGCTCTAGCTTAGTACAAAGGCTGTAGCAAACAGGTGACTATGCATCACAATGGCAACAAAACATGAAATCGAAGTTAAAATTGTCATAGAACAAGTTTTCGAGGCTCTTGTGCCTGCAATGGAAAATGAGTTAAAAACATCCCAACCCACCTTGCCTGGTGTAGGTAATCTCCCTACTGTTTACCAGAAAGCAAGAGACCCCAAACCCCTCAATTCTCCCTCAATTTTCTAGCCACGTTCCTCTACCCCACCTACCATTATTCCAAAGAACCTTGGAACAGACGAGGGAATTATCCAGTATACATTTAAAGGATTTGACTTGCCTGTCAAAAAGACCAAGAGTCTATGGATTATATGCCAAACTGGCCCACAACATTCTGAGTGTTGTGAGTGGGGCCACATGGTAAACTCTGCCTACTCAAAGCTGAGTCAGAACCTATGGAAGCCTCTTAGCAAACATCAGCTATGGAAATGTTTCTTCCTCTAACCATCCGCTTGTACAAGATGCATCCATGGAACGCCTCCACCCAAGGGATGGTGAATATTGGAAGCCTCAAAACAGTGATAAAGCCAGAACTATGTCTCCATATACCCTCAGAAGTAGAAGTACCGACACTTGCATTCACAAGGACACCAATCCCTCTCCCACCACAACAGTCAATGTGCGGGTAGAAGACATTTTTTTAGCACTGATAGAACTAACTCCTGCGTTGTGTTTTATGGTTCAGATCCCTTAACCCAATGGTGGCAGGAAGCCCACTTTCTTACAGAAAGAGGTGACATTAATAAAAACCCCAAACACAAGATGACAACAGAGGCAAGTAAAGAAACGAGGTAGACCAAATAGAGTGGCTTTTAGAAGCACTCTACAGGTAGACTGAACCCTGAAGAACCACCAGAGTTTCAGGACAGAACAACAGAAAGGCTCAGCTTTCCAATATGCCATACAAAGGGTATGTGAAGGAAATACCAGCCATATAGCTCAACTATGTCTGTACTTTCGAAAGAGAAACGTTTAGTCTATTGAATGCTTCCCAATGAGAATGGAGGGTTCAAAAAAGCCAAGAAACAAATACTAGTAATCCAATCCTTCAGACAAGTAGTGCTGAGCTGGCCCACAATCATCTGACAGGGGTCATCAGGGCTGACAAAAAACTCAAAATATGATCAGCAGTGACTTTGTTTGGCCTGAGGTGAATGCTGAGATGGGTCAATACTGTTAACAATATCCCATATGTCAATTACTAAATCCTGGGAACCAGCTATGGTCTCCCATACATTCCTTGCCAGTATTCCAGGCACCATTTAAACACATTGGGATTGATTCAGTAGATCACCTTAACTATCAGACAGAGGGCACAAACATATAAGGGTACTTGTGGATTTTGCCACTGGTACCCGGAGGCTTTACACCTGAGATACTACAGCTCCCCCACCCCCATCACTGTAGTACATCAGTACCCTTTTTCCCAAAGCAGGGTTATGTTCCAAGATCATAATATGCTATGAAACCAATTTAAAGTCCCAGTTAATGGGGCGTGTCCAAGATGGTGCCCGTGTAGTAACTTAACTGCGGAGCTCCGCCGCACCGGGAAGTAAATCACCGCTTCCCGGGGGAGCGGCAACCCCAAATCGGCAGCACCGGGTGCGGAAAGTGTGTGGATCCGCCCAGAGGCATCTGCTGAATTCTACACCGCCTGCCGCGACCGTGCCGAGTGCCTGTGGACGGAGGGCGGCCGGTCGGGGCGCTGCTTTACAAAATGGCGCTGGAGTGAAGGCTACAGTGCGGTGCCGAAATAAGCAGCTGCGCTGGGGCACGGGTGCCCAAGGTTGCCGGCACTGCTCTCGGAGGGAACGCGGGGCTGCCCGGGAGCGCCCTTTGAACTCTGTGGCGTCTCCCACGGCTGCGCCGGGTGCTCATGATTGGGGTGCGGCCAGCTGCCTGTTCAGCAAATGGCGCCGAGGTGAAGTCAGCGGGGCAACATCAGTCGGCAGGGCTACTTCGGGCGTGGCTGCCCCAGTCCGTCGGTACCGAGTGCGGAAGGAATAAGGAGCAGCCCAGGTGTATTTACAGTTCCTCACAACGCCCACCACAGCTGCGCCGAGTGCTCGCAGATGGTGTGAGGCCGGCTGGCGGTAAGGCAAGACGGCGACAGTGAGGAGGTAGCAGTGCCGTGTTGCAGGGAGGAGCTGCTTTGGGGGAGATTGCTGGCGGCAGTGCAATAAACCGGCCCCCGTCCCACTGCCCCACATCCTTGCAATAGCCCATATCGCCATGAGTGAGTACAGCGGCAGGCAGCGCCTGACAGGGGTAAACGAAGCAAGCCCACCCCCTGGGGAGAAGTGCGGCCTAGAGGGCATCAGCCGGGATAAGCGAGGCGGCAGGGAAGGACAGCAGAAGTAGCTCGGGCTGTCCTGACGCCTGGACCAAGCCTGATATTGAAGTTCCCAAGGACACGGCCTCCCCGCATAGCTCTCAGCGGCGTAATCGATGAGAGACCCGGCTGCCCCCAACGGGAGGGCTATTGCGGCCGTGGAGGCCCAGCGACCAAGAAGCAAGCTGGAAGTCCACTAGAGAGCCGAGGCACTCAGGTGGGGGGGAAAAGAGTGAGACATTCACGCAGCAAGGTGAGGGCCCCCCTTGAGGTCCTGCTACCCCGTCAGCGGGAAGAGGACACTATTGGGGTCACAAAAGACCCAGAGATCACTGCAAGCAGATTGCCTGGCCTAGCCCCACACCACAGCTTCAGAGAACGCAGGGCTTGGTCGGCGGGCACCACAAAACTATAATGACTACCTCTAGGTCTAAGAGAGACACGACCAGCATTAAAGATTTCCTAGCTAAGGGCGCTGCCAAAAAAGCAGGAATTCCTTCGACCTCTCCAGACAAAGCGGAAGCAAGCGCCTCAACACAGCACGAGATGAACGAGGAGGCCCCCATTACGCGTGGTTTTATGGAGGCACTCTTTGGCACGTTGAGAGATGACATAGCGGCCCTCCGTACAGAAGTAACCAAGGAAGTCAAGGAACTGCGTCACGATATGGGGGAATTGGAGCAGAGGGTGGACTCTGTGGAACACGCCGGGGACTCCAGAGAAGAGGAACTAGAAGAATGCCGCAGAGAGCTCATGGAGCTTAGAGACCGCAACGCCGATCTCAATTTCCACCTTGAGGACCTGGAAAACAGATCCCGCAGATCGAACATTTGACTTAAAGGAGTGCCATTGCAAGCAGATGCAAGGCGCCTGGATGAATACGTGCTGCGTCTCTTTCGCCACATAGTGCCGGATTTGGAGGGGAAAGACCTCTCACTGGATCGAACCCATAGGGCAGGACGCCCATCAACATCCCCAGGCGCCCCTCAGGACATTCTCACATGCATTCACAACTATAAACACAAAGAAACAATAATGGCGGCAGTGCGCGACCAACCCAATGTCCTCTTCGAGGGCAACAAAATCCACCTATATCAGGACCTGTCAAACATCACACTCCAAAGGCGACGAGCAATGAAACCGGTGACGGAATTCTTGAGGGACAAAGGAGTGCAGTATAAGTGGGGCCATCCATTCCACCTGATTTTTGCATGGCAAGGCGAGACTCGGGCAATACGCACGCCCCCGGAGGCAGCAGACATACTGGGTATAGAACTCGACCAGGAATCCTCATCCCAGCGATCAATTACACAGCTGTCATCCCAAGGTTCGAGACGAGGACGACACTCCAGAAATCGCCCGCAACAGCAAATAAGTAGGCCAACAAAGACTGAAAGCATCAAGGAGCGCTTGGCCCTGCTACAGCAACTAACAGAGCAGCACCAATCTCCGGAAAGAGAAACCGACTGATAGCACCTTGAGTGGCCTTCGAATCCTGTAGATGGGAGCTGGCCAGCTCCCCATGGGACACATACATATCTTCATCACTGCTAACCGGTTGCGGCGGGGGCTGCGGACCCCCTTACTTCTCTCCAAATGCTGATACGGACGACAAACGACATGGACCCTCAATACAGAACTGCAAGTTGTGCACCAGTTGGTGCCTTTGTTTTATTCATTGTTAATGTTATTATGTTATCTACATGTGCTCATGCTCAGCGCTCAACCATGCGGTCACTCTCCATATATTGGTCCGGGTGTGGGGTTCTAGGTGGCAGTGTAAGAGACATAGATAGCGGTGACACTCCCCTAGGGAAATGGTGCATATAGTTAGCCTAAATGTAAGGGGTCTCAACTCGCCAACTAAAAGAGTAGCACTCTTAACTCAGCTAAGGGCGGCCCAATGTGATATAGGTCTCCTACAAGAGACCCATCTTCTGAAAAAATATTGGAACAGAATGTGCTCCAGATGGTTCGACCGTCAATTCTGCTCCTCCGGTCAAGGGAAAAAAGTGGGAGTAGCAATCCTGGTAGCTACATATTTTCAAGGGAAAATCATCAATGTACGGTCCAAAATTGCGGGACGTTTGCAGTCCTTAGGGTGTCCCTCGCCCAACATACACTCACGATAGCCTCCATATATGCACCTAACGAACAACAAGAGCACTTTATACTCCAGGCGTTAGGCAAGGTGCTTACATCTCCAGACTCCAATCTTGTAATAGGGGGTGATTTTAATTTGGTAATGGATGCTGCAGCAGACAGAACTCCCCCACGACCAGGGAACTCAGGGATGTTTACCCCGCAGGGAACACGCTGGCTAGCGGAGGCTGGGTTGGCAGACATTTGGCGGACATTTCACCCGACCACGCGGTCTTACTCCTTTTTCTCTGCTGCTCACCAATCCTATGCTAGAATCGATTATTTTCTCATTTCGCCTCCACTGAGCCCGAGAGTGACGCAGGCCACCATTGACGTGGCGTCCCTGTCTGACCATGCTCCCATCCAGCTAGACCAACACCTTCTGACCACGTGCCGGAGTTGTGGATCGTGGCGTCTCAATCCTAAAATGCTATCCTATGACGCAGCATTCAAAGAAGTGGGGAAAGCTATTGTGGACTATCTCGCCATCAACGATACACCACACACGGCAATAGCAACACTCTGGGAAGCTCTTAAGGCGGTCATTAGAGGCACGTATATAGCGATAGCAGCCAGACTCAACAAGGAGCGAGCATTGAAACGCGCCAGCCTAGAAGGTACTGTTAAAGAGCTAGAAGAGGCCCACCAACGCACAGGCTCACACAAAACTATGCGGCAAATGACTATAGCACATAAACAGCTTAGAGAGCTGGGCATGGATGCTGCTGAGTATGCGTTACTACGAACGCGACAGAAATATTATGCGGGGGGAAACATAGCTGGGAAGTTGCTGGCACACAGGTTGCAAACGCAGGTACACTCTAGGTGTGTGCAGGGCCTCGTAGTCGGTAACAACCAGCATGTCACAAGGGACGAGGACATAGCGGCGGAATTTGGTCACTTTTACGCGCACCTTTACAGGGCGGAGGGGAACCCTCCGGAGGACTGCATTCCTTACATCGCACAGGCCCCAATAACAAAGCTGCAGGCCACCTACATTGCGCCCCTGGAGAAAGACATAACAGAACGGGAAGTGCTAGATGCGATAGGGAGCCTCCAATTGGATAAGGCGCCAGGACAGGATGGGTTTATAGCAGCTTTTTACAAACAATTTGCCTCACTTTTGTCCCCAATACTTGCTCGGCTGTACAACTCGTTCAGTGAGACTGGGGAGCTTACGGAATCAATGCGTATGGCAATAATAACAGTGCTGCCCAAACCAGGGAAAGATCCTCAACGCTGCACATCCTACCGTCTCATATCCCTCTTAAATGTGGACGCAAAGATATTTACAGGGATATTGGCACACAGACTGGGTGGGTATATGCCGGGGCTGATCGAGCCTGACCAGTCCGGCTTTATACCAGGCCGCACTTGTGGGGACAACACCAAAAGGCTTTTTCACCTACAGGATAAGACCCGGCATTCTCAAAAACCGACCTTGTTTTTATCGATAGACGCCGAAAAGGCCTTTGACCGCGTCCATTGGCCATTCTTAAAAACAGTGCTGAAAACGGTGGGCTTCGGTCCTAGATTCCGGCGGTGGATCTGGGCTGGGTATGCAGGGCCGAGAGCACTGGTTAAGGTAAACAACGCGCAGTCCCCGTCCTTTTCCATCTCTAGGGGGACCCGCCAGGGCTGTCCGCTCTCACTCCTGTTTGCGCTCTACATGGAGCCGTTGGCAGAACGCATTCGACACCATCCACAGATAGAGGGAGTCTGGATGGGAGGCCAATCTCATAAAATAGCTCTATACACTGATGATGTGTTGCTGGCCATCACAAATCCGCGTCACTCACTGCCCCCCCTCCTTGAGGAACTCGCAGCATTTGGTGAGGTCTCAGGCTTTAAAGTGAATACTACCAAGACCCAAGCCCTTAATATCACTATCCCGCATGATGAGCAACTACGGTTGGTGTCGGAGTTTCCTTTTCAGTGGGCGCAACGGGGAATTCAATATTTGGGCATTCAAATTCTCCCTACCATAGAAGACTCGGTGACACACAACTACTCAGATCTCTTAAAGACAGTGAGGTCCCTCATTCAGTCCTGGCATGGTGGTCCCATTACTGGGTGGGTCGCATAGCAGCTGTCAAAATGACCCTGCTGCCAAAAATTCTCAGGTGATGCCGCTGGCACCTCCCGCTCCCATTTTGAAAAAACTACAGGCAGCTCTCGAGTCCTTTATATGGGCTGGTAAGTGGGCCAGGATGGCGAAGGAGCGGTCTTATGCAAATATATGGTGGTGAGAAGGAGCGGTCTTACCTGCCAATAGCCAAGAGTGATCTGGGTATACCGAACCTGGCAAAGTATTATCAGGCTGCGCAATTACGCTACATGGTCGAATGGCAGCGTCCAATGACAGAGAAACATTGGTGTTTTCTAGACCAAGCGGTGGCGGGAGTCCATATCTGGAAAATCCCATGGCTCCAGCGTAAACACCGCCCGCCGGGTGTCTATATATCGCCGGTGGTTAGAGCCACTATGAGTGTTTGGGACAGGGTGTACTCCTCTAAACAGCTCTCTACACAGATTTCCCCACTCACACCAATCATAGGGAACCCAGACTTTCCGCAGGCCACACAAGAGAAAGCCTTCACACACTGGCAGGAGGCAAATTGCAAACGAATTGGGGATCAATTTGATGTGAGAGGTCTGTTGGATTTTAAAGCGGTCCAGCAAGACTTTGGGCTCCCAGATTCAGAATATTGGCACTATTTGGCGATCCGACACTGGGTGACACTTCCAGATATTAGGCCACATGCCAGCAGGCAACTGTTGTTGTTTGAGCGTTGGCTTTTGTCCAGAAAAGACGACTCCCGCATTTTATCCGACATATACTCCTTTCTAAATACACAGAGTACCCCCTTGCAAGCGCCGGCCAGGAAATGGTGGGCGCTGGAGTGCGAGCGCCGTTTCACCGACAAAGAATGGATGGACATCCTACACCGCGCGTGCACCTCCGCTACCAGCGCCTCCGGCAAAGAGACACTGTTAAAATTAGCACACTACTGGTACTACACCCCAGCTCGTCTTGCCCAATGGCAAAAAGGAAGAGAAGACACATGTTGGAGGCATTGCGCCCAATCAGGCACGCTCACCCACCTGTTATGGCACTGCCCCAAGTTACATAGGTATTGGAGGGATGTGTTGGCTGATATTGATCAGATGTTTGATACCGAAATACCCCGTTTTCCTACCTATGTCCTGTTAGGACTACCCAACACACAAACATATCCGCTACATTCTAATAAAGGAAAGGCTATCACTTTAGCGTTATGTGCGGCAAAACAAGTCCTGCTATCAAAATGGGGCACTGATGTTATCCCAACGCATGCAGATTGGCTCCACAAGCTGTGGGACCTATTGGGGATGGACAAATTGACAGCGGTTGTCAGCCACACCCTACCCAAGTTTGAGAAAAGATGGGGAACATGCATAAAGCATCTTTCAGGAGTGTACCAGGAGCTCACATGTCCAATATACTTGCGTATACTGCAGATTACACCCACCACCCCAACGGCCGATTTGGGGAAAGGGACAGAGTGACGATTTCCATTATGTGATACGAGCATGTATTGTTTTCCTATATTCATTGTTCATTGACGATGTCTGATTATGTTCTCCCTTCCGCCTTCACTCCCCCCTTCTGACCTCTGCTACCTCGCCGGCCAATGGATGTAGGCGAAGGGTGTTGTAAATGTAATAAAAACCGTTACAATCCTAAAGTCCCAGTTAATTAAGCAGTATTGTCACTTGGTTCACATCAAAAACATCAGGATCTATTAATACTACCCCAAACTTATGGACTGGTGGAGAGATATAAGACCATTAAACAAATGTTTAAGAAAGCCATCAGTCGAGATAGTAAAGACTTGGAGAAAGTACCCCCCTCACTTTATTCATACTGCAAAGCACTCCCCAATCATCCGCAGAGTTTAGTCCTCTTGAACTGCTTTTTGGTAGGTTACCCCAGACCCCACTCAATATGAGTAAGGGAGAATGGGAAGGAGAAGAGTGTGAGAACACCCCCTTTCTAACTAGACAGACTACAAGCAGTAAGAGGCTGCAGTCAAACACCTCCTAAAATTCCTAAGAGAAGTATTATAGGCAACAAATTAGGCTGAGGACCATACAAACAGGTAATAAAGTGCTGATCATAAGCCCACATCTAAAATGAAATGTCGCCTAGTGACAAGGTCCATATGAAGTTATTGAAGCAGCTGGACACATCATCTATCAAAAAGCCCAAACTACACTTAACAAAGTGTGAAGACCCTGATGCTCAAAGTTCGATAGGAATCCTCAACAATAAGTATCCCCAACTAGAAAAGAGGTTTTCTATTAGAACTCCTAGTAGCTGAAGGACCTGATAGAAAGGTCCCTTGCTACCAGCACAGAAAGGAAAGTCTAATCCATCTAGCTGATGAAAAAGGTGGGGGATGGATTTGCGGATATGCCTGGGAAACCCCCTCTTGTGGAGCATAACACTGTAACCCAGAGGATGCTGGAGTCTGGCTTGCACCATACTGACCATAACTCCAGAGGACATAGACAAGCTGTACAACAGAAGACTAATAAAGTTCTAAGACTAGGGGTTATAGAACCCTCAGCCAGTGATTGGTCTTCACCTACATTTCTAGTCCTAGAGCCAGATGGAACAATGTTGTTCTGAATGACTTTAGCCCGCTTTCTTATTTTGATGCTTAGCTCATACTGAAAGTGTAGGAATGAACCTTTAGTGAGGTTAGTGAAGGGCACCTTTATCAGCATCCTAGAACTTACTGCTATGAAACAGCCTATTACACCACAGCTCTACCAATTCATGGTTATTCCCTTTGGGCTTCATGGTGGACTCACCATAAAACCCCAATCATGTTCATCCACTTACCTGGATGATGGATAATATCATTGTAATTGTATTGTAATTGCATTTATATAGCGCTTACTACCCCTGATGAGATGTCGAAGCGCTTTTTCGGCGAGTAGCACACTACTCCGGAACCCATAAAGGATTAGTGTTGAATTAGTATAGTGAAATATGAAAGTAATTTGAGTGGTGGATAGGTTAGTCAGTTATTTGGATTCATCAGGATAGCGGAGGAATAGAAGAGGGGAAAAGGTTTGCATTTATAAAGAGCTTGTAACCCCTGATGGGGTGTTTAAGTGCTTTTTTTGGCGAGTAGCACGCTACTCCGCAACCCATAAAGGTTTAGTGATGAATTAGTATAGTGAAATATGAAAGTAATTTGAGTGGTGGATATTAGTCAGTTATTAGCACCTCCTAAGAAGACCATCTTTACCATCCTCAAGCAGTTCTTAGAGGTTTGAGATATACAGCCCTCATCTCTATGGGGCAAACTATATGTTAGTCACACTTGCAGTTCAAAATTTGGACCACTTGTTCAGTCCCAGAAAGACAACATCGAGGCCTTAAAAACATTCCACTGGTTCGCACAAAAAAATATGCTAAGGCATTTATTAGGTTCATTGGCTACTATTTGTGTTTTATCCACAACTTTTCCAAGAAATTGACTACCCTTAACTTCCTGTTACAGAAAAGAGCCCCCAACCTGGCTCCGTGAGCCCACTCCCAAGTGAATGCATTTCAAGCCCTTAAGGTCTCCCTTTCATCTGAGCTGTTGCTAAAAAGCCAACTTTGACTGAGGGTGTAGCAAAACGACAAGAGTGAGAACCCCAAACTTGGCTATGGCTTACAGTTTTCTCATAAAGTAAACGTAACGCAACCGTATATTATCCATATTTGCATAAAATATCCCGATTTACAATGATGTGCCCAGTCACAAAGGAGATCTAAACACTCACTATGTAAGAGAAGCCATTGTGCAAAAACACACTGACACTAATATATCAATGTTCAGACAAACAAAACATTTTCATTAAATGTTTATTAAAAGGAACCAGTGAAATAAATAATATATGATCAACATTTGCCAAATGAAAAGCCATAGCACATGCTGCCATCTACCGGTCAAAAATATGCAACATCAAAAAATACACAACATTAAATTCCTTTTCGAACGAAAAATAGAATGGAAATACTTTTTAAGTTTCACTGTATGCTTCAGAAAGTTGTCCAGTTAATTATATTTACAATGCTGCGTATTTTAAGCATCAAAAGTAGTGTATTTTATTCCTCTTACTTTTATGAACAAACGATTTATAGCCTAGTCAAGCAACAGTTTGAGTTTAATATATACATTTCCAGTTTCTAAATCAGTTTTTTTTGTCTGAGACAGCATTTAGAAAAGGGCACGTTTCTTTTCTTGGCTTCCTGAATCCCTGTTGGAAGCTGAAGTTTGATTCGCCTATATTTAAAAGCAGTTTGACATATTTGGATAAGAGCCTATAGTAAGTATCTACATTTTAACATCACATTTTCAATGCACAGTGCTTTCAACATTTTTTATTAATGACGTTGTGCATCGTGGACTCTTATTGTACCCGTTAAGAGAACGCTCCTCAACAATTATTGTACTCTACCAACTAGTCATAAGGTCAACTGTTATGGCTGAAGTTTTAAATATTCGTGAAAAAATTGTATGAAATTCCATCCTAGATGTGTTATGAAAAGAGCTTAACTTCAAAATAACATTGGGGGCTTATATAGAGAGCATTGCAAACTCAGACAGTTTGCACCTGTGTGAAAGAGAGCACATTTTTGTTTTGTAATCCACACATGGTCCCGCTCAGCACTGGGAGCACCCTAAGAGGATGCACCAAGGCAGGTCTAGCAGGTCAGGTCGTGTCATGTTGATTTGTATAGCGCACTAATCACCCGAGAGGGTATCTAGGCGCTTGGGCAGATGTGCTGTCCCCAATGTGCCTATACAAAGAGCCAGGTCTTCAGCTTCTTGCGTCGTCAAGAAGTGAGGAGGAAGCTCTGATGTGTTGAGGGAGGTTGTTCCATGTCTTGGGTGCGATGTAGGAGAATGAGCGACCTCCAGTTTTGCTTTTGCGGATGCCGGGAGTGTTTGCGAGTGAGAGTGAGGCAGAGTGTAGGTGTCTGGTGGTTTGGTGAAAGTGTATGCAGCTGTTCAAGTATTCTGGTATTCTGGTCCTGTGTTGTGTAGGAATTTGTATGTGTGCGTGAGAAGTTTGAATTGGCTGTGCTTCGGAATGGGGAGCCAGTGAAACTTCCTGAGGTGTGATGTGATGTGGGTGCGACGTCAAAGGTCAAGTATGAGTCTAGCTGTGGTGTTCTGGATGGTCTGGAGTCTGTGTAGGAGTTGTTTGGAGATTCCAGCATAGAGAGTGTAGCTGTAGTCCAGCCTGCTTGTGACGAGTGCTTGCGTGACGGCCCGTCTGGTGTTCTGGGGCAACCATTTGAAGATCTTTCTTGTGTAGGATGTGGAAGCAGGAGGTGCACACTGCATTGACTTGAGCCGTCCTGTTGAGCTTGTCATCTAGCATGATCCCTAGATTTCTTGCATGTCTGTGGGTGTTGGTCCTAGCTCCGACAGCCACCAGGTAGAGTCCCATGGGGAGGCCTTGTTGCTGAAACCCAGTACTTCTGTATTGTCGGAGTTGAGCTTCAGGCAGTTGATTCGTATCCAGTCTGCTACCATGGTCATGCAGTTGGTTCTGGTCGGGGCTGTCTTGTCCATCAAGGAAAGGATGAGTTGGGTGTAATCTCCGTAGGAGATGATGGGGATGTCTTGTGATTGGATGATGTTGGTGAGCGATGTCATGAATGTTGAAAAGAGTGGGGCTGAGGGACGCTCACTGTGGGACTCCGCATATCAGTTTCTTGGTCTCTGATGTGAAGGGTGGCAGCCTGACCCTTTGGGTTCTTCCCGTGAGGAAGTAGAAGATCCATTTGAGAGCTGATCCTTGTATGCCAATCTCGTAGAGTCTTCTGGTGAGGGTGTTGTAGGAGACAGTGTCGAATGTTGCGGAGAGGTTGAGCAGGATGAGGGCCGGTGCTTCTCCTCTGTCCAAGATGATTCAAATGTCATTGGTGGCCGCGTTGAATGCTGTTTCTGTGCTGTGGTTCTTTCTGAATCCTGATTGAGTGTTGTCTAGAATATGGAGAAGTTTGAGATGGGTTATGAGTTGCTTGTTGATAGCCTTCTCAATCACTTTGCTTAGGGGAGTAAGATGGGTCGGAAGTTGCTCAGTTGATTTGGTTCAATTGTGGGCTTCTTGAGGAAGGCATTGATTTCTGCAAGTTTCCATTCATCCTGGAAATTGGCGGACGTGATGGAGATGTTGATGATGTGGGTCAGGGTGGTGCTGATTGGTGATGCTCCCAGGTTGTAGATGTGGTGGGGGGCATGGGTTCATTGGGCCCCCTGAAAGATTTGTCCTCATGAATTGCCGCTATGTCATTTCTGGTGAGGGTTGTCCATTCAGTCTGGTGGCTACCTTGGCTGGTGGTGGGTAGGCTAACAATGAGTTCTCTGGGGTTGGGTAGGTGTATAAAGTTGCGGTAGATGTTTACGATTTTACTGTGGAAGAAGTTGGATAGGTTGTTGCAGAGTTGTTGGGAGACAGTGATGTTCTTGACATGGCTGAGGGCGAGGTGAAATCCTTGATGATCAAAAATATCTCCTTGCAGCTGTTGGAGCTTTCTTCGATGTTGTCCACTAGTGCTTTTTTCTTGGTGTCTCTTATTTGCTGGTGATAGCTTCTGAGTGCAGCCTGTAGGTATTTCTGTTGGTGGTGTCGTGGCTGGCTCTCCATTTCCTTTCTAGCTGTTCACAGTGTTGTTTGGTGTCTCTGGGGTCTTCTGCATACCTCTGGTCTGCTTGTTTGATCTTCTGTGCTTGTTGGGTTTGATGGGTGTAAGGGAGTCCATGCAGTTGTTGATCCAGTTGTTGAAGTTGTTGATGTCCTTATTGAGGTTGTCTGTAGGACAAGGATGATCCACGCTGAGCCAGTCTGCTTCTGTGATTTTGCCCCAGCTTCGGCTTGGAATGCTGACACTGGTAGGGGTGTTTACTTGAGGTGAGTTAATTTGGACGTAGATGATGGAGTGGTCGGACCATGTGAGCAGTGTGGTGATATGCACCGAGTTGTATAAGACCCCAACTGGCGCTACATCATGTGTGAAGTATTTGTACATGCAGAGCACCCACATACTTTGCACTTGAAGAGTGACTTGCAGCACCTTGGACAGTCCTGAGTGGTGGCAAGCTCTGGACAATGGAATAAACATACATGGCAAGAGGCTATACTGTGAACAGGTCTGTGAACACACCTTGAAGGCTGATTGGGATTTTTAACAAATAGCAGTGCATTGTTTGAAACATAAAAGAGGGCTGGTCCCCCTTGCATCCTGCCCCACAAGGAGGTGGGACTACTCCATGGTACTTGGTCTTGTTTCCTTATATCCATGTCTTTTCTGAAAATCATCTCACAACTTTGTAGTGACAAAATAACATTGATTTATCTTTGCTTGTAGTGCCCAGAGTTTAAACTATGAGGGTCTTCCCATAGCATGCCATACACAGGGTCAGACTGGGGCAAAAAATAGGCCCGGGGACCAAAATAAAAGTAGGGGTGGTCAGAACTCGCTGAGCTTTATTCCGCGCAGTTACATAAAAACTCCGCTGAATTCCACGGAGCTCCGCCCACCCCTATTTTAGACATCTCCCTGCTACGTCCCTTTGGTGCGATTCCAACTCCCAGCCTCTCCTCTTGGAGGAAGTTCCTCCTTCACTCCCTGTAAACCATCCTCTTCTATGATTTCCATTTGATTGACGGGTGTCTGCCAAAGCCCTGCCAGTTCTGACAAGTGAAGCAGGATTCAGGCGTCGGCCACAAGCGAGTGTTCAATTAATCATTATGCATTTAAGCCTGTGTTAATAAGTGCTAAATTACAATCGATATTCACGGGGAGCGGTGGCAGCTGGTGGAACAACATTGTACTATTGTATATATAACATTGTATATATAGGACTACTGTTCGTCTCGCTCACTCTCAGCGAATGAGCCACGAAAGCCCTCCCTCACCCAGCAGCGGCCACCCACAATGTGCCTTTCAAACCTGGCCCCAGCACATCCCTGCCAAAGGCACTTTGTGTATTGACACAATGGAACAGGCAGATATCTTTATAGGTCAGTGATGCATTTAATGGTTTGGGTATAAACTGGATTGTCACGTTTGGCATGTGTAAATGCGCCTCTTCTTTTTGCATTTGGAGGAGAGGCAGATCAGGGAGAGGAGGTGGGGTGGGGTGCAGGCTGGCACTGTGATTGGGCCGCTGTATGATGCAGTAGGTTGGCAAATCTGTAGCTTTTACTGTTGGATCCTTTTAATAGTACGAGTGCAGAACAGGCATCAGTGGAAATTGGCTGCACTCGCTGTGAGACACACTACCGCCTTGAAATGCTTCTGCACCCCTAGTTTCTCACTGTTAACTCCACAGGGGTTGGTGAGTAGAAGCTTCTGACTGTAGGTTATCCAGGTATAATCTCGAAAACTAAATATCAACTTGCACAAGTTTCAACACAAGTATTGCGACATGGAGAAATGTTGACAGTCACTTTGTATTAACTAGCAAACATCAACAGGGGTCCTGTCCCAAATTTGCTAGCAATTCAGTTTTATAGCTTAGTAGTCAGTTACTCAGGTTGGTCTTCTGGTAGGGCATATTTAAAGCAGAACAACTGTATTGCATGTCCAGTTTTTGATGTTGTGATTTGTGTATGTCGACATTATGCCCTAGAACCAGCTGGAATTATACTGTAGCAGGTCCGCATTCTCCATAGACAATCCAAAAACCATACTCTCACCTCCCACTCTCCAGGATTAGTCTCATCTGTTCCCTGCAGGTAGGCCTCTTGGTGATGCCGGCTTCTTCTCTCCTGCAGTTTTTGCAGGCAGTGGCACTTGGGGCCCTCTCGAGCCTGGAAGAAATCAGAGGCTCTGAGCCCAAGGTCTCGGCAGAGCTGTCCATGCTGTCCTGTTGCTGGAACCCGTGGTGCTCATGCCAACCCCCGCTCTGGCCACCATTGAAGCTGTCACGAGGAGACCGGCAAAGAGGCGCGGTTCAAGGGCCCCTTAAGAGGCACCTCCAAATGGCTCTGGGGGCCAGCACCACCACCCTCCTCTGGCCCTGGTCGCACCCCTTAATACACCCGCCACTCCACAGGTCTCCCACTGCCAGCGCCCAGGTGTAGCTGCACCAAACCAACACTCCAGTTCTGCACAGTGCTCACAGACCTATGCCCTTCAGCCGCCTAACTCTGAATGCAGCCGATGCCGGGCCCAAGTTCCAGGTCCATATCACTCCTGCCACTACTATCCGGGAGGGGGAATAGGTCTGGTGGCATTCGGGCTTCCTGTCAGCCCTGACGGAGGCTCTTTCCTGAACACCCTCTGTTTCATGTGGTACAACCCAGCCTGGCAACTTTCTCAGGTACTTGGTGAGCACGTGTCCCTCCTTGACAGCAGAAACAGCTGGTCAGGCTACCTAGCCCCCAGTGCTGTCGCGCCGCACTAGGAGCTTGCTGATCCATAGCTACGTTGGGTGCTTTGTGAACATGTTCTTCCACTAAAGGAGATTTATGAAAGAGCCAAAAAACAGAGCATTTTATATTCCATTACTGGGTGGGTGCCGGTTAACTCCGCCACACAGTGGTGGCAGAATATTCTACGAACTCCGCGCTCCAAGAGGAGTGGGAAAACTTTGCAAATTCTGCCGGCAGAGCGCAGTTTACCGCCCACCCCTGAATAAAAGTAGCTCCCATTAGTGGACCAGATAATTTAAAATGTGGCCAACATTTGCAAATCAGGTCAGTTTGAATTTGTAAAGACACGCTATATGGGTATTTTGCATTGTATGGGAAACTATGCATTTGTGTTTGCTGCAGGCAATGTTTGTGTTAATATCAGGGAAATGAACAGTAAAATCCAGCCCACCAGGTCATAAAACGGCCTCCAAACTGCTAAAGAAACGGCCCACGTACTGCCTGATTGCCCTGTGGGCTAGTCTGACCCTGGTCATATCTTCTTAAGCATCACCAGCAAAGGGAATTTCAAAGCATATGATAAGTAGCCGTTTCAGTGGAAATTATGGGCTCACTGATACCTACTGTGTCCAGACATTATGCCTGGCACTGCAGTTAAAGCCCTGTATGTCAGATCTGCTATGCTGAAATGTGTCTCTAGGTGGTCTATGCATTCCTCAAACTGATACAACATATATCAGGATGTATGGTTGGTGTTGTGGGGCTGCAGGTATGTAACACAGGCCCCTGTAGCTACTGTGGTGCAGAGGCTGCCCCATTTTGCCCACAGCCAATGAATATCTGTGCGATACGGGAGACCCAAGGGACCCTCATCACAATCTGCTGGAGGGGCCATCATTTAGCGTTACACCACTATGTAGCTAGCCAAACACAGGCGCACTGTAAGATCTGAGGGTCTTTTCCATATCCGCACAGCCACTGGGTTCAAAAGCATGTTTGTAACTGTAGGGGTTATAGAGTAATACTGAGAGACTAGGAAATTATGAAAAAGGAAATAATCTTGTCACATTGTTTATCCTGCCACAACTCCCTGGTTTAACGTGAATGTACTTGATGAAGGTATACAGCAGTAGAGTGGACACAGTTGAGTTTATAGAGGCAGTGAGAGCTGCCACTGAAGCCTAAAAATAGGAAGGAAGCAAAATAGCCCACTGCCATTGGCCAGGTTAATAAAGTACAAGAAACGGTGACATCAGTATGGTTAATGTTCCCATGCTGGAGAGGCCATCCACCTAATTTATAAATGACTGCCAAGCATGCAATCATTTATGAAGGCAGTGCCATGCATTTTACTGTTTGGTGCAGGGCTGCATCGGAAGGATACAGCCCTGCCGCAAAGAGTACTCTTTTTTTGGGTTTATATTTCTGAAAAGAAAAAAAGTAATGCTTCCCTCACCATGGGAGTCTTCTCCCATGGGGGAGGGAGCTTTATAATGTTTTTATTGTTCCTAAGCGCCAGGTTTTACCTGGCTGTAAAACACAGTGAAAAATAACTTCATGTCTGCCCACTTCAACTGGTTGGGCAGACATGAAGCCATTTCTGCAATGGCCCTTACTCCCCAGGGCCGTAGGAGAAGTTTGGCCATGGCAGAGACAAAGTAGCCTCCGCCATCGCCAAACTTAAGGGCCGCCCGCAATTAAATTTGGCGTGAAGACCACTATATTTTGGGGAGGAAACTCTGTCGCCATTGTGATGGAGTGCCCTCTCCACCAATATAAAAATCAGGCCCTAAATCTTCTTAGCTTTTTGTCTTATAGGTGGGTGATTATAAACACCTAGGAAATCCAATATATATATATATATGTATGTATATATATATATATATATATATATATATATATATATATATATATATATATATATATGCTTAGGTGGGAAGTTTTCTACAGCCTCTTATTCATTCAGTGGCACAGTACCCCAGTGATATGGACCACTCACACACAAACCAAAGAACTCCTTATTTAGATGCATATTGAATTATAAAGTCTCTGGCAGACGTCTTAAAACCCTCCCAAGTGGCAAGAAAAGCAATATCATCTGATAGATTATGTTGAAAAAAGTAAGTGAAAGACGAAATAAAAGAGGTATCCAAATGAAAAGTATTTTTGCATTCCATCTTCTTGGTTCAGTGGGTTTGAGTAAAATATCGAATTGTACGGCGATGGGTGCATAGTCAAAGAGTAAAATTGTTCCTCTTTCTGCTGTTGCAGGGATTCTGCGAAATCACAGAACTATGAATGGGATTATGGGACCTTAGTAGGCAGGGACTGACCTATCCTACCACCTTAGTACCCATGTGCCCGGGACCGACTAGCTATAGTGTCTCACTTGCCCTCCTACTCACACACAGAGGAACAAGTTATTAGACACGCTAGAACACAACTCTCCCGACTGTCCACAATAAGATCTGACAGAGACATGAAAAATTTTAAAATGTTTATTTTAACTAACGTGCTCTAGTATGCAGTATACATGCCACAACCAGTAGAAAAATGCCTAACACAAATACAGTCAGCATAGCAAGTAGTCCGTAAATCATAAAACGAGCTGCCATGATGTACGACAGTTTAGCCTAACCCCCTCCCCTTGTATAGAAGTAAGATGATTATATATTAGAAGATCTCTGGGTGTTATCAGCAGACCCCGTACCTCAGTCTATAGATGGTAGATCTACATCACAGGTGCTGTCACGCTCTTCTCCCTGGAAAGGTCCCTCTCCTAGTGTGTGTTATCTATCCGTGTAACTTCATATGACCAAAGTACATGTTCCCAAACAACAGCTGCACCTGCATGTTTTGACTAGGTGCTAGGGCCTGACCAGAACAAAATAACAAGGGGCATTGTTGTTCGACCTAGTTCACAATGTTCAGACTGAATCCCAGGAACGAGAAAAGTGCAAAAACAACAGCATGTTCCATGTGAAAGTTTCAGTGTGGCACAAGCAAAATAAATTTGTGTAGTAACGTGTGCAAAGCAGCGGACAGTCAGCAACGTTCTCATGCTAGCATAGGGAAGACAACAATGCCCACATGGGCCACGTGACACTGTAGAGTGTAAAGTCTGAAATAGATCATGTGAGATAAAAATTTGATCTATTCTTCATTGTGTTTGGTGAATAGGAGAAAAATATATGTAATCTCTTATTGTAGTGTGACATGGTCTTCAAGCAACAATTAATGCTTTTTGCCTAATTGTGTTGAAAATATTTTCTGGTGCGTGTTAAGGATATCTTGAAATGCAAAGTTCCTGTCAATTAAAGGATCTATAATTTGGTTACAATCACCTGTGAAAATAAGATTTTCTCTGAATATTGCACGAATTGTTGGGAAATATTAGACCAAAACTGATAGGTTGGTTGTGTAGGGCCATATACAATGAAAATGGAAATAGAAACATTATCAAGAAGGAAAAATGTGGATAACCATCTTCCTTCTGTATCTGTTTCTTGGGGTTTAAGCTGAATGTTAAGAGATTTACGACATAAGGTTAAAACACCACTGCATTTCCAGTTCCTGGAGAAAAAAAACTTTCCCAGCCTATCCTCTCTTTGGCTTTAAAGATTCAATCTCAGTAAAATGCGATTCTTGTATAAGTGCAATATCAGCATTAAGATTTGATAAATGAGTTAATACACCTTGTCGCTTAATAGGGGAACCCAAATCATTGACATTCCAAGTTACAACTTTCAAGGATATAAGAAAAAGGTAAGGTGAATATAATCAAACTCAACAATATGCATAAATAACAAGAAGAATATGTAAAAGAAACGACTATGTAATAAGAAAAAGAAAAATAGATATGTCAGTAAGAGAAAAGAGAAAAAGTTTGAAAAATGAAGGAGAGAAGGGAGAAAAATGATATATATATGAAAAAAATAGCTGAATCAATTAAGATAAGAAACAAAAGGATAAACAAAAGGGACGAGAAAAACATACCTAGGTAGACATCGGAAGTTGAGGATACATGGAAAAGATGACACATCTGGGCTTCAGGGAAAAGACTCGGTGTGATTTTAATACACAGGATGCGAGATAGCACAGGCTTGAAAATGAAGGCAATACCTGCAAAGAAAGTATTAACTAGTTAAGAAAAATAACAGTATATACAGAGGATACTAAAAACCACAATGGTAAAATCAGGATTCAACATGAAGAGTTGTAATATTTTAAAAGAGAAACTGTTGAAAAGCATAAATTATAAGTCAATGTTCAGTAGATCTGGATATGTCCATGGCTTCATCTTTACAAGAAAACATTTCAAACGCGCTGGATCCTCATACATTATTGTTTTGTTTATGTATGTGACTTTAAAAAGACATTGACGAAATAAACCAAAACGAGCATTGAGAGAGCGAAGCTCCAGCCTCATGTTTAAGAATGCTTTGTGTCTATTAGCAGATCCGTTAGCATAGTCTTGTGAGAAGTAAAGATTGTTTCCTGACCAGGAGATTTTTTTCTTAGTTTTGACTGAGGAGATGACTTTAAGTCAGTGTACTCTAAGAAGAAGAGAATGACTCCTCTAGGTTTATTTGATGAAGATGCAAATTTAGATGTGGCACCCAATTTGTGCGCTCTTTGTATATTGAGTAAGGGCATTTTCGGCATATCTAATAGTTTAGGTAGGAATGAATTGAAGAAGGAAAGTGGGTCAGTACTCTCTGTGACTTCTGGTAATATGTAAATTTGTAGGTTATTCCTTCTGCTTCAAATTTTAAGGTCTTCAATATGTTTTTGAAGA
Source organism: Calotriton arnoldi (assembly GCA_963921515.1). Taxonomy (NCBI): domain Eukaryota; kingdom Metazoa; phylum Chordata; class Amphibia; order Caudata; family Salamandridae; genus Calotriton; species Calotriton arnoldi. The sequence goes on along the minus strand of CAWUFW010013009.1, from coordinate 273,638 downwards.
CTGGAGACTTGTGTTTGAAGGTGATTAACTTTAAGAGTAGTAGCTGTAAAAAATGAAACTTTATGTAACCACACACCTATTAGTCGTAATAGTGGTGCACCATTAGAACGAGTCCGCAGAATTGGGGTTCTACACACCAGACTAGCCCCCTTTTTAAATCACTCAGATCTTTCCTTCTAAACCACCTAGATCCTAGTATTGTCGTTTTCTTTATTTGATAGATTTTTCACATTACTGTGAGGGACCTTGCGACCCACAGTTTAACTACGGATGTTGGCGCGTGCATTTTTGGCCGCACTTTGCTCCCGGAAATTAGTAAGTGTTGTGTTAGTACCAGTATAGACACTTTAGGTCTCAGTATGACTAAGTAGTTCGCAACCTGATCTTGTGTCTTCTCTGACTTTAGGAGCTCCGTTGAGCCCACTTCCCTTGACTGTACAGCCTGATTCTACGTACTGTTGGCCAGAGTAGGTAACCACTACCTTTAAATATGAGCATTCACAACCTGTCATGATGACCCCCCTCTAATACGGAATATCCAATTGTTTTCAGGTGCTCTTTTCAGTCTGTCCTGATGAAGACCCCACCCTAAGGATTTAATCACCTTAAATGTCTTAGGGGTCGAAACGTTGACTACTTCTACTTATCATACAAGCCCTGATGACTGAAATTCATTATTAGCGTCTTCTAATGCTATGTGTGTTTACTGGAACAGTTGACCTGAGATAGGCCGGAAAGGTCTCACTATGTGAATTTGATGTATATATGTCACATTACCTCTCCCTTGTCTATTACCCTCACTCATTCACTTTGACCCAGAACTCACCTACCCTTCCTTCCCCAACACTAGAGCACTTTCATTATAAATATATCTATGATTCTAGATGCAAGAGCAACTGTGTTGCCTAACTAAAGTGATTAATGCTTTAAAAATTAATTGCATTCATTGGAGACTATATTAATGCTCTGAAAATAAATTGCATTCATTGCAGATTATGCAAAATTGGTGTCGTGAATGCCGCTATCGCCTTTGTATTGTTAAATTGTTGCTACTCTGACCAATTGTTTATTGTACTGCAATTTTGACCCGGGTCTGGTAGCATTTCGGGTAACCCCATTAATACTTAACATTGTTTCGTTTTCAGCATAGACTATATTTTCTTTCTACCTTTCTACATTTTACAGTTTACAGACATTCTTTTAATTTTAGCTTTAGACCAATGTTTCCCAAACCTTTGATTTATGGTGGTATGTCCAAGCTACAAATAAAGATGCCTTTAAATTCTGTATTTACCTTGTCACGTTTGCTGATGATTAAAACACATAGGTTCAAGGTCAGGCTATGTCTGCAGCTGCTTGTGTTTTTTAACATAACTGGCGTTTATAAACTCCTCTCAGTTTGTAGCTGGAGAAACAAAAGTAAAGTTAATTATGGGCTAATCTTGCTGGGGTACATTAAGTATGAAAAAAGGATAGGCTATGGCATGTCATTTTTTCGTAGCGCATAACAAAATGTAAATACCTGTAAATAAACTGTATAAATTCTGCAGTTAGAAAAGCAAAAATAAAGAACTTTTCTGTATAATTCTGAAGTTTGATTGGAACAAAGATTTTAATAGGATCAGAACAAAGCAAGGCTGTTTACTCTCTATTGACTGAAACCCGATTTCCACACATTATCATTTGTGTGCAATATAGTTTAAAACTGTGTGTGTGTAAATTTAGTGACCATTTCAATGGAAATGTGTTCTCTGTAAATGACAATGCGGTAACACACCATGCTTTAGTTACATTAAAAAAATTGCCCGCCTCATGTTCATTAAAGCTAGGTGGGCTGCAAAAGTTGATTGTACTAAAAAGGGTGTCGTGGTTCTAAAACGTTTGAGAAGCACTGCGCTAGGCACAAATGATGGCAGTAAAATTACACCCAAAAAGTACTTTTACTAAAAATCTTGGTCCAGATGTATGAAGCTCTGGTCACAAAATTCTGGTCTCACTTTGTGACCAATATTTTTGCAACCAGTGTGGTATTTTGTGAAGCGGCTTATGTACAAATAGGTCCTTTCACAAAATACCAAATCATAGTGGGTCACAATTCAACCTACCTTAACAATACTAATAAGGTAAGTAACAAAATGTCACTCACTATGATTCTCAGCCATCACAGGGATAGTGGCCTGCTGAGGTCAGCAGATCACTAAGTCTGTGGTTGCTTTTAAATAAAGCAATCATTTTTTTAAAATGTAGACCATTTTCCTTAACAGAAAACAGAATGTGTTTAAAAAAAACAGAAAGGGAAAGTTTAAGTAACATTTTTTCAAGAGTAGGGATAGAACCACTGCGTACTCTAAAAAAAGGTTTTTATCAACAGTTACTAAGGGGAGGCGTTAATGCAACATTTGTGTACTCAGTAAAATATTAATGTTTTGCAACCTGATTTTGCTCACAAAACATTACTGCATTCCATTCCAAATTAATATTTGGAAGGAACGCCCTTAACACACCACTTACAAATGCTGATTCAGTATTTAGTGGCAAACACGAATTGTGATGCAATAATGTGTTATTGTATTACAATTTGGGTTTGTTACATACCAAAAGGTATTATTTATGGGTGCAAATAGCCCAATATGGTGAATCAGACCTTTTGTGAACACTAAATTGCTTTGCATATCTGGCCCTTATTCTTGCTAGCCCTTTCTGACGTCAATGACCACCGTTTTCAATTCCTGTAAATCCCATTAATATGCTGAAAGCTGGATTTTCATTTAACAGCCCTGTGCAGTCTAGGAGTTGTAGTCTTGGTTTACGTGAGTTGATCCATTTGAGCTCACACACCTAGAAACAATTTTCTTTCAACAATTTTATATAGCACAAACCTGGCCCAAGGGCCTTGGAGCGCTTTATATGAGCACCAGAAAATGTTACCCTTTTTTAGGTCTTGCCCAAGACAGCACATGCAAGATCTTTTGTTCTAAATATAGCGGGCTTGAAGGCCACCTGTTATAACTGGGGGTCTCTAGTTGGCTGAGGTAGGTACCTTAGTCCAAATAGGGACCCTTGCTTCTAGTCAGGGAAAGGAGGGACACCCTCTTAGATAACCCCTGCTCACCCCCGGTAGCTTGGCACGAGCAGCCAGGCTTATCTCCAAGGCAATGTGTAAAGTATTTGCAACCACACTCCCAGTAACACAGTGATAACACCACAAATGGACACCACACTGGTTTTATAAAAATAGCGGTATCTTTATCAAAAAGAAATACGATGAGACCAAACGATAAAAATCCAACATATGCGTATTCGTAATATCTCACACCGGTTATTAGGCCAACAATCACTTGTAGGTTCTTGCGTTATTAATGAGCAGTTCACGATGATCTAATGCAGTCCTAATGCAATGCTATGCAGTTCGTAATGCAGTTCGTAATGTAGAAATCAAACAGTCCTTAATGCCAGTACTAATGCGAATCGTAGAAGCACGTAATAATGCAGTGTGCAATGCAAGTACTAATGCGGATCGTAAAGCAAGTAATAATGCAGTTCGTAATGCAAGTACTAATGCAGATCGTAAAGCAAGTAATAATGCAGTTCGTAATGCAAGTACTAATGCGAATCGTAAAACAAGTAACAATGCAGTTCGGCATCGATCGCGGTGCTTGTGAAGGTCTCTATGCCACTCTTGGCTGACTCGCGGTCAGCGGCTGCCGAAATATGCCCCCAATACTGTTACGAAGGAAACAACGTGCAACTCCACAATCTGACCCCTGTACTGCCACTCCTCGGCGAGTACAGCCGCAATACTGACTTGAGCGGAGGCTTGCGCTGCAAAGATGGGAAAGGCCGAGAGCGGTCTCTCGTAGCACGCACTCCGGCCCAGGCGGCAACACACGCACGCTCGCTGAGCGTTACCTGGGGGGGGGTGCTGTCTCTCTCTCCTCTCCTTGCGGCTTGGGCGTCACGCTGTACAGCTTCGGGTTGGCGCCGGCTGCTGCTCGCAGTGAGAGTCGGGCTACCAGGCGACGGCCTCGCAGCTGATCGGCTCCCGGCGCGGCTCCGTTGATCTTGGGCAAAGGCAGGCTCGGGCCGGCGGCGGTGATTCCTCACGGCTCCCCCTTGGGACGACGGTCCGGGCCGATGGCGATAACGATCACAGCACTTCTGGTCACGCTGTCGATCTAAGCAGGGCGCAAGACTGCTACGGGGCACACAGTCACGGGGCAAGTCTCACGAAGGTCTCAGGCTGCAAAAAGCACACGCACACAGCGTCGCTGAGACACACTTGGAAACTTTCACCTCACGGCTCCACCTTGGGACGACGGTCCGGGGCGATGGTGATAACGATCACAGCACTTCTGGTCACGCTGTCGATCGAAGCAGGGCGCAAGACTGCTCCGGGGCACACAGTCACGGGGCAAGTCTCACGAAGGTCTCAGGCTGCAAAAAGCACACGCACACAATGTCGCTGAGACACACCTGGAAACTTTTATGTTCCTGAGTTTCCACAACAGGGAGCCAGCTCCTCTCGGGCCCTTGGAGACAAGTTACTTCAGGACACAGCACACAGCAAAGTCCTTTCAAGCAGGGGGACACAGCACACAGCAAAGTCCCTTGTCCTCTCCTTAGTCAAATCAGCAAACTGCAGGCCAGCCCCAGAACACACAGCAAGGGCAGTCCTTCTCTTCAGTCTCTTCAGCTGTTCTTCCTTGGCAGAGGTTCCTCTTGATCACGAAGTAGTTTCAATCCTTTTTCAGTCTGGATTGCAGTCTTGAGTTCAGGGGTTTCAGCTCTTACATTTATACCCCTAAATGCCTTTGAAGTCTTTGTGTTCAAGGGGCTCTGAGCCCGGTCCAAACCAGTTCTGGGTGCCTTCCTGCCAGTGCACCTCTTCTTTCTTTGATAGTGGGGGTCTGGGCCTCAGACACTCTGCAGGAGGTGGAGCCATTCCTTTGTGGCAGCAGCACAGGCCTCTTCGCATCAAAGGGGCTACTCTTCCCCCTACACCAAATGCAGGCCAGCCTGTGCTATCTCACCTACCCCTCTCTGGTGTCAGGACACTCCCCAGACCCTGTCACATCCAAACCCAGACAGGCAATACACAACCAGGCAGAGACACACAGGATGGTTAGGACAAGAAACCAGCCACTTCTAAAAGTGTGGTTTCTAAACACACAATTTAAAAACCATCTATTTAATTATGCTGGATTGACTTGCACAAATTATTAAGACAGGATATTGTATTGTTGAGTGGAGCATTGTCATTGGAAATTAAATAGCTTTGTTGAAATAACTTATCAAGACTGGTGTTTCCTGTGAGTCGCCATATTGAAAATAGGATAAACCAATTTGCTTACTGTCTAAGAACAGAGAAGTAAATACTAAGAGTGCCGAGGTACAGTGTTTTTCTCAAGTACGACACAGGGGTTCGGATGAACTTCCGTGTAATGACATCCTTGGTAGTGGGGTGTTTTTTGTTACCTTGAGGGGCACCAATACTGTTAATTCTTTACTTTCCAGTACCAATACATGTGTGTTTTTTTGGGATTGATGTGCTACTGTTTTTACCACCACTACCTCGTGTCTATCTGGCACTTACTCGCCTTGATAGTGAGCCCTGCCCTCTGCAGGGCCTTCAACACTTCGCAGAGGTGTTGCAAATGTTCCTCCCATCTGGAGCTGAACACAGCAATGTCATCCAGGTAGACGGCGCTGAATTCCTCCAGCCCACACAGCACCTGGTTAACCAGTCTCTGGAAGGTGGCAGGGGCGTTCTTCAACCCAAAGGGCATAACCCTGAATTGGTAGTGCCCCTCTGGCGTTGAGAATGCTGACCTCTCTTTGGCCCCCTCGGTCAAGGCAATCTGCCAGTACCCAGACGTCAAGTCGAATGTACTGAGGTACCGGGGAGCTCCCAGCCGATCCACGAGCTCATCAGCTCTGGGGATGGGATGAGCGTCAGTCTTGGTGACCGCATTGAGCCCCCGGTAATCCACACAGAACCGGAGTTCTGGGGTGGCACCCGGCGCAGCAGCTTTTGGCACAAGGACCACTGGGCTAGCCCAGGGGCTGCTGGATGGCTCAATTACCCCTAGCGCCAGCATCTTGGAAACCTCCTCCTTGATGCTGGCCCTGACCTTATCAGCTACTCTGTAAAATTTTTGTTTTACAGGCAGGCTGTCTCCAGTGTCCACATCATGGACGTACCACTGGGTGACTACTGGGGTCAGAGAGAACAGGGAGGTGAACTGACCCAACACCTGGTGACAGTCCCCCTGCTGTTCTGGGGCCAGGGTAGACGAGAGGTTCACCCCATCCACTGACCCATCCTTTTCTCTGGCTGACAGGAGGTCAGGAAGAGTTTCACTCTCCTCTTCCGCCCCGTCATCTGTAGCCAAGAGCATGGTCACCTCAGACCTCTCAAAGTGGGGCTTGAGGCGGTTCACATGGAGGACCCTCAGAGGGTTCCTAGGAAACTGTAAGTCAACCAGGTAGGTCACTTCGCTCCTGCACTCCACCACCTCATAAGGCCCAGTCCACTTTTCCTGGAGCGCGCAGGGCTCCACTGGTGCCATCAACCACACTTTTTGCCCAGGTTGAAACTCGACCAGAGTGGCATTCTGGTCGTACCACCATTTCATTTCTTCCTGGCTGGCTTCCAGATTCGCCTGAGCAAGTTGCCTGAAACGCCTAGTTTGGTTCCTGAAGGCCAGCATGTAGCTATATACACCCTGGGGGTTTTTACTAGGAGCCTTCTCCCAGCCCTCCTTCACCAAACTCAAGGGTCCTCTTACCGGGTGACCATACAGTAGCTCAAAGGGACTGAACCCTAAGGACTTCTGTGGCACCTCTCTGTAAGCAAACAGCAGGCATGGTAAGAGGACGTCCCACTTACGCCTCATGGGTTCTTCAAGGCCCATAATCATGCCCTTCAGGGTCCGGTTAAATCTCTCAACCAGCCCGTTACCTTGGGGGTGGTAAGGCGTGGTGAACTTATAGGTTACACCGCACTCCTTCCACAGAGATTTCATATACCTCGATATGAAATTAGTACCCCGGTCGGACACCACCTCTCTGGGGAATCCCACGCAGGAGAAAATCCCCATGAGTGCACGACCCACCATGGGGGCTGTCACCGTCCGGAGAGGGATGGCTTCCGGGTACCGGGTGGCATGGTCCACCAAGACCAGGATGAACCTGTTGCCCATGGCTGTCTTGGGATCCAGAGGCCCCACAATGTCAATGCCCACCCTCTCAAAGGGGGTGCTGACTACAGGGAAAGGTTTGAGAGGAGCCTTGCGCTTCCACCCACTCTTACCACTTGCCTGGCAAGTCTGACAGGTCCTGCAATGAGTATCAGAACTCTTGCGCATTTTAGGCCAGTAGAAGTGGGTGACAAGCCTCTCAAAGGTCTTGTCCTGCCCCAAATGTCCTGCTAAAGGTACATCATGAGCCAACCCCAATAGGAAGGCTCTGAAGCGCTGGGGTACCACCAGCACATGGGCTGACCCAGGCTCAGCAACCTTAGGCTCGCTATATAGGAGATCATTCTCCCAGTAAGTCAAATGTGACCCGGACTGATCACCGGCTGCCTGGTTTGCTGCCTGTTGCCGCAAACCTACAAGAGAAGGACACTTTTTCTGCTCCTCACAGAATTCCTCCCTGGAGGGCCCTCCCTCCTGCTGCCATTGGGTCAGCTCAGGTAGGTCCCCCAGTTCAGCTACTTGCTCCCCCGTAGGCTCCAGGGCATCCCCCTCAAGGTTTGCCTCCTCCTGGACCGTGGGAACTTTGGGGGCCGGTTTCCCGCGCCCCCTGCCTCCTCTCTTTAAGGCAGGCACCTGGTTCACTGTTTCAGGCTCCAGGTCCTCTTGAACACCCTTACTGGCTGCCATAAACCGAGTGGTCACACAAGCCCACTCAGGCAGACCCAACATCTCCAAATGTGCCTGGCGCTCCACCTCCTTCCAGGGGGAACTCTCCAGGTCATTCCCCAGCAGACAGTCTACAGGCATGGACGGACTTACAACGACCTTCAAAGGACCTGAGACCCCCCCCCCACTCAAAGGGAACTAGTGCTACCTTGCAGAGGCGCACGGAGTTGTCTGCTGCAACTACAGGGTGAAGTACATTGGGAATTACCTGCTCCTCAGACACCCACTGACACCTGACAGATGTCACACTGGCTCCTGTGTCTCTCAGAGCCTCCACCCTCCTTCCATTGATGGTCACCCACTGCCTGTACTTCTTAGTGTTCTCAGGCAGAGAGGCTTCTTGGACCATCTCTCGATCTCCTAATGAGACCAGGGTCATAACTGCTTACTCCTCCCCATTCCAAGGACTCAATTCCTCCCCCAACGCTACACTCACTAAACCCGGTGCTGGAGCACCAGTGGGTGCAGGTGGTTTCTTGGGGCACTTAGGGGCAATGTGACCCACCTCCTTACAAAAATAACAAGTAGGAGGACCTCGGGGATCCCGCTTGCCCTTAGGGGGCCAGGACCTCTTAGCCTTGGGGGACTGGGACACCTTTACCTGGGAACTACTTTGGGGCCCTTTAGAGAACTCCTTGTGGTTACCCTGGTCCTCCCCCACCTTCTGCTGGGGACTCGGTACACTTCTGGCAGTGGTACCCCCAATCCCCTTGTGGACCCTGGTGCTGGTCCAGCGGTCCGCCTCCTCAGCAAGCTTACCGGGATCAGTCAGCTTACTGTCTAAAAGATGCTGGCGCAGCTCTGGAACACACAGACTACTCAAGTGCTCCCAACTAATTAAATTGCATAAGCCCTTAAAATCAGTTACCTTGCTGCCCGTCATCCAACCATCCAGTGCACGCGTGTACGCATTCACACACTCCACCCATTAACTGGATTCCAGTTTCTTGAAGTTCCTGAATTTCTGCCTGTACTGTTATGTTGTATTCCGCTTTAGGTGTCCGTATCTAGGTTTTCCTGAAACATGTCCTTATATAGGCACAATTCGCATTGCCCTTATATAGGCATAGAATCCCAGACCTTATTTAGGCATTAGCCGTGCACTCCAAATACAGGCATGGTCACCGACATCCGTCCACCCTAACGTCACAACGAGTTCTTAGAAACCAGACCCTTAAGCTCTTGGGAGTTCCCCTAGCACCGGATTATTGATTTCTCCAAGAACTCATCTATTATGTATGAACCACTATACCTTAAGGGTTCATTCCTGACGTCTTCCTCTGTCCGACTTCACGTCAATGCTAACATTCCAAGGCACCTACCAGGTATAAATATACCTTCCCTTGCTCAAGCAAGTTAGGAGGAGACCTCGACTTCAGAGGAGCCCATATCCCGGCCTGACGCACTGAGAAGACGCTGTCATTCCTGCTCGCAGAAGAATCCAGCTTCCAGTGTTCTGACTCCCTTCGCTGGGTGTTAGAGTTCCAGATCCGGAAAGAGATTCCCACCTCTCTCATTCTCAAGGTATGGAGCTGACTAGAACCTAGAGGGACTCTTGGCATACTAGACTTAACATACTCTTAGTATACCATACTAGAGAATACTCCACCTACTTCTTACCTTTCCCTACACCTAGACTAGGTTAGGTACATTGGGGTAGAACTAGCTTAGAGACGCATCGTATGAGTACTCGCATTTTTAGCTCATGTTATTTATGTACGTGAATATATGCTAAAAGATAATGCTAGCGCAGTATTATTTATATCTACTGCTTACGCTGTACATTATTTATCTTGCATACTGTCTTGTGATCATAACAGCACATATCTCTTACACGAGAAACAAGACTGTTCAATAAAACCTTTTATTGAAACGCCCGTCTTTTCTTTCTGTGTAACTCTGTGGAAACTAAGCATGCACGATTAGCTGAGTGAAACTGTTATCTATTGTTTCCACGATTCTGAGACGTGTTCCGATTCTAAAGGGAAACAAAGTAGTCATGTTTATGCGGTTGCCAGAAACTACTCCCTTCTTGTTCTCAAGGAGTTTCTAGTGGCCTCTTGAGCTAGCTGGCACAAAGTAATTAAGTTTAATATACTCGATAGGGACATACCGACCTCAGTCCTATGTCAAGCCTATAGGGTATATTATTCCAATGCGCAGAGCCTATTAGGGAAATAGGAACTACACTACATGGCGCCCAAACGTTTGGTAAGGCAGTAATTTAACACTAGATACTGAGTAACTCAGTCGTGCTTTTCGTAGAGACCCCTACTCACATACTCCATAAGACGTCTGGAGTGGGTAGGGTTAAATATCCGCCAAAACTAAATAGGACAAAAAACCCTATATATTAGTTGCTTGGTTTGTTCAACGTTGAAGGATACAGTGTTCCAAAATATTGTGCACCTTATCTTTTGTTTCCTTGAAACTTGTTCTACATTTTTCAAAATACAAATGTCCACACGCGGGGACAATGACACCGAGAACGGTGTAGTTGCGGCTGACCCAGTCGTAACAGCTTTTAACTTTACAGGTTTAAATGAAACCGAGGAGGGTGTTATAGACATCCATCCAAACTTAAGAAGAGCCATCACTCTAAAACTTATAAAACACGGCCTACCATCAAGAGGCGGTAGAGCAGTTTTCGTGATAGAGGCACACGAATCCTTTCAGACAGAGGTATTCTATTCATGGATAGTATTCCCTGAATCAAATCCAGTAACAAAACTGTTTCACTTCTACAAAGAAGATGAACCACCAGAAGAATATATTCCTTTCGAGGATATTGAAATTCCACTAACATACCAGGAGCATCAGCTCTGGTTTAAAGGTGCCCTAAAACATCACAAAAACATTACCAGGCTCGGTCCACTAGGTAGACCAGGAGCAACATGGCCGATTCTAGCCGGCTACACACCTCATCCTGACATTGAAGAGATGTCAGACGAGGAATTACTTACTCAACTTACAGAGTTAATAAAAATTTACAGACAATTGGTCCAATATGTCATGCGGACTTTCACAGTCCAACCACCATTGACCATTCCAAATCAAAACCCTCAACAGGGGAATACACTAAAAATTACACCACAGACTTTATACGCAGTCATGGATAAAATGCCCACAAAACGTGAGCAAATTCCATTCTGGATAGCTCAAAAAATTACTCAAATCGAAGCAGTATTTCCTAATACTAGCCCTTATGAGAAACACAGAATCCTAACAATCTGTTTACCAATGGGGATCACACCACAACTGAAAGACTGCGCCACTTGGGGCTCAGTCTTTGCTGCCATCTATACTAAAACACATGGTGTTCGATCAATTGCAGTAATACCAGATGTCCTGAAACAAATTCAAAACGAATACAGGGCAGAACCTGCTCTGAATTTAGGTATGAAATTACTGAAAAATTTCGACCAGGTCTCAACAATAATATTATCTAATATTAAAGGGGAGGCAGCATCAGTGGCGATCCGCCAACGATTAAGGGAATTTGATGTAACAGAACATCAAACAGAACTACCCAGAATAATAGAACAATCTTATGCAGAATTAGGCAGAGATAGTTTGGGTGGAAGACCATTGAAGCCAAAACTATCTGAAAGTCCTGAGAAGGACTCTATTAAACAAACTCCTACATCTTCTAAAAAGAAGTGGGAAACTAATAAACAAAATTCAAACGAGAAACGTTCTCAATCCCGAGGTAGGTCTCCTCAAAAGGAGCCCTCTGAAAGGAGGTATAACCTCAGGAATAGGGATAATTTAAGAAAGCCTGACAGGTACCAAGATACTGATACACGTTCCTTTCGTACCTTTCAGATATCGTCACAGACATCGGAAAGAAGAGGACGGTCAGAACATAGAGAAGAAAGCGTGAAATCGAAAGACGACAAACATGTTCAGAAAAATAAATCAAAACCTCAATTCTCAAAAAGAAGGTAGCAGGTCTGAAGATCAGACATGCCGAGGATACTGAGAACACAACTCAAGAACGGAGAATGGGCTCAGACAATGCTGGACAGTGCGGCAGAAGTCACAATAGCTCGCCAGAACCTGAAGGAACTTCTGGAGATAGTGGTCTTGAATGAGTACATCACAGTAGAGACTGTAGACACCAGGGTTAGTACTCCACAAAAGTTATATGAAATAACACTCCGAATGGAGGGAGACATACCAAGAAAGGTGAAAACACTCTTTTGGGAGAAACTTTCAAGGGGTTATGATATACTTCTAGCAGAAAAAGACTGGCCACCACAATTTGTCAGGGAGTGCCCACATGGTGAGGACATTATTATGCCAGCCTTCTCCAACCATATTCCTATTCACCTAAAATATACTTATGCCAGGAAATGGGCAGTTGCCCAGGCCCCAGCATTATACAAAAATCATGTAGGATGGGATGAGGACTCACCTCACCAAAAAATACATCTAAAAAATGAACCTACTGCACAAAGGCAGTACCCTATAAAGCAAGAAGCTAAAAAAAACAGGTCAGGAAGATCTTAGATCAACTTGAATACCAAGGGGTGATTGAAACATGCACCTCTTCAATGAACAATCCTTTGTTTCCTGTCTCCAAACCAGACCATACATATCGTCTAGTTTTGGATTACAGACACTTAAACACTTGTTCTAAAACATTTGCAGTGCAAAATGCACATAGTACAGCATTAATGAATAACATTGTGCGTAAAAAATATAAAACCACATTGGACATCTTAAATGGTTTCTTTTGTCAAAACATAGCACCTGAAAGCAGGTACTTAACAGCTTTCTCAATAATGGGGACCCAGCGTCAATTTTGTCGACTCCCACAAGGGTTCAAGAACAGCCTGGGGTTATTCTCAGCGAGGGTAACAGAGTTACTACAAATTTATGATAATGAGGCATTGTCATATGTCGATGACATCTATCTGACAGACGATGACCTGGATAGGCACTTGAACAGGGTGAGTACCATTATATTGGGCTTCGCCTCTGAGGGCTATAAGTTCAACTTTAAAAAATCCCAAATTGCCCATCTCAATGTCCTTTTTCTAGGATATGAGCTTTCAAGTGAAGGCAAGAGCTTGGCAGCCACTTTTTAGAAAGGTGTGCGCTGCTCCAACCTCCAAAAACGCTCAAAAATTTACAATCCATCCTGGGTTTCCTAAATTTTGGAAGAACTTACATTCTAAATTACGCAGAAAGGGTTAAACCTCTCTACGCATTAATCAAACCTGATTTTTCAATCACAAATTGGACACAGGAACACACAGAAATCTTGTGTTCACTCCAAGCTAACATGTTAGCAACAAATCACTTACAAACACGCGTAAGTCAACGCAACTTAGTGATCCGAATAATTTCGGGTCAATGCGGATTCACCTACTTAACATTTAATGAGGGTGAAACAGTACCAATAGCATACAAATCACATTTGTATACACAAGCAGAAATGCGCTTCACTTCAACTGAAAAAATACTGACAGCAGTTCAAACCGCTGTACCAAAAGAAAGAGCTCTAGCCCAAGGGAAACGCATTATTGTCGTAACTCCAGTACCGGACTTAGAGGCGGTAACTAAAGCGAGCATTCCAAATGCTAAAGCATTACATCCTAGATGGATACAATGGGTTAATTCTCTTGCTGCAACAGATGTTGAATATGTTTTTGATCCTGATTTAAAAACACAAGCGTTCCTGCAATATGAACATGAATGTTATCTGCCCACTGAAATTCTGCCTCTCGATCAGTACGAATTCGTAATTTACACTGACGGATCAGCACAACCCGCTACAGGGAGTAAGCAATCTTACAGTGCAGCATGCGCAATCGTTAAAGGTCACATGCAAGATGGTAACTTCAGACCAATGGTCACTAAAACTCAATCTCTAGGAGATTGTACAGCTCAGCGAGCTGAACTACAAGCATTCAAACTGGAACTTGAAAGTACAGATCGCGAATTCCCCACACTAATAGTGTGCGATTCTTTCTACTGTGTTCAGTCGTATAATGAATATATACAAAATTGGCTTGAAAATGGATTCAAAGATGCAAAAGGTGGCACAATAAAGCATAAAACGCTTTGGGAACAAGTAGTTCAGTTAAAAAACGAATTACCAAAAGCTCACGTGATACACACGCTGAGTCATCAACATGATGGCGTTCACGTTGCAGGGAATTCATTGGCTGACGAAGCCGCAAAGGGGGCTGTTCAGACGGCTTCCGTAGCTGCGATCACTCGTTCAAAAACGAGAATGGACAGTGAGATATTGTTGGCTGTCAATGCTACGAGCAAAGGCAGTGGTGCAGCGTTACCAAAAAAGTCTCCACTCAAGTACTCTTATGTAATTGATGCGAACAACGTTCCTTTTGCTCGAATCCCTGGAGTGGGGGATAGGGTAATTCCAAACAAGGAACGTAGATTAGGACTAATCCTAGCAGCACATGAAGGGATAGCCTCTGCCCATGCAGGTATTTCTGCAACAGTATCTTTACTGAAACAAAGATATTGGTGGCCTGGCATTAGGAAACAGACCAAAAACTATGTTTTGGAATGTGAAATATGCCAACAGATGAAAGTCTCCACAGTGAAACGTCCTGCGCAGACACCCCTGTTAATTTCAGACAAACCATTAGCTTGTGTTTACCTGGACCACTGCGGTCCCTTGCAAAGGGACGGTAACTATAAATATATAATGGTCGCAGTGGATTCGTGCTCAAGGTTCCTATGGATATGGCCTCAGCGCTCGGCTGACGCTCGAACTGTTATAAAAGATTTGCGAGTCTTTATCGGCACATACGCAATAGGCACGCTACATTCTGACCAGGGCCCTGCGTTTAGCTCTCGGGCTTACAAAGAAGCCATGGCCAGTTTGGGCGTTGCATTGCGGTACTCCTCTCCGTTTCATCCTGAGGGAAATTCTGTTGTGGAAAGGAAAAACCAGGACATAAAGCAGTCTATAACAGCTAGGGTATTAGGTTCGGGTGATGGGTGGGTCAAACATCTTTATGGGGTCCAACGCTCATTAATTAATTTGCCAAGAAGTTCTCTAGGGGGGGTCACTCCATATGAGGTCCTATTTGGGACAAGAATGTGGGTTCCTGATCTTGAATGTAAAGGCACAGTGGTGGAAAATAAACCCTTTGATATCAAAGATCGTTTGGCTGTTTTACAGGATCTAAATGAACTAAGATCGAAACAAAGCAACGTGTTCCTGAAACCAACCACCACTGGTGAAAAACCGGCAGTCCCAGCAAGGCCTGTCTGGATCCCAAAAGTTGGGGATCTAGTCAGAGAGAAGATTGCAGACAAGAAGGAATTTGGACCTTCTTACAGACAACCAGAACCTGTCCTAGCCGTACACGGAACAAGAACAGTACTTCTGCCGCCCCTTGCTGGAAAAAAGGAGAAAAGATTTGTGTCAATCGACCTCATCAAACCACAGTATGTGGCCAATACTAAATAGTAGGCCTCGTGGACTCCGACCTAGTAGCAGACGCACTCCTCTCGCTACTATCCAAGAGGTTCAGACTGAAAGACTAATAACCATCGAGAATTCAGCAGTAACAGATGAAGGACTAGCAACAATGCTATGGAACTCATCCCTCTTGAAACTCAAGTAACAGTTCATCCAAATACACCTGTCTACACCAACGTAACAAGTGATCAACTGGTTCCAGCGATTTCGACAAATCCATATGCAATTCCAACAATTGACAGAACTGCTTCTGGCTATTTCATTAACTTTGATACGTTTTCTGAGGATCTGAGTGAGCCTGAATCGACGCCAGCATCAAAAACTTTTAAACAGCAAGTACAAGACTTTTTTCATTTTCTGAAAAAGACTTATCTGGTTTCACCATGGATTGAACTATGGATTATTTCTGGAATATTTTTCTTTCTGCTTTGGCTAGCTTTGGTTATGACTATCAGCGTGCTTATAAATGGCAGATACATCCGTTTGGACATTGAAAGTAAAAATGTGAACTTACTTTTAAAACCACACAAATCATCCCATCGTGAAGCAAGAGACTTGTCAGCAGTGAACATCACAGCCGTTCCTATACAGGATGGTATAGTGTGGGACAAAACAGATTTCGATATCTTCTGCCCTATGGAACTTTTGAACATTCCACATTTATTTAAAATTTCACTAAGTGATTTTATTTCATCCAGTACCTATTCTGATGATTGGGACTTTGAGACTGTAAATGATATGATGTTTGATCTAGAAAGGTCTGCTGCATTTTCTAATAATGAATATTTAGAGGGTTCATCAGACTATGAACAGCTGTATTGCTATAACCACTATGGTCATCATTTTTTGCATAAATCTGCAACACCTAGAAATGTGTTTATGTTTAACCAATGGGAGCATTGTCCTACACCACCAAAAGGTAGTTCAAAAACGTTTGCTAAAAAGTTTCCCTATTTTTCAGGGTACAATACATCTGACCCGGAAACGTTTTACTATAAAAATGTAAACAAAACAGGACAGAAAAATATTTTAGCAAATATAAAACAGATTTACTCTGCAGCATTTATTGCCCAACTGTCTAGACATGGATTCGACTTGTGGAAAGACACAATAGACACGAAATCTGTCTGGGGTTTCTAAAGATTGGCAAGTGCAGGGGATAGAAGCTTTGTTTAGAGCATGTATCATCCCTCAGCAAATAATGTTTTTGAATGACACTGTGCAACAAACGTCTTGCCTTGGTTTAGCCAAGATCAAAGACATGAAAACACCTTCTGTACCAACACCTGCCAGTAATAACAATACACAGGCAGCGGTTACAGTTGACACAATCCTACAAATCAACAGAACAAATCCTGATTGGAGAAAATGGTTGATCTGGCCCACAGACACAAACATCTGTCAAGAAAGATTCCTGAATAAAACACAGGGCTTTACTATTCATAGGCGAGACCCACGATACGTCCAAAGACAACATCCGGGGGTAGTAACAACATACAGTGTAGGAAAATTGTGCCTCGACTGGCTACAAAAATCTACACTTGAGGACGTGAAACAACACTTATCTTTACTTAAAGAAGACGCAGACCTTAGGGAATTCTTGCTAGGGCCAAGAAAACCGCGTCAAAAACGTTTCATATATGCCGGCATCTATGCTGCTTATAATGAAGCATGGAAGGTTTCACAGGCAGAGGCCGCAGAACGAATACGTGAACTTGATTGTATTAACTTAGAGAAATCTCTCACTGTGGTCGACAATGGGTTAACAACTTTGTCATCCAGAATTTATTCATTGGACAACATTGTATCCTCTGCTATTGACATACTGGAACAAGATTTAGCCATGTTACAACAAGGCCAATCTCAGTTACGTTCTATTATGTTATTAAGCTGGACGCTGCAATCTTTGCGTGCGGGCTATGTGCCTTGGCGTTTTATCAACACATCGACTCTGTTTGCAGAATACAATCTGACTGATAAACAGATCGAACTGGCACAAAGGGGAGCAAAGTATACAGTGCTGAGCATTGAAAAACTGGAAAAATTACCATTCACAGTGGCAGAAAAACCAGCTACAGAATGGCTTATTCATGGCAAAATCACTCTGCCTGTCACTACTTTTCAGTTTCAGTATTGCCTCAAACAAATGCAAGCAGGCAAATATGAAAGGTTGGGTAGAGAATACATTAAGACATCCTTACGAATACAGATGTTGGAGTGGGGATCGTGAAGTGTTTCTAAGCGGTACACACTGTGAAAATGCACTAAGCGGTTCACTCATATGTCAGGAGATTTCTTTACATGGGGCTTGTAATGGTTCCGTGGCAAATTTGTCCTGCCACCAGCAGGGTACACCAGCTACTGTGATTAATCCAACGTTTGGCCAACTTTCTAACGGGAGTTGCCTCATGTTGAATGATCAGAGTTGCTGTGGCATGTTGCCAGGCATCCCATATCTGGTAACGGTGGACTCCAGGGTCACTTGCTGTATGCAAGTATTGTTCCCCCCAATAGACCCAGTCAGGGAGTCGCCTTTATGGCCTTCATTGAATGTTTCTTTTATACGATTTGATACTTTAAGCAGAATGAAAGCCATGCTTATACAACAAACCGTGCCTCTGACCTCGGCCAAAGAAATCTATGATTTACAAGTTGCAAGGACTTCAGCTGAGATACAGGCTTTAATTCGTACAAACTGCCCTTTACATTTCGTAGAAATGATGGGACGTATCTTTAACATGTCTGATACGAGCGGAATTGTACATGTATTTAAGACCATCTGTTCAGGACTATTAGCACCTTTCCAGGCAGTCCTCGGAATCATCGCAAACTTCGCACATTCGGTGTTTGGTGGTGTGCCATTAATTCTAGCACTTGTTGCAGGAATCCTATTTCTATTCCTACTATTACGCTATGGCAAGCCTATTCGCCAACATCACTCCGAGCAATGTGGAGAAAGCTCTCCTTGAACGGAAGTGCCGTGAGCGCATAGTACAGTTTTTGGGCATGCCTCGTCTACGGGAACTTAATACAACATGGTTCCTGTCATTCAGACCAATCTGGCAAGATTGCATCTTACCTGTTCTACGCTGCCCGCTTTGCGGTGAAGAATGAGTGCTAGACACCTGTCTAACACTCCCATCAGTCATGCCAACGGATATCGATACTCTGCTGGACCCGATAACGGCCCATGATCTGTGTTGTCCCCAGAGGCTACCAATCCTGATGACGGCATTCATTGAGATCTCACAGACGCTTCCTGCAGCTGCTGAGGTACGAGATGGATCAACAGGCACACATGTAACAACGGACGCGA
Organism: Calotriton arnoldi; assembly: GCA_963921515.1. Taxonomy (NCBI): domain Eukaryota; kingdom Metazoa; phylum Chordata; class Amphibia; order Caudata; family Salamandridae; genus Calotriton; species Calotriton arnoldi. Next base: position 254,929 of record CAWUFW010013009.1, on the reverse strand, counting down.
ACATTGCTGCGGCATCTTATGCTGAGGGCGATGCTTCTCATCTCTGTGCAGTTAACCTTCTGAACGAGGTGTTCCAAATGTCACCAACCTCGGTAGACGATATTTTGGCTACAGAAATAGATGATTTCATGTTTACACAAGACCCATACACTGACTTTGATTCGGCTCACAGTGTACCAGGGACGCAATGAAATTTGGCCTTCATATTTTCAAAACTTGGACCTTTTCCCAAAATTGAACTTTTTCTTTTTTTTTTTTTTGTTGAAAATACATGGCAAAACAATCTGCTTACAGTAGAACTATTCTTATAAAACTGACTTCTTTGAATACTTCCAGGGACACATTGTCACCTTATTTGTCCAACATTTCATTTAATACCATGATATGCAATGGCTTTGATTTTTGAAAACTTGTCAACCATTTCATCATATGTATATATTTCTGTTTATTCATTCATGTTGCATTTATTTCCATTATATGCTTAGAATGAAAACAATGCTTTAAAATGTACAGTACCTATTGCATTCAACAGTTTATTTTAAACTTCTTTTAATATGCTTTTAGAAATGTTTTTAGCAACATGTGGTACTCAGTTTAATGTTTAGCATTTAATGTTTAGCATTTAGTATTATCGTTCATTCGAAAGTGGAGTGGGTGTTGTATTCCGCTTTAGGTGTCCGTATATAGGTTTTCCTGAAACATGTCCTTATATAGGCACAATTCGCATTGCCCTTATATAGGCATAGAATCCCAGTCCTTATTTAGGCATTAGCCGTGCACTCCAAATACAGGCATGGTCACCGACATCCGTCCACCCTAACGTCACAACGAGTTCTTAGAAACCAGACCCTTAAGCTATTGGGAGTTCCCCTAGCACAGGATTATTGATTTCTCCAAGAACTCATCTATTATGTATGAACCACTATACCTTAAGGGTTCATTCCCGACGTCTTCCTCTGTCCGACTTCACGTCAATGCTAACATTCCAAGGCACCTACCAGGTATAAATATACCTTCCCTTGCCCAAGCAAGTTAGGAAGAGACCTCGACTTCAGAGGAGCCCGTATCCCGGCCTGTGGCACTGAGAAGACGCTGTCATTCCTGCTCGCAGAAGAATCCAGCTTCCAGTGTTCTGTCTCCATTCACGGGGTGTTAGAGTTCCAGATCAGGAAAAAGATTCCCACCTCTCTCCTTCTCAAGGTATGGAGCTGACTAGAACCTAGAGGGACTCTTGGCATACTAGACTTAACATACTCTTAGTATACCATACTAGAGAATACTCCACCTACTTCTTACCTTTCCCTACACCTAGACTAGATTAGGTACATTGGGGTAGAACTAGCTTAGAGACGCATCGTATGAGTACTCGCATTTTTAGCTCATGTTATTTATGTACGTGAATATTTGCTAAAAGATAATGCTAGCGCAGTATTATTTATTTCTACTGCTTACGCTGTACATTATTTATCTTGCATACTGTCTTGTGATCATAACAGCACATATCTCTTACACGAGAAACAAGACTGTTCAATAAAACCTTTTATTGAAACGCCCGTCTTTTCTTTCTGTGTAACTCTGTGGAAACTACGCATGCACGATTAGCTGAGTGAAACTGTTATCTATTGTTTCCACGATTCTGAGACGTGTTCCGATTCTAAAGGGAAACAAAGTAGTCATGTTTATGCGGTTGCCAGAAACTACTCCCTTCTTGTTCTCAAGGAGTTTCTAGTGGCCTCTGCGCTAGCTGGCACAAAGTAATTAAGTTTAATATACTCGATAGGGACATACCGACCTCAGTCCTATGTCAAGCCTATAGGGTATATTATTCCAATGCGCAGAGCCTATTAGGGAAATAGGAACTACACTACAGTTCAGGAGTGAGCCCATACCTGAGGCATAAAGCCTCCTTCATGTTGGCGTAGGTCAGGGTTCCCGCCCTCTCGAAGGGTGGTAAAACATCCCTCCCAGAAGCCTCAAAGTGTTTCCACAGGCCCGCCCCCCAATGCTTCTCAGGCACCTCATTCATCCTTAGTGCGATCTCATATGCCGTGAACCACGCATAAATATCATCACCCCTTTGGTAATCTTGCACTAAGTCTTTGGGAATGTACACTTTACCCGCTGGCACTGGCTGTGCGCTGCCACCATTTGAACTGGACTCCACCTGTTTACCCTTAATGTCCAGTTCCCTCATGCTTAACTCATGAGCTAAGGGAATCTTCTTCTCTTCCAAGGCGAGAGCGTTCTTGCTCTCCTCTGCTCGCTTTTCACTTTCAATGAGCAGCTTTTTCTCCTCCGCTTGAGCCTTAAGTTTTAAAACCTCCAACTCATGCTCTCTGACCCTTTGATTTTCCTCCAGCTCCTCTGGGGAAAAGCTCCTCCCGGAATGGTTACTACCAGCCCCTGAGGATGGTCCTCCCACTGGCAAATCCTGTGGACCAAATCCATTCCCTGGGTCATCCTCATCCACCTCAGCATCACCTGTCTCCTGAGCCTCTTTGGCTTCCCACCAGGCCCTCAAGGCCGTTTGCAGCTCCTCCTTCTTGGCGCTACTTTTCATGGGACATCCCAAAGCTCTGCAGAATTGTCTCAATTGATCAACTTTGTAGGTAAGCAATGCCTCAATGTCGAATTCCAATTCTGAAACCTCACTGGCTACTTGACTCCTTTGAGACATGATGTGTGGCTTAAAGGTCGCTCAAAAATAGAACCAAAAATCAGAAACACAATATGTGGTTGCGTCGTGGTCTGCGCTAAAACTAGAGATGTACACCAGTCACTGTGAGTCAATTGCAAATACAAGTTCAAATCCCCAACCGCTGACCACCAATGTTAGAACTGGGGGTCTCTAGTTGGCTGAGGTAGGTACCTTAGTCCAAATAGGGACCCTTGCTTCTAGTCAGGGAAAGAAGGGACACCCTCTTAGATAACCCCTGCTCACCCCCAGGTAGCTTGGCACGAGCAGCCAGGCTTATCTCCAAGGCAATGTGTAAAGTATTTGCAACCACACTCCCAGTAACACAGTGATAACACCACAAATGGACACCACACTGGTTTTATAAAAATAGCGGTATCTTTATCACAAAGAAATACGATGAGACCAAACGATAACAATCCAACATATGCGTATTCGTAATATTTCACTAGGCCGGTTATTAGGCCAACAATCACTTGTAGGTTCTTGCGGTATTAATGAGCAGTTCATGATGATCTAATGCAGTCCTAATGCAATGCTATGCAGTTCGTAATGCAGTTCGTAATGTAGAAATCAGACAGTCCTTAATGCCAGTACTAATGCGAATCGTAGAAGCACGTAATAATGCAGTTCGTAATGCAAGTACTAATGCGGATCGTAAAGCAAGTAATAATGCAGTTCATAATGCAAGTACTAATGCGGATCGTAAAGCAAATAATAATGCAGTTCGTAATGCAAGTACTAATGCGAATCGTAAAACAAGTAACAATGCAGTTCGGCACCGATCGCGGTGCTTGTGAAGTTCTCTATGCCACTATTGGCTGACTCGCGGTCAGCGGCTGCCAAAATATGCCCCCAATACTGTTACAAAGGAAACAACGTGCAGCTCCACAATCTGACCCCGGTACTGCCACTCCTCAGCGAGTACGGGCCGCGATACTGACTTGAGCGGAGGCTTGCGCTGCAAAGATGGGAAAGGCCGAGAGCGGTCTCTCGTAGCACGCACTCCGCCCCAGGCGGCGACACACGCACGCTCGCTGAGCGTTTACCTGGGGGGGTGCAGTCTCTCTCTCCTCTCCTCGCGGCTTGGGCGTAAGGCTGTGCGGCTTCGGGTTGGCGGCGGCTGCTCCTCGCAGTGAGAGTCGGGCTAGTATGCATTTTTTATTAACAATTGTCGACATACTCTATCAGCGCAGCGCCCGTGTCATGAGCGCCGCGCTGCTTTCGCTTTCACTGTTGTCTTTTCACCGTTCCTCTACCCCCTCCCTCCCAATCAGTCCAAAGACTCAAGCCTGGCCTGCCTCACAGCAGAACAGCCAAGCCGGCGTGCGGTCCACATGGAGGGCTGTGCTGCTCGCCTCAGAAGCAGGAGGCACTTCTGTCTCTATCTGCGCCTCGCAGCTGCCCCGGACGTGGACTGTTTCTGGGGAGAACTGCAGGTATGAGAACTGCAGGTATGAGCTCTTTGTATCAGCGCAGCACCCTTTCACGAGCGCCGCGCTGATTGTCCTTTAATTTTGGTGTGTTTTCACTGCTCCCTTATCCCACTCTCTCTGCTCTAACTACACTCTCCCTTCTCCCTTCCGGTCACCGGGCTCCTGCTTTTTTTTGTGTGTTGTAAGCTCTTTGTATCAGTGTGGCGCCCTTTTACGAGCGCCGCGCTGGTTGTGCTTTATTTGTTGTGTGTTTTCGCTCCAGTCACCGGCTACAGAATTGTTTTTTGTTGTAAGCTCTTTGTATCAGCATGGCGCCCTTTCACGAGTGTCGCGCTGGTTGTGCTTTATTTGTTGTGTGTTTTCGCTCCAGTCACCGGTTCCAGTTTTTTTTTTTTGTAAGCTCTTTGTATCAGCGCGGCGCCCTTTCACGAGTGTCGCGCTGGTTGTGCTTTATTTGTTGTGTGTTTTCGCTCCAGTCACCGGTTCCAGCCTTTTTTTTTTTTTTTAACCTCTTTGTATCAGCGCGGCACCCTTTCACGAGCGCTGCGCTGGTTGGGCTTTATTTGTTGTGTGTTTTCGCTCCATTCACCTGCTCCAGCTTTTTTTTTTTTTTGTAAGCTCTTTGTATCAGCGCAGCACCCTTTCACGAGCGCCGCGCTGGTTGTGCTCTATTTGTTGTGTGTTTTCGCTCCAGTCACCGGCTCTGGCTTTTTTTTTTGTTGTAAGCTCTTTGTATCAGCGCGGCGCCCATTCATGAGCGCCGCGCTGGTTGTGCTTTATTTGTTGTGTGTTTTCGCTCCAGTCACCGGCTCCAGCTTTTTTTTGGTTGTAAGCTCTTTGTATCAGCGCAGCGCCCTTTCACGAGCGCCGCGCTGGTTGTGCTTTATTTGTTGTGTATTTTGGTTCCTCCCTTATCCCACTCTCTCTGCTTTTACTACACCCTCCCTTCTCCCCCCTTCCTCCTTCCTTCCGGTCACCGGACTCCAGCTTTTATTTTTTGTTATGAGCTCTTTGAGAGTATTACGTAAAAGTCATTCATGCGGGTCTGTCCAGATCAATTAAAAAAATAACTACATATAAAAGAGAACAATATGCTTTTAAAGTTACTCTACATTCAGGTAAGAGAAAAATTAGACTTGATTCTGGTGGCAAGTCGTGCCTGCTGGAAAGCATTAAAAGCTTCTTTAAGCAACAGTTCAGTAACAGCAAATCTCGCACTGCAAAACTTTAAAAAGCAAGTCTCAGCACATCTGCCAAACTACACCCAGGCCTGAAAAATATATCACTATCCTTTCTGATTCCTGCCAGGGCATTTCTCTTATCCGCGGACTTTCCACTTCAAAGTTTTTTAATTAAACCATACCTATGCTTTTAACAAGGAACAGAAGCAAGCATAATCCGGTTTACGACGAGCCATGTCTGCTCTACTGCACATGACTGAAGCCTGAGCTACTGTTCACCAATACATCCTCAAAACAAGCATTTGCAATGCAATAGGTCTCGCAGTTACACAAGTTAAAGCTATTGGCATTGTAAATGACAATGCCTTTTATTTATGTTTTAAAACTAAAACAAATATAAAAGGCATTGTTATTTGGAATGTCAATAGCTCAAACTCACGTAAATGCGAGACCTATAAACAGGGTATTGTACAGGCAACAGTGAGGTGAGGACTGCAGTCTATTTGATTTCATAGGGCCAAGCTGGTATGAAAGGAAAGGATTGTCCAGAGAAAAGGTGCCAAAAAGAAATGCGAGTGCAGAAAGCACTTTCTCCTTGAGAGTGTGCGCTAGCTGTACTGACAAGTGTAGCCCAAGATGATACTAGCAAGCCAAGTGTGATACGTCACACACACTGCTAGTCGAGGAGGGTGTGGCAGGTAAATATATTGTTACCATTATAAGTATCGTTGGGCTCCTGCCAGGCGTGATACCTCTCACGCTGTGCGAACAAGGAAACAAAAGCTAGTACACTGAATGAGGCAGAATTCGGGAAGAGAGCTCCCCATGCCGCCAAGCGTTCTAGACTCGAACGCTCAGGCAGGGCTCCAGCCCTGCGAAGCATTGGGAAACTCAGCTATCCAGAACAGGCGTGCTCGGGAAGCCGCCGCACGTCTGTAGCGGTAGATAAACTCGGGGGTAAAGTGGCGATCCAGTCCTCAGAGCGGTCCAGTAATAAAGAGTCTAGGGATAAAATCAGGCTTACCGCATATACAGGCGGCTTCCTTGTCTTCGCGTTGGCGTGTCCCGAAACAGCTGAGAGCAGCTCAGCGGCGGTTCTCGGATGTCAGCATGGGCTCGGTCTGCATGGCGGGCAGGCGGGGCTCTTCTCTTGTGGCAATACTTCTTCGGAGGCTGAACAGAGTTCGGCATTGTGGTCATTCCTCGGCAGTGATGATCGCAAAGGCTAATCCACACCTGGTTCAGATACAAGATTGACCAGCGCCGGATCTCTCCGTGGAATGGGCTTATGTAAGCAGTCCCAAAATCTCGGAGAAGACACAGCTGTTGCACGCGAAAGCACGCCATGCCGTGAGCGTGCACATCGGCTGTCCGGGATCCACAGAAAAGACACGTCGTGAGCGTGCACATCGGCTGTCCGAGTGCAAGCTCTGCATTGCCAGCGAAGACACGCCGTGAGCGTGCACATCGCCTGTCACCCTTCCGAACTCAAGTCGACGACAAAACAGCATCGTTACAGACAACTCCGGTACAAAACACTACCCTGCAGGCAGGCTGTATAAGAAACCACACTACTGCAGATCAAATTCGTGAGGGAAAAAGAAATACAGTTATTACTAATCTATTACACAATATTCTTTACTTTCAGAGTATCGTGCTACTTGCTGCAAAGCGCTTCAACGCATCCTCGGGGGTAGTAAGCGCTATATAAATGCAAATTTCAATTTTACAGTGGTCTTGTGGGTTACATACAGAAATCTACAGTAAACTGTACCAGTAAACCATTTAATTGCTAATACTGTAGCAAAAAGTAAATCTACTGCAAATCACAAGCATAATTACATTGTTTACTTTGTTAGGAACTCTCAAAAACGACTTTTGTAAATCTTCAAAATAAATATACATTTGAAATAGAGACTGAAATAAAATGTCTATGTAGCTCCTCCATTTGGATGTTAAAAAACACTACACATTTAAGCAGTGGTTTACTGTCTGCTGTAACAAACCATAATAATCTGAATTCCAAAATAAATTCTGTCTGTTATCATCAAAAGGTGCACAGCTGCCAAGTTATCACATCGCGTATGTGGGACATTTCTATGGTTTCACTGGCCTATGTGTGACATTGAACTGTCTTTATTTTATTTATTTATTTAAAAATGTTTTATATAGCACAAACATCACCAACAGTGACAATGCCTTTTATTTATGGGTTTTAAAAAGCTGCAAGCAGTGCGTAAACATGCACTTTGCACTTATTGTCCTTGCTTACGAGAAACAAGGCCGGCAGTAAAAGAGGCGCTGTTACTGCCAGCCTTACTTGGTGTAAGCAACAACTATAAGTACAGGGAACAAGCTGGCTCAGCACACATATATTGTTATACACAGTTTTTCAAAGTACACAGTAATAAACAGTGGTCAATAATTTAACTTAAGAACGGCGTCTCCCAAATGAGTCACATAAGTCATCATGTTGTGAAAAATATATACATCTTTTATTCCTTTATTCTTTGGTTCAAAAATTTCTTGTTAAAACACGGCACAGAATTCATAGCCGACGCGACGTGTTTCGTCCCAATGGGACTTCTTCAAGGCTGTAATGTGTTTAAATAGTCCACATGAGCATTGCCCAACACTTTTGTGGGCTGTACGGATTGTTTTAGCAGTGAAAATCTTCGTGTTTAAAGACGTAAAAAGGCGCACAGCTGGTGTATGTCAAGAGTTCAATGATGCATCCAGAAATTGTATGGCAAGACAGTGTATAGCGTATAGGTCAGCAGCATGGAATGAGGCTCAAATTCAAAGAACCGTTCTGAAGAGAGCGGTTTGGCTTTTGATCGCTTAAAGTGAGGTTTGGGCTCTTTTACTGCCATCTTGGATAGCCTGGAGATCAGATTTTAGCAAATCTAGCGGGCAAGTCTATTTTGGAGTCCAATTCAGATTATTAGAGTCCTCTAATTAGAGGTGGCAAGACTCTCAACCTCGCACCTCAACCTCAACCTTGTACTCCTATTACAGGGAATTAGAGAGGAGCATAAACTGGATTGTGGTATGCTGTGTGCAGCTGAGATCGACAGGATAGTATGCTAAAGCAAATTGTGAGAGTGCCTCAGAATTCCATGTAGGTAGAACATGCATTGTGCAGAAGAGGACGTCAGAGTAATATGCCAAATCAGTTATCATGCAGGTAGACAGGAAGGATATGCGCTCTGCAGAGTTACATGCAGGCAGGCATGCTACTTGCAGACTATATGCATCAGAGGATGCTAATGAAATCATCCAGATCAATCGTCAGAGCACATCAATATCTCATGCAGGCAGATCATATATTTATTGCTCTCTGTTGTGCGTGCATCAGTTCTTTCAATAAAATAGTCCTCCTTGTGAAAGATACAGTGCTCTATGGTGCCCTATTTTGCTGAAAGGGTCCCCAATAAGTAGGAATTAAGATCAGCACCCCCCTGGGAGTCAGCAGCGGTATTTGCTTCTGTGATGGTTTTGCTGGGTATAACCCTTGAGAGGCTATTTAATGGCAGGGCGTATTCATATACAATGTTTCTCCTGGCCTCCATTTTGAAGTCAGGCAATGTAGGTGGCATGTTTAGGTGTAGCATCAAAACCAATGTTCCAGTGTTTTTGTAGAATTAAAAATGGAACACAGTACCTGACCAGGTGGTCAGCGAAGGGTGGCAGCCAGAGTTTGTGCTTATGGATAAGCCGCACACAGGCAACTTTGACAGCAGTTGAGATCGTCAGCCGCCATTTTATATGCGCAGTCGCATGGTAAAACAAAAATCACAAATTGCGCTCGCCAGGGGTGGTGAAAGTAGAATCAGACCATTATAGTTCAGTCGCGGTCACTTCCAACGATAGAAACTGTCTTTGTTCCGGTGAAAGCAGGTTCAGAGTTTAGGAGCTTGCCCAGAGAAAAGACAGAGTATTTTATGAGCGTGTGAGAAATAGGTTGGGGTTGGAGGAGAGAGCTGTTTGAACTGTTACACAGGTACTGGAGAGCGGTACCCAAAAGGGAGAGGGATTTGAATTTAGTACTTCCTACTAAGATGAGCCAATGGTGCTTGGCTACTGATGGAAAGGTCTGAGCCTCTGATCTTAAGGCCTTTAACTAGTCTAACAGAAAGAGCATTTTGTCCTTTGTGTAACTGTCCTACGAATTTCAGACAAAAATAACCGGGCTATATTCCCTCTTTTGCTTCCTATTCGATTGCTGTCTTACGAGCCTGGGAGGGAAGAACGATAGGTCCAGGCTTGGCCTCCATTGGTAGTGATGAAGATGGCCGCCGGAGGGAGATGAGCTCAAGATGGAGCTCCCAAGGCTGAGATCGCTCTAATGAGCTGAAATCTCGATTAGCCTCGTACCGGAAAGTTTCTCTCTCCCTCCGCACCACCCCCCCATCGGACTGACTCCAGGACCTTGACGCCGGACCTCGTCTTCCGTCACCGACCGAGCCCGCTTCTTCGTTCAGGCGCCCAGCCTCCGACTCTGGATTTGGACGCAAGCCGTTGGTCCGAGACACAGCTCTTTGCCACACCGCCAGCGCCTGCCGCCTCCCTCTCGGCGAGGAGGGCTCCGCCGCTGCCGGGAACAGTGGACAGCCGATTGGCCAGGCTGCCCGTTTCGTGGAGTGAATCTCGAAGGCTGGAGGGACGAGGATGGGACATGGGGACTTCCAGAGGCTGCGGTGAGTCCCCTTTCTCCTCGCATCCCAGAGCAGCCAGGCAACCGACCGCACTCGCTGCTGGTGAGCCGGGTGGGCTCTCTGCATCTCTGGCTGCGCTGCCTGTTGTCCGTGCAGGCAGCTGCTGAGTCAGGACGGCTCTTTGCGGCTGACTGCCCGCCCCTTCCCTCCAGGAACGAACAAATTGGGCAAAGCGGGGCTCTCGATCTCACTGGGAGTCTTTGAGGCGGCCGCGAAGCCGGCGGGGCTCATTGCATTTTCCCCCTGTGCCGCCCGCCATCTTTGGTCGGGGCATGCATCCGATTGTCTCTGGCGGGTCATCGGCCTCATCGGGGGCCCGGAAGACCTACCGTTATACTTATCTTCCTCTTCTCCCTCCTCTCGGACCGGCCGGCCTCATCGGAACCCTGGAACCCCAGGAGGCTCCACGAATAGCTCGCTCTCCTACCCCCAGATCAGTTGAAAGGAATGATTGAAGGCTCGAATCCCCTCCAGAGAGTCGCCTACAATCAGGCAGCCTTTTTATTTTTATTTTTTATTTTTTTATTAGCTTGGGCCATTTTCCTCCTGCTTGGGGCACAAGAGCCATGCAAACAAAGAAGGGACTCCCACGAACCTCCTCTCTGTTTGAGCTAATGAGGCAGCCATCTTGGATCGGTTGGGGTCAGTCACCAGTCCTGGACTTCTCTTTCATTCTGGCCAGCAGGCCCTCCTCTGGTGGCCAATAGTTCCTCCTTATTGGTCCTATTCTGCTTGCCCTCCAACCGCCTGTGTCTCTGCTTAACTTGTAAGGCCTCCCACGAGCCTCCCCACTGGATTTGCTACTACGGCGGCCATCTACCTGCCCGGTGAGCTACCTTCGCCCGGAGTTTCGATCCAGGTCAGGACAAATGTCTGTACCTATCAATGTGATCCACTAGGTGACACCCATTTCCATGCTGGATTCCATACTTGGAGGGCCTAATCCCTGGTGGTAGGGTTTGACCCGTTAATGGTCCCTTACCCACTCCGCCACTGGAGGCAAGCTAGCCTTCTATCCATGTTTTATAGGGAAGTTGAACCAGAGTCCTTGGCCCTGCATTTCTAGTCGCCTCCTGACCACAATCCTATTGGATTATCCTCACTCGACTTCCGGAATATGCGCCCTCCTCTTATTATACTTCTTTGCGCTATCGCTACCCTAGTGGCCCCTTTCTCTACCCCCCCACACCCCACTTCCCCTCACCTCCCTATCATGGCTTCCATTCGAATTAAGTCTGGAGTTAACTGCTTCAAAGTCATTTATCCCCCTAATCTGTCCAAAGCAGCAGCAAAACGGTTCAAGCACAACACCATTGAACAATTCCCTGATTCCCTCTTTGTTGACCAATTCCATAATGGGCGCCTAGGGAAGCTAAAAAATGACTTCATTTTGTTCACTCACGATATCCCTTCCTGGTCCACCAGCTTCTTCAATTCCTTCAACGTCTCCTCCTCCTCATCTATCCCGCATGGACAGCAGCTAAAAATTTCCCCCTCCGCTAGCTTTAATGGCTCTCTCACCATTACACTTTACAATAATGGCACTGTCATGATTCAAGCTACAGACTCCTGTCTCTCTCTCTTTGACCATCTCTTCCACTCCCTTCGTCTAACCCATACAACTATGATCTCCCTTGATTCTTCTTCTAGCTCCTCTTCTTTCTCCCTTTCTCCCCCCTGATCCCCCGATACTCCATCAGGCCGCTCTCCCGGGAGACACAGGCCTACCCTTTGTTCCCCCCTGCTCTTGCTCCCTCCTCTCCCACTCTTCCCCCTTCCCAATATGTTCCTCCCCCTATCTCGTCTGCCTTTCCTCCGGCCTCCACAACCCCTCCCCACCCTGCATCTTCCCGATACTCCAACGTTTTCGCCTCCCCCCTAATCCAACCCACCTCTCCCCTACTTATTCCACCTTTCTCACAACCTGGTCTACCGATCAACTTTCCTTACCTTCCCCCTTCCCTCCCCCTTTCACCTCATCCCTTTCCGCTCTTCACCGTCCCCCATACCCTAAATTCTTCTCTTCCACTTCGCATCTCTCTTCAACCTGCCCTTCCTCATCCTTTGCTTCCCAACCATGTCTCTCTCCTCAGTAATTCCTTCCCCGTCCCTCCCTCTGACCTTGCAGTCCCTCACTCCTCCCGCAACTACCATCTAGCCCAATCCCCCCCACTCCACCTGTTACCTGTCCCCCTACATTCACCTTTCATAGCCTACAGTACCTGTCCAGCATCATCCTCCCTTTTCTCCCCATACCTCTGGCCTTTCTTGGAACCCCCTCCCTCCCCCCCGTACAGCCCCCTCTCCTCTCTTATCCCCTTACCTTTGGCCTTCATCTGACCCCCCGCCCTCCCCTCCCTGTACAGCCTCTTCTCCTCTCTTCTTCCCGTACCTTTGGTCTTCACTTGACCCCCCTCCTACTCCCCAACTGTCTCTTCCTATTTATGATCTCTACTCTTCCCCTCTGTTCAACACCAGTAAAAATATTTCTCTTCCCACCACTGTATCACCATCCACTCCAATCGACCACCATCTTTCCCCACCTTCTACCCTTGCTCCCCAATTCCCCACCCATTCCCCCACCCCTCCCCTCCCTCCCTCACCCTCTGCACTCCCTCCCTTATCCCGTTCCCCCACCCCGTCCCGTCCTCCCTCACTCTCTGCACTCCCTCCCATCTCCCATTCCCCCATCCCTCCCCGTCCTCCCTCACCCTCTGCACTCCCTCCCGTATCCCGTTCCCCCACCCCTCCCCGTCCTTCCTCACCCTCTGCACTCCCTCCCTTAACCATCAAGCCACCCAACACTCCGTGCTCAGCCCTCCTCTCCCTGGAAAATAAACTTGATTCTCTCATCTCTTCCATTTCCAAGCTTGTAGCGTCCATCTCACTTTTAAGCACCAAGTTGTCCCCCTTCCCTAATATCCTCCCGAGGAGTTCCTTGCTCCCGCACCCCAATAAAGCCAACCACAGTCTGTCCTCTGCAGACATCACCAACTTACTGGCCAGCTACAAGACTACCAACGTCACTCCCCCTCCACCTTCCTCTCCTAATAATTCTACGCAGTTCTCTATTCAGACCATCTCCTCTGTCAGAACTTACCAGCCTCCTTCTTACCGGGCACCCTCATTCAAGAATCTTATCCCTATCTCCCTTAACAGCCCTAACACCCCCATCACCAACAGTTGCGTCAGAGCTGCACTGTTTGCTCCAGAACTGCAGATCTGCAATCAAACACAAACTAGAAATCTATGACACTATCACCCACCACAATCTCGACATGTTCTTCCTCACTGAGACCTGGTTTAACGACTCCTCCCATACTTTGTTTGATCTTCTGGTACCCACTGACTACTCTATCCTCAGAAATGACAGAACAGACAAAATTGGGGGCGGTGTCGCTCTCATCTTCAGAAACTCCCTTCAAATTAAAGCCTTCCCTACCACCCTCTTCCGTACATTCGAATGCCTATCCCTAGAACTTCAAATACATCACGGCTCACCCTTCAGATTCCATGTCATCTACCACCCGCCCGGTAACTGCTCTTCCTTTGTGGAGGAACTCACGGACTTCATCAGTGACCATTTTTCTCAAAGTGACAGACAGATCTTCCTGGGGGACTTTAATCTCCACTGGGGCTCTTTGGAAGACTCGGCTGCCAACAAGCTTGCCACCTTTCTCTCAGCCAATGATCTCTTCCAACATTGCTCGGAAACTACACACTCCAAGGGCTCAATTCTGGACCTTGTTATATCCAAAGCAGACCTGCTGACTATTGCTCCCCCCATACATGTAGACTGGTCTGACCACTTCCTCATTCCCTTCCGTTTTCACCTATCGCACGAGATATCTCTCGGGCAACCTAAAAGAGCTACTACCTGGTTCCGCAACACTAAAAACATTGATCTTGACACTCTTTGTGATTCTGCTATGCGGTCACTTCCTAGACTAGACCCTAACGTGGATGTCAACGATCTCACCTCTCAGTGCCTCTCAGTCCTAGCAGTCGAAATCGATAATGTCGCACCACTCCAAAGCAAAAGGAAAAGACCCACCCCCTCAGCACCTTGGTTCAATAAAGCTCTCTACGATGAAAGGAAGAACCTTAGAACCTTGGAGAAACATTGGAGAAAATCTCCATCCACCTCCAATCTCTCTCTTCTACGTTCAGCAAGATCCAAATACAACAACCACATCTTCCATGAAAAAGCATCACATTTCAGATCCCTCCTTGACTCAGCCAAAAACAGACCCAATAAACTTTTTGACCTCATCAAAAACCCAAACTGCTCTCCCCAAACCATTAAGCCTGAGGATTCCACAAAGAAAGCAGCAGATTTCGCTATATTCTTTGATGAAAAGGGCAAAGCACTGGTGGATCAGATCGCCCACCCCACCCCCATTGTGGAGCGGAAATCCTTAGTCACTTGGCAGAACTTTGACGTCATCTCGGAAGATGACCTCCTCAAATGCATCCTGGAAACTAAACCCTCCAACCATTCTTCTGATCCCATCCCTAGTGTCATCGCCATCGATTTCTACACCCATACTCTCTCTTACTGGACCAGACTAGTTAATCTCTTCCTCAGTCAAGGCTCCCTGCCTGTTGCCCTCAAATCAGGACAGGTTACCCCTCTTCTAAAAAAAAACCTCTGCTGATGCGAACGACCTCAACAACTTCCGCCCTATCACCAACCTCCCTTTTCTTTCGAAAATCACAGTAAAATGTGTTGCGAAACAACTTTCCCTACATATTATGGACAATAATCTCCTCAACGTTTTCCAGTCTGGCTTCATCCAAAATTGCATCACTGAATCAGCCCTGCTGCAAGTGATTGATGATGCTCTGCATATACTCGACTCGGGGGAATCGTGTCTTCTGATTCTTCTAGACCTCTCTGCAGCCTTTGACACTGTTAATCATAACACCCTCCTCAACACTCTTCATCAGAGAATGGGATTGGACGGCACAGTGCTTAAATGGTTTGCCTCATTCCTCTCGGACAGATCCCAAATGATCAAGATAGCGAACAGTCTTTCGTCTCCATTGGCTGTAGGTCAAGGCATCCCTCAAGGTTCTATCCTTGCACCCACTTTGTTTAATCTCTACCTGGAACCATTAGGGAACCTCCTAAGTAAATCTGGGTTCCATTACCATCTTTATGCGGATGACACTCAAATCTACCTCAAGGTGTCTTCCGCACACAATCTCTCACTACTAAACTCCACTCTCAACTCTATTCACAACTGGATGTTAGCTCACCAACTCATTCTAAATCCCACCAAAACTGAATTCCTCCTCCTTTCTACCTCTCTCTCCCCTCCTCCTGTTCAATCTTGGATGGATCATCTGAACTTACTCAACAACAAACCCATCATTGTCGACAGCACCAAATCCCTAGGTGTCATACTTGACAAAAGACTCAACTTAATCTCCCACATCAACTCTATTGCTAAGAACGCACGTTACCAGTTGCGCCTTCTGTGGGGGATTCGTCGGTTCTTCCCGGAGAAAGACTTAAAAACCTTGGTACAATCGCTGGTTCTCTCTAGACTGGATTATTGCAATTCTCTTCTGACGGGCCTTCTCAAATCCCACCTCTCCCCTCTCAAATCCATCCTCTATTCAGCAGCTCGCTTCATTTCAGGGTCTAAACGAAGCAACCACGTCACTCCTATCCTGTCTTCTCTTCGATGGCTTCCGATCGAGGCAAGATCTATTTACAAAACTGCCTGCATCACACACAAAGCCTTGCACACTTCCTCCCCTCGTTACCTGGCGAATAAATTGAAATTGTCCGGAGGCTCTCGACCTTCTCGCAATGCAGAAAAGCTTCTGCTTGAGCCCCCCTCCTTCAAAAGGGAAAGATCGATGGCGCAATCCTTCTCAGGCAATGCGGTGAGAATCTGGAACTTGCTTCCCCCATTGCTCCGTGCCACCTCCTCTACCTGGATCTTCAAAGCTGACCTCAAATCTCTTCTCTTCCAAAGACACTTTGAGAACTAATACTTTCATTCTCAGGCCCCTCTAGGAAGTTTGCTCATCATTGTAAATTTGTATTTTTTCTTGTACATTCCTCACCCTTGCGTGCTGTGTTGGATGTTGTGTTTGTATACCCTTCCTTTTAAGTCTCCTGTTTATCTTTGTATTGTTCTATTGTGTAACACTTTTCTCTTGTAACGTAACTGGTTCTATTGTACAGCGCTCTGACACCTTCGGGTAATGTCCGCGCTTTATAAAAATGCACTAAATAAATAAATAAATTGGTGCTCATCATGGAAACCACAGCAGTATGGAGCTCTGGAATCCCAGGTTACCAGAAACGTAAACAGTCTCTTTTGTTGATCTCTGCTATTTCAGAGGCAATGCATAGGTCCACACCCAAGTGAACGCCAAAGTTGTTAATGGGCGAGAACCCTTTTAGGGAGACTCATACCACAGCACAGGTCCAAATACCAGAGGTCAAAAAGCTAAAAAAGCTATGTGGTTACAGGTTAAATCAGGCCCTAGATTTTTTCAGCAGGGGCTTGAACACTGTTCTTTCCAGCCCTACGAAACCATACTGAAAGATAAAGAAATACTAAGAATGGGTGGAATCTGAGTGGTAACCACAATGGAAAGAGTGGGAAGCACAGAGATAGGGCGATAATTTGATAAAACCTCTGAATTGGCCGCGGACTTTTTCAGAAGGGGCGTTACCTTTGCTTATTTCCAAATAACTGGAACAGAGGCCGAGTCTAATGAGATGTTAAATAATTATATATCACAGGGTTCATTACATCAGTCCCTTTACCAAACACACTTGTGGGTAACGATTTAACGGAAAACATGATTTGCAATTAATTAAAGCAAGTTTAGATTGTTGAAGAGTGATAGTTTCAAATTTATGAAATGAAGAGTTGGATGAAAATACTTAGACCCAAGGGAGTCCCTTAGTGAGAGTGCCCTGATAGATAGGGTTAAATTCAGCCTGAATCTTTCTTATTTTAGTCTCAAAAATATTCCGAAAGTTCATACAGAGCACCATAGGTCTGCTGAGGGAGTAATAGCCAAATTACATGCTTTAGGTTGTAGATAGATTTTGGCAATTTTAAACATCTCGCGAGGCTTATTGTCCACCAAGTTGATTTGCAGGGCAAAAAAAGGAGAGTGAGCCGATTTAAAGGATTTCCGCAAATCTTTTAAAACTTATTTATATTTTTCTTTATCTTCTGGCAAATAATTTCTGCGGCACTTATGTTCAAGATTTTTACACAGTCATTTTTTCTCAGCTAAAGGTGAAGCACGGTGTTTCGCAGCTTACATGGGGCACGAAAAGCAGCCCTGCCAAGTACCACGCATCATGCGTTAGACTAACGCATTTCAGTGTGGTGGTCTGCATCACCGCACTGAAATGCAAAGTCACGCATAATGGGCATAGCGCCTGTCTCTGCTGTCGAGCTGTTAAAGTGCTGATATGAGTAAACTAAAGCTGGCGTGGCAGCGCGCCGTGGGGTGCGCGCTATTCCCGACAGGCTTGGGGGCTGGCTGAGCTAATAGCTGATAACTAGCTGCCTGCTACAATGTATGAATGAAGGAATCGAGATTCCCGCCGCGGCACAGCATTAAGTTCTGACTGACATCACCAGGCAGCCGACTCAGGTTTGACACAGTGACAGACTTTCTTTATTTCCGCAGGATGTGACGTCCCGTTCTCCTACTGCAGCCGCAGTTAAATGTTTGGTAGGCTGCCTGGCTAGTTTGCGTGAAAGCGCTGCTCGCACGACGCACCGCCCCACGGCGGTAAATTAAAATCAATGATGACCCAACCCCCCAAGGACCGCGGGGGCCGCTGCAGCCCACTGCGCAGCTCCGCTCTGAGCTGCGCCTGCTGCTGAGAGTGAGTGAGTCGGGAGGGTGGGGGCACATTTGCCATTGCCAAGGGAGTCGAGTGAGAAGTTGTGGGCGGACTCTGAGGAGGCGGGCGATCGGCCCATAAACCGAAATTCTGTGCTCTACTCGCAAGTAAGTGTGAGAGCAGCCGAGTGTCAAATTGTCTTTTTAACGCTTGCAGAGTAAATGGAGTGTATTAAACAGCACGTCCTCTGCACGTTCTTGCATCTTGACAGTTTATGTATGCAAGAAACTATGTATTGAAGTTTCCGGAGTGCATTTTTAGCTGTCTGCACTGAGAGAGAGAGCTGTTGTTATCTGTTTAAATTATATTGTCGAATGGGGTCAGTCTGCTGCTCCATGTGTGCAGCTGCCTGTTTCCCAATTGCTGCACTCTGCAACTGCTCATACGTCACGCTGGTTTCCGTCTTCCGGCTGGAGCTTTCGGTGCTACCTGTTAAAATAAAATAGCATTAGTAATAAAAATGCAAATCATAGAGCCTTTTTCTGTGTAAGGGCTGTTAGAGTAAATTTTGGAAAGTTGTGCCAACTCACCTGCTGCCTTCCATGCCGGTAGCACTGCGCCACGGTTCTCTCAAAAGGCAAAGGCCGGCTGACGAGGCTTGTAGTCACTGTCTCAGCTCAGTACGGCTGCAGGAGCACAACTGCCTGCGCAACCCCTCTGAAGAGCTAAGTTCAGAGTGGTGAATCTGCTATCATTGCAGATGATGTCTGCACAGTGAGTCCGGCACTGCACGCAGCACTGAACAGGCAAGACTCGAGCACGTGACAGCAAGGAGTCCATAGCTGCCAAGGTTTCAGATTGCTTATGTGTGACATTTCCAATAATTAAGTGTACTTATGTGTGACATTGTAGTGCAAATGAGTGACACTGCGAACAACACTTTCTCACATGCGAAACCAAGGAATAAGGTCCATTTAAAGAGATAAATATCAGAAATGAGCGCCTTCTGAGCAGTAAGACGACCCACAGAAGGCCTAGGAACTGTTATAAACCCCCTGAAATGGAGGGTGACTAACTGATTTCGCATTTCTAAAGTGATCTTACTGTAGTGATTTCTAGAAAGAGCCTGGACACCTTGTGATGACTGCCATGACTCCTGCCTGATCACTTTTGGAGAGAAATGATCAGGCCCTTATTCTGTAGTGACTATGGTTTGCTAGAGAATTTAGAAACCTCTCAGCGGTTAATGAGAAAGAGGTCATCTCAGTCATGTTCGTTAGGGTTGAGACTAGACCAATATTTGACCAGTGTTTCACCAGCCTGGTAGGTATTTTTATGCCAATGCAGGTAAAAAAATGGGGAAAGCTCTTCAGAATTCATATTTTTTCCCTTTGAAATATAAACCTGCAGCTCCAAATACATCAACAGTGTTATTAAGTTGTCTAAAATTGTCATTAATGAGTTTTAAAACATGGCACCTCGACAGAAGGCCTACATTAAAAAAAAAAACAGAATGACTCGGTATAATATTGAGGCTTTAAACTGTTTCAAATGGCAGTTATTTTTCTTTGCTAAAGGTAGCAGTCACTGACAGCTAGACATCCCTCAGTCAGGCCCCGAATATGGGTTTTTTGGGGGCTGAACTGTCCCTAACGCCAGTCGTGCTTGCTTCGCCAGCTGTCATCGCTAATCTCAGGTCAAGGCCCTGGAACATTAGATGCTAGTACGTATCTTTGATTATAAGGTCATTCTGGACTGGTAGGTGGGGCGCCGGATTCTATGAGCACTGTTTCTAGAAAACTGTGTGCTCGGTAGGAACCGGATGGTTTCTTAAATGTTTTGCCCCGATTCCTCCGTGCTGAGCTGAGTCCTGCTAAGAGTGAAGGCCAGCCACTGTCTTTAAAATCAGAGAGCTGCGACGCTGTTACTAACGATAAACTATTTAATAACAGTAAAATAGTTTTTAAAAAATTGCCGACTTGCAGACCATGTTTTCTTAACAATTGTAATCAGTATTTAGCAATGAAATGCTTTATGTGAGCACTCACCTGTTGTGCCCGGAACGTAAGTCTGGTGCCTCTGTACTAGGTGCAAGGCACCTGACGACCTGCCTTTACCGTCGGGTACGCAGGGCTCGGCCTGCCCGCGCCATCCAGAAGAAACAGAGGTAAAACCACAATGCACGGGGGTGGGTGCAGCTGCAGCATGGGGGCCCTCTAGAGTGCGCAGCAATGTGATCGGAGGTGGCCGCTGGCGGCAATATGGGCAGGAAGATCCTGTTGTGCTGCGCCCCGTGCACACAGCTCCACTTTAACCACCATGAGTCCTGTGCAGCAGCAGGGTGAGGAGAAAAGGTTGAATCCAGGCTTGGACCGGCCGCATGAGCCATCCAGTGTTGACTGGAAGAGAAAAGAAGGCAAGTGCTCGCTGGGCCAAGCCCAGTGGTAGACTCGTCCAGGCCGATCAGCTGTCCTGACTTCTGTGAGTCCCGGGCGGCGGCGGGGCCATCCTATGACAGACTGACTAGTGTGGATATATATTTGAATTAAGCATGGAAGAGGTAATAAACAACCGCTGATAGCAGGCGGTGACCCGGGCTGGTGCGAGCTGCAGCAGGCAGCGAGCGCTGAGAGCAGCACCGCGGCCTGCGCCATGATTATTTGCAGCACTCCGGCCATGATACGCAGCGCTGCCCGCAAACTAGCCACACGCCTTGTAGCTCCCAAAACAAACCCCGCGCTCCGGCAGCAGGATGTGACGTGACGTCTCCTGCGATGACGTCAGGCCAATAGTGAGAGCCGCGCCCTGGTACTGGAAAGCGCAATCATGATACTGTAGCAAGCAGCTGAGTGCGGCTGCCAACAGACTGCTGGAGCAGCACGCGCAAGTCAGAGGCGGTGCGCTGCCACAGGCTCAGCTTTAATCAGGGCTTTTAGTGACAGAGCTGACACACAGCATATGCGTGACATTGCATTTCAGTGCGGTAATGCGGAGTACCACACTGAAATGTGTTAGTGTCACGCCTGATGCGTGACACTTGGCAGGACTGGGAGTCTACTACTGTTGCAGCTTAGAGGCATTACAGCTGAGGTCCGTGTTGTTCATGTTGGGGCCTCACATCCTTCTGTGGTGGGTGTCATGTCCTCCAGGAAAGGACATTGTTATATAAGTAGGTCAGTGGTCTAGCTGATCCAGACAGCAGTGAGATGCCAGGAACTTCCTGGGTGGAGACAGGAAGTACTAGTTTTCCCTCTCACTACATTGAGGGAAGCAGAGAGAATAGGACGTGTGGAGAGTAGCTCCACATCAGTAGGCCATGTATAAAAGCTGAGAAATTAATAAAGATGAGTTAATAGCCTGATGCCAGGTGCTGTCTTTTATGCAGAGTGTTATGCTTGCCAGTGCTGTGAAGAGAAACCAATCCAGAACAGGACAGTGGGCCGGGTCCTACGTGGGACAGAGAGACCCTGGAGTACACACTGATGCTCTGCATCCTGACTTGACTGATTGATTGATTGCCGGCAGCCAGGAGGATCCAGGGGGCCCAGTGTGGGTGAAGGCTGCTATGGCATCCGTGTTTTAGTAGTTCAGCTAACTTGCTAGGGATGCTATTAATAAATAACATTAATGCTTTAATCATTCTGAGCTGCCTGCGCCCCCTTGCCTGTAGTGTACTGAGTCTGAGAACTGTGCAGTCATGCAGCCTGACTCTGCTCAGTTGTCAGCTGCCTGCCTTTAGCGCACTTTAGTTCAGTGACTTCTTTGTTCCTTGTTGCTCAAATGGGTGTAATTTCTGATATTATTTATATGTTTCCCTCGTCTAAATTGCTTGATGTTATCGTGAGAAAGTGTCACTCATAGTCGTAAAAATGTCACTCATAATTACACTGAAATTATGAAAATGTCACACATAGCAATGTGAAACCTTGGCAGCTATGGAAGAGATGCCAGTGCTAGTTTATCCATTGCCTCTGAACCCATTGATTCACTGAATCTGCACCCACCTCAATGTCCCCCGTTACTAAAGGGACGAGTTAGACAGGCTAGAGCCCAGTCCTTGTTCCTTGAGCAGTACAAGGAATAACACGGGTAGGCTGTTCACAACACCTAGAGTCCGCCCAACTAAACTGTATAGCAAGATTGAGTTAAATTAAGCGATGAGAAAAGTGTCTAAGAGCGCATGCGCCTGAGAATCAGCCTCCATGTCAACCTGGATGTTGAAGTCTCCGAGGACAGTAAAGTCCTGAGCTTCTCCCCTGCCCACTCCATGTTGCTCTCTCTCACCCATTGCTCCACCCTCCTCACCCCCCTACCCCCCCAGTCCTGCCCTCTGTGTTGCTGCTGTTCCCCCTGCCCTCCATATGCTTTCCCCAACCTGCACCCTCTGTGTTGTTCACGTTCAACCGTGTCCTTTGTGATGCTTCTTCCAGCTGCGGGCTCTGTATGTTTGTTTCTGCGTTACCCAAAAAGAAACAAGACACTACTTATGGTTTTTATTTACAGATCGAACTCGGTAAAAATAAAAAATTTAAAAAAACGCTTGCGTCATTGTTGGGATGCGCGCCTACAAAATGACAACGCCGACGTGTCATGACGTCTTCTTTTTTGTTTGTTTTCTTAACTATGCTGCACAGCACAGATTGCAGCTGTAGACAGAGATTAAAGACCCTGTGAGACTGTTCGTGCTCTCTGAGCGCCACCTTCTGGTTAGTACAGAGCGCAACATCAGACCAATGCTGGCCAATAATTCACCACAAGGCTATGTACAGTAAAGACAGAAAAGGTGTCACACAATGAATGCTACAAAGGAAAGCTCATTTGGCAAAAAGAAAGCAAAACATCATCTGTTAAAAGCAAATTCATCCACACAAAAAAACGCTACAGAGAGAAAAGAACAGGTAAAGAGGAGAAGTAGTTTAATAAAACTTGAATAAGAAACAATTTTTCAAAACAATACCTAAAGGGAATAAGAGTCAGATCTACAGACTAGGGTTTTTGATTGTATTTGCATGTATACGTAGTAATACTTAAATACTCATAAAAATATTGCTTAAGAAAAAAGAAAGACTTACATATTGAGAAGATGTGCAAGCTCAGTCAGAATAACTTTATTCGGTCTAGCTAGACCATAAAAGTATAAGAAAACATTGATTCATGTACATTAATACAGATGACAATTAATCCATACAGCAAGCAGAATAATATTAAAAATCGTTAAAAGACCATTTAAATAAAATGATCCTTAAAAACATTAAAAGTCCAATAGAGACAAATAAAAATGAGTACGCATCAAATCCACCACTCAAATTAATGTTATATTTCCCTATACTAATTCCCCACTAATTCTGTTTGGGTTCCAGAGTAGCATGCTAACTGCCAAAAAGCGATTAAACACCTCATCAGGGGTAGCAAGCAATATATAAATGCAAACCCTTCCCTTTTCCACTATCCTTTTCAATCTAAATAACTGACTAAAATGTCCACGGCTCAAAATGTATTTCATATTTCCCTAGACTAATTCACCACTAATCCTTTTTTGGTTCCGGAGTAGTGTGCTACTTGCCAAAAAGCGCTTCAACACCTCATCAGGGGTAGGAACTGTTAGAAATGGGGTCTCTAGTTGGTAGAGGTAGGTACCTTTGTCCATATAGGGACCCTTGCTTCTAGTCAGGGTAAGGGGGATACACACTTTAGATAACCCCTGCTCACCCCTTGGGTAGCTTGGCACGAGCAGACAGGCCTATCCCAAAGGCAATGTGTAAAGTATTTGTACTCAAAACACACAGTAATACAGTGAAAACACCACAAAAGGACACCACACTAGTTTAGAAAAATAAAATATCTTTTTCTAAACTAAACAAGACCAAAACGACAGAAATCCAACATACACAGTTCAAAATACGAGTTTCAAGAACTTGTACCATAGAAAACTAAGGATGCGTGACTTTTACACAAAGTACCTGTAGTTGCGTCCAAAATTCACAAGGCCAAGCAGCTGCAGAGTCGGAAACAAAGAGATGCGTCAACGTCTGAGACCTTGTGGAGGCGATGCGACAGTCCCGCTGCACGCAGAGGAAGGGTTGCGTCTAATCCGGTCTGTATGGGAAGTGATGCGCCGAATCTTTGTGACGGTTCCGGTCTGCAGGTGATGCGTCAGGAAAACTTGCCGCACAGGTGCGATGCGTAGGAATCCGGGATGCGTCGGTGATCGATGCGGCGGCGTGGAGCGGCGCTGCGTCGGTTTTCTTCAGCCGCGATACCTTGATGTGTCGATTCTTGCAGCGGTGACAGGCTCTGTGTCAGTTTTCGCAGCAGCACAGCGATGCGTGGAAATTCTTCTCGCGCCATGGAGATGCGTCGGAAAAATAGCCGCAAGAAGAGCGATGCGTCGATTTTTGCAGTTCTTCAAGTTTCTTCTTTCTTCCAGCTCCCAAACAGCAGCAACAACCTCCAGAGATCCAAAACTGGCACAGGCACCTCTTGGAAGGTCAGAACTCACAACAGCAGAGTTCAGGGGAGCTGGGGGTGAAGTCTTTGTGTCCCTGAGACTTTAGAACAGGAGGCCAGCACACACAGTCCCTTGGAGATCTCCGTCAAGCAGGGGACACAGCACACAGCAAAGTCCTTCTCCTTTCCTTGACAGAAACAGCAACTGCAGGCCAACCCCACACAGCACACAGCAAAGGGGCAGTACTTCTCCTCAGTCTCTCCAGCTTTTCTCCGTGGCAAATGGTCCTCTTGAATTCCAGGAATGATCTAAAGTTCTGGGGTCTGGGTCCCAGTATTTATACAGCAAAATCCTTTGTTCTCTGGTGGCAGAGAAGCCCTGTGCTCAGTCAAAACCAGTTCTGTCCTCTCTGGTGCAGCTTTCTGGCAGAAGGTGGGGACAGCATTGTGGAAGGCAGTCCAGGCCCATTCAGGTGAAAGGAAATCTCCTCCCCCTACTCTAAATGCAGGCCAGGTCTATACAGCCCAGCCCTGACTCATCCAGACTCTCTGGAGCAACTGCACATCCCCAACCCCTGTCACTCCAAAGCCACACAGTCAATACACATCCTAGCAGAGGCAAACTGGATGGCTAAGCAAGAAAATACCTACTTTCTAAAAGTGGTGTTTTCAAACACAGAATGTAAAAATCACCCTCACTAAAAGATGCATTTTAACATTCTGAGTTCAGGCATACTAAACTCTGTCCTATGGGGCAAGATAGCCTTTCAATAGTGAAAAACGAAATTGGCAGTATTTCACGATCAGGACATGTTACACACATCAGTACATGTCCTACCTTTCACATACACTGCACTCTGCCCAGGGGGGTACCTTGGGCCTACCATAGGGGTGTCCTATATGTAAGAAAAGGGAAGGTTAGGGCCTGGCAAGTGGGTGCACTTGCCAAGTCCACATGGCAGTTAACAAACAGCGCACAGGCACCTCGGTGGCAGGCCTGAGACATCTTTTCAGGGCTACTCGTTTGGGTGGCACAATTAGTGCTGCAGGCCCACTAGTAGCATTTGATTTACTAGCCCTGGCATAATTAGTGCACTTTACTAGGGACCTACCAGAAATCAAAATATGCCAATCAGGGAGAACCAATTGTAATAACATTTTACACAGAGAGCATACGCACTTTAGCATTGATTAGCCTTGGTAAAGTGCCTAGAGTCCTAAAGCCAACAACAGCAAGTCAGGAAAAAAATAGGAGGAAGAAGCAAAACTTTTGGGGATATCCCTGCACAAAGGGCCATTCCCAACAGCAAGCGTTATATAAAGCAAACCTTTTCCCTCTTCTATCCCTTCACTATCCTTCTCAATCCAAATAACAGACTAACATATCCAACACTCAAATAAATTTCATATCTCACTATACTTATTCACCACTAATTCTTTATGGGTTCCGGAGTAGCGTGTTACTCGTGGAATTAGCGCTTTGATGCCTCGTCAGGGGTAGTAAACGCTATATAATTACAATACAATAGTTACATGATCACTGTGGCCTTCTGTTTGATGGCGCTTTGAATGTAAGTAGCAGTTAAAAAGAAGATTTTCACAGTAGAGAGAGATTGTAAATAATTAAAAGCAGCTCTGCAATAACGGATATTTGCCTACTTTAAGAAGAGTAATAAATGTCGTTTTCTCAACACTGTATAAAATTTGCAGAAAAACAAAGTGCAATGTCATTTGTGCTGAATGATCATCACAGGGACAAACAGGTAGGTGATGGAATAAGGGACCCTGCTGAGGGAGAGCGGCGAAAAAGTGCACAGTGCATAGTCGAAACCTAACCAGCAGAAATCTGTGTTGCTGGTTGCACACCCATGTTAAATAAGGTTCAATGCTAGTGTTTGTGCAGATCCTCATATGCCCCTGAACAGTTGGTTTGTCAGCTACTCTCCTTATTCTGTTTTCGAGGCAACCAGCTAGAAAGAGGTCTGATTCTTTGACCAAATTCTGAGCCACAGGATGAGTGGTTGCATTTTGATAAAATCATTAATATACCCAATCCCAACCTCTGAATGGCAAATGAAGAAACTAGTACTTTTAGGGACTGATAAAAGTCTGTAGCGGGGTAAGAAAAGGGTAGACCAGGTGGGGCGGTTCTAGAAGCTTTTATTTTCGTTTTGATTTATCAGCCACAGTTCTTTCAAACAGTTTGTTCCATAGGGGAATAAGCCATCTTCGGTACTCAGTAGGCTCCACCACGGAATTCCAGGTAGGCAGGATCCGAGTTTACCCCAAAAGAAACACAAAAAAAGAGTATCAGCTGTCTAGCCACTTTTTTATATGCTTACAGGAAAGGGAGTGAGGGGGGACAAGCACCCGACATGCAGGCTGGTGTCACCCCTAACCGTCACCAAGGAGCGGGGAGTGCGAGGGACCTAAGTAGGTCTTGTGGGGTGATAATTTATCGAGTCTCCCCCTAGGAAGGACGTGGTCCTTTCTCCTACCCACCGCCCCCGCCCCCGGAACAGAGCACGCACCTGAGTAAGCAACGCTCCTCCGGGAACGCGGTTGGGCGGCTCGAGGGGTCGTTGGCCTCCAGGCACTCTGGTTGTGTCCTCAGGGCGGGTCTCCTCCTCCGGCGTCCCGCCTCGGTCGTCGTCTTCGGTTTGGGGCTGTTCCACAGCTTCTCTCGTCGTTCGGCCGCTTTCTCCGGTTCTCCAGGATAACGCCAATGACGTCTCGTACTCTTCCGGGTTCTTTTCGCTTTCCGGCCTTGTCGACTCCTCCCACCAAGGGGCGGGTTCTCGTTCCTCGTATTCCCTTGGTTGCCAGGGATTAAAGGGCTCGCAGGGCCTTCCCTGCGGATCTTCGCCGGTATACAAAACGGCAGTAGAGGGTGTTGGTGGCTGAAAGGTAAACAAAGGTAGGGGCCAATAAGGAATCCTGGCTTCATCCGCACTGCTTCCATTGATAGCGGATCCCGTATCCTGACACACCCCACCCCTAGAGTCTTCCAGATCGGGAAGACAGGGAACTCGGGACAGGAAGTCAGCATTAGCATTCAGGGAGCCCTTCCTATGTCTTACTTCAAACGAAAAAGGCTGGAGTGACAGAAACCAACGTAGCACCCTGGAATTATTGCCCTTATTACGACTCATCCATGTAAGAGGGGAATGGTCGGTGTAGAGGACAAAGGGTTTTCCCTCAAGATAATAGCAAAGCTTCTCCACCGCCCATTTAATCGCCAAACATTCCTTTTCCACTACGGGATACCTGGTTTCTCTGGGAAATAGTTCTTGGCTGATGAAAAGGATAGGGCGTTCTAGACCATCCGGGGATTCCTGTGATAGCACCGCTCCTCTGCCGACGTCGGAGGCGTCGGTTTGTACAAGAAACGGTTTAGTGAAGTCATGGGACATCAGGACGGGGCTGTGAGTGATAGCCTGTTTGAGGAGTCAGAAGGCCTTCTGGACTCTCAGTTGGACATAGGAGTTGGCTCTTTGGGGTATCTTTCTTCAAGAGGTCCGTAAGGGGAGCAGCTATCTCTGAGTACTGGGGAATAAACCTCCGATAGTAACCCAAGAGGCCTAGGAAGGTCGTCACCTCCTTTTTTGTTTGGGGAAATGGGGTATTCCTGATGGCCTTAACCTTTTCCTCTTGGCGTTCAATAGCTCTGTTACCCAGGAGGTATCACAGGTACCGTACCTTTCGAAACCCAACCCTGGATTTCCAGGCATTGACATGGAGACCCGCCTTCTGCAATTCCCGGAATATCTGGTGGCAATGCTCAAGGTGGGACTCCTAGGACGGGCTGTAAATAATGATGTCATCCAGATATGCCGCTGAATACTCCTGGTGGTTGCGGAGCACGGAGTTCATTAATCGCTGAAAGGTCGCTGGTGCTCCGTGCAAACCAAAGGGTAGAATGGTGAACTCGAAAAGGCCGTCTGGGGTAGAGAAAGCTGTCTTTTCCCTGTTGCTCTTCCTTAATGGGACCTGCCAATATCCCTTGGTGAGATCAAGGGTGGATATATAGACCGCATCCCCGAGTCTCTCTATGAGCTCGTCTACTCTGGGCAAGGGATAGGCGTCAAACTTCGATATAGCATTGACAGCCCTGAAGTCGATACAAAAACGCACTGACCCATCTGGTTTTGGGACCAGGACGATGGGTGAGGACCAGTTGCTCTGGGAGGGGGTTATAACGCCCATTTGCAGCATCGTCTCAATTTCTTTGGATATGGCTTCCCTACGGGCAGCTGGTATCCTATATGGCTTTTGCTTCACTACTTGTCCGGGAGAGGTCTCTATTGTATGCTCGACTAGAGAAGTTTTACCTGGCAGATCAGAAAACAGGTCAGAAAAGGGGATGAGGGTGTCCAACAAGCCACCACGTTGTGCGGAGGTTAGTTCTTTGTTTACCACCAACAGGTCTAGTGTGCATGGGTCCTCTAGGCTAGATAGGACTAGGTGGGTTGCCCTTGGTACTGGACCTAGCCATTTCTTCAACAGGTTAATGTGATAACTCTGCTGTCGCTGGGGAGTGATTTGGATTCGATAGATGGTCCGTCCTAGTTTAGCCACTATTTTATATGGACCCTTCCATTCGGATTTGATCTTCTGTAGGGATGAGGTTTGTTGTATGAGGACCCAGTCGTTTATCTGTAGGGTCCTCCACTTCTTCCCCCTGTCATAGAAAGCCTGTTGCCTCTTTTGGCTTTTTTCGAGGTTGGAGTGGGCTAGGTTCCTCAGCTTCCCAATTCTTGCTTTCAGCCCTTTGGTGTAGTCTAGGAGCTCGGTAGCATCATCCTCCCCCTTTTCCCACACCTCCTTCGTCATCTCTAACAATGTGCGGGGCTGTCTTCCGTATAACAGTTCGAAGGAAGAGCAGCCTAAGCTGCTCTGGACCTGTCCCCGGATGACGAATAAGGTGAGGGGAAGGAGTTGGTCCCAGCTCTTCCCTTCTCCTGTCAGCCTCTTTTTTAGTGTCAGTTTGAGTGTCCCATTGTAGCGCTCGACCAACCCATCAGTCTGAGGGTGGTATACCGAGGTTTTTATGTGGGTTAGATTGAGCATTTTACATACTTGCGACATGAGTTTTGAGACAAACGCAGTGCCTTGGTCTGTAAGGATCTGGCGGGGAAAACCGACTCGGGAGAAGTATTCGACCAATTTATCGGCTATATTGGAGGTAGTAGGAGCCCATAAAGGAAAGGCCTCAGGGAACCTAGTGCTATAGTCAACCAACATCAGTACATTTGATGTTCGGGGAAGGGGGCCTATCAGGTCCATACCAATCCTCTCAAACGGCTGCCCTATGATTGGTAGGGGTTGTAGTGGCACTGTGGCTGGTTTGTCAGGATTTTTCCGTTGACAGACTGGACATTCCTGACAATATTTCTTTATGTGGGCATAAATACCTGGCCAATAAAAATGCCAAAGGATGTTCTGAGTGGTTTTTAGGGCCCCCGAATGTCCTGCTAACAGGTGAGAGTGAGCAAGAAACATTATCTGGTCCTGGAAGACTCTGGGTACGAGGAGTTCGGGAGTGTCGCTAGGCCCTCCCTTCCTATATAAGAGAACATTCTTTTCTAGAAACAAGGGGTACGTTGGAGTAACAGCGGGATTGTACTTCCTGGCCTCCCGCCAGGCATGCTGCAAGGAGGGATCATTAACCTGGGCTAAGCGAAAGTTCTTGTCGCTTTGCCAGGGTTCTTGGGTGATAAGAGCACTAGGGACATTAGGTGTGAGGGGTAGTTGGGACCCAGTCTTGTTGATGTTACCCCGAACCAAGGCTAAGAAGCTAGGGTTATCAGTCCCTATAATAAGGTCCTCCGGAAGAGACGGGAGAACCCCTACAGTCACCGTGGTTTGGGGCCCTGTAGATGTTTGTATGGGTATCCGAGCCACTGGGTATGCCTTTACGTCCCTGTGTATACACAGCGGATCTGTACCCGCTTCCCTCTTAATACTTGTTTTGCCCCCACTAGGTCTATTTGAACCACAGACTGACGGCAGCCTGAATCCAAAAGAGCAATCACCGGCGTATCGTTGACAAGAGCACTTACATGAAAGCATGTCCCCAGCTCTTCGGTGTAGAGAAGAGGTCGGGGACACAGCTTACATCCATAGGTTCTTCCCCAGTCTTTTTGCGGGGACAGGTTCGAGCGATATGGCCCCACTCGCCGCAATCAAAACACTGTGGTCCCCGATAGGCGGGTACCTCGGGCTTCTGGAAGCGGGGCTTTAAGGGCTCAATAGAGGGGGGAGGTCGTAGACTTTTCTTGGGGTTTGGGCTGTTTTTCGGGGTCTTCTCCATGTCCCAAGGGGAAGGCCGGGGTGGGCCCTGGCATAAGACGTGGCCATCTCCACCGCTTGCTCGACGGTGAGGCGGGATTGCTGACGTAGCCACCTCTGGGTTGAATAGGGTAAGGCCTCAAGATATTGCTCAAGGTAGATTAAGTCCATAATCTCCTCTTTTGTTCTTTAAGCTGGCCTCAACCATTTGTCCTCTGCCAGCTTCAAATTGAAGAACAGGGTCTTAGGGTTATCACCTGATGCTCCCTTTTCCCTCCTAAACATGACCCTGTAGGTTTCTCCGTCCATACCGAGGTGGTCCAATATGATGGCCTTTATTTCCTCATATGGCGTGGTGCCTCCGGCATTCGCGACTTGGTAAGCCGCCTGCGCCTCTCCTGTTAGAAGGGGGGCCAAGAAGAACGGCCATTTTTCTACTGGCCATCCAGAAGCCTTGGCTGCGCGTTCAAAATTCAACAGAAAGGCTTCCGGATCTTCTCCGGGGATATATTTTTGGAGAGAGATGTTCGGATGTACTGGAGCTCTGGTTCTGTTTCCCTGTCATGGGGATGGGTTCTGAGCCTGGTCCTCGGCCATCTTGTGGATGGTGCCTACCTGGGACCTTATAACGTCCTTAAATGTCTCGCGATCTGCTTGGGCTTGGGTCATTTGTCTTTCAATGGCCCACTCTAGCTTCTTTTGGCCCTACACCAGGTGGTGTATAGGGGCGTCCATTTCTGCTTTCCAATGGACTACTTTGCCCGCATTCTCCACCACGTGTAGCGGGGTAAGAAAAGGGTAGATCAGGTGGGGCGGTTCTAGAAGCTTTTATTTTCGTTTTGATTTATCAGCCACAGTTCTTTCAAACAGTTTGTTCACTGTCCATAGGGGAATAAGCCATCTTCGGTACTCAGTAGGCTCCACCACGGATTTCCAGGTAGGCAGGATCCGAGTTTACCCCAAAAGAAACACAAAAAAAGAGTATCAGCTGTCTAGCCGCTTTTTTATATGCTTTGCAGGAAAGGGAGTGAGGGGAGACAAGCACCCGACATGCAGGCTGGTGTCACCGCTAACCGTCACCAAGGAGCGGGGAGTGCGAGGGACCTAAGTAGGTCTTGTGGGGTGATAATTTATCGAGTCTCCCCCTGGGAAGGACCTGGTCCTTTCTCTTACACACCGCCCCTGCCCCCGGAACAGAGCACGCACCTGAGTAAGCCACGCTCCTCCGGGAACGCGGCTGGGCGGCTCGAGGGGTCGTTGGCCTCCAGGCACTCTGGTTGTGTCCTCGGGGCGGGTCTCCTCCTCCGGCGTCCCGCCTCGGTCGTCGTCTTCGGTTTGGGGCTATTCCGCAGCTTCTCTCGTCGTTCGGCCGCCTTCTCCGGTTCTCCAGGATAACGCCGACGACGTCTCGTACTCTTCCGGGTTCTTTTCGCTTTCTGGCCCTGTCGACTCCTCCCACCAAGGGGCAGGTTCTCGTTCCTTGTATTCCCTTGGTTGCCAGGGATTAAAGGGCTCGCAGGGCCTTCCCTGCGGATCTTCGCCGGTATACAAAACGGCAGTAGAGGGTGTCGGTGGCTGAAAGGTAAACAAAGGTAGGGGCCAATAAGGAATCCCGGATTCATCCGCACTGCTTCCATTGACAGCGGATCCCGTATCCTGACAAAGTCTTTTAATAAAACCGTTCTCAATAATTTCCAAACCCTCCTGATCACTAATACTCCACAGCCCAGCCCCATAGGAGGCAACAGTGCAGCATTTGGCGTTGTAGATAGCCATGAGTTCCCTAATGGGCTTCTGACCTAATCTACGGCTTTGGAAAAGACAGTGGCTCTACTGGACTTCAAGGAATCCCACGTAAGATGCCTGTCGAATGGAATTCCTAAATAGGAAAACAAGGGGACAGTACTAACCTTAGAGTTATTGACTACAAAGGAAGAGCTACCATTTCTCCCTGCCCCAAAAACCATTACATGCTTCTTTGCCTGGTTGACCCTTAGATCTAAACTAGTCATGAACTGGTAAAAACGGTCCAACAAGCATTGTAGACCAATTGCTGTCCTAGCTATTTGGACAGTATCGTCAGTGTAGATTAATGTAGGAACGCTGCGATCACCTTTATGGGGGTAGTCTACTCTCAGCTCCAAAAGCTGTTCCTCCAGGTCATTTACATACCGTGAGAAGATAAATGGGGCCAGGATGCAGCCCTGATGTACACCCCTAGCCAGATTAAAGGCTGTTGTTGTCTCCCCACATGGGCCATATCTCACACTGGCAGTGGCGTCGTTGTGAAGCTCTCTAAGACAATTAACAACATACTGATCAACCCCCATGTCTATCATAATGCTCCAGAGTTTGGACCTGTTATCAGAGTCGAAAGTAGAGCTCAGGTCCATAAAAGCCAGGAACAGCTTGCCCTTCTTGGCCACCGTGTATTTATTTATTAACAAGTATAAATTAAGAGACTGCTCCACAGTTCCTAGGCCAGGACGAAAGCCGAATTGGACCTCTGATAGTACGTTATGTTCATTGGCCCATGACTAAAGGCAGTCCAGCAAAATTTGTCCCATGATTTTAGCAGTGAAATTAATCAATGAGATGGGGCGATAGCATTGTGGATCACGTTTTGCGCCCTTTTCAAAAATTGCAATGGTGGTGGCATTGGACCAGCTCTTGGGTGGGCTAGTAGCTAGGGCAACACTAAGAATGTTGGTCATGAGTGGAGCCCAAAATGAGGTATTGGCTTTAAAAATGTCCGAAGGGATCCCATCTGGTCCAAGGGCTTGCCCAACCGGACAGCTGGCTATTGCCAGCAGAACCTCATGCAATTCAATCACCAGGGCAGCTGAAAACATCATTAGGGGCCAAGAGAGTGAAGAGGAATCTGAAAGTGACCCGGGCAGGCCAATAGTGGTGTGGTCTGGGGGGGAAATATTCTCCATAACCAGGTCGGCATGGAGCTTCGTAAAGTGAGTGACCCCGATATCAAGAGGAACCACAGCATCAATAACAGGGTCTTTAACTTTCTCAAAATAAATACGGTTAACTGTTGCCAGAATGCTTTGCTATCTCTTACCTCACTTGCTTGCAATATGGAGGAATAGGCTTTTCTCTAATAGTGTTCTTCCTCCTCGTAAGGGTGCTTAGATACAGGGTCCTACAGCTTCAAACCATGTTTTGCTCTCTAAGAGTCTTCTTCAGGGCTACGAACAACTTGTTTATTTATTTATTTATTTAAGGGTTTTATATAGCGCTAGCCAGACCCGAGGGTATCGGAGCGCTTTACAGCATTATCAATCATAAGATACATTAATATAGTAATATGCACAATGGGTCCTTATGCATCGTGTAATATCTTTGCTACAAGCACAGAGTCACTTGTGAGATATGTTAACACCGTTGTATGTGTAATGTCTCAAGACATTTCGAGTGGTGTCATCGTAGAAGGCACCATGTCTCTTGACAGGATTTGGTCATGGACGTGGGGTATGAATCCTTGTGAGCACTGAATCGCTTGTAAGAGATGTTAACACAATTTTGTGTTCAGTGTCTCAGGTCGCTCCAAATGATCATGTCGTAGAAAGCACCCTGTTTCCTGCAGGGGTTTGATCCGGGATGTGGGGGGTCGTTGAGGTAGTCTTGGGGGAGTGAGGTAGAGGTCTAAGGTCAAAGTGACAGTGTGCTGATGTAGGCAGGCTTCGGTGTTAGGTTGTAGCTAAACCTTCGGGAGAGATCTGTTGAGGAGGAGGTCTTTGAGCTGCCTTTTGAATTTGAAGTAGGAGGGGTTAGTCCTGATGTGTATTGGGATGGAGTTCCAGATTTTGGGCGCACTTCCTGCAAAGGATCGCGATGCGGTTTTTTGTTTGCGAGTTTTTGGAGGGATAAGGAGTTGGTGCTCCTTAGGTTTCTTGACTGACCTGCCTTCTGGAGTTTGGAGGCCAGGTAGGCGTGTTTCCCTGTATGCAGCGCTTTGTGCATGAGGCATGCGGTTCTGAAGTTGGCACTCATTTCGACTGGGAGCCATTTTAGTTCTCTGAGTGCCGGAGAGATGTGTTCATATTTCTTTACCCCTGTGACCATTCTCGCTGCTGCGTTCAGGGTTGATCTGAGGGGCGCTAGGTGTGATTTTGCTGCTCCTGTGAGGGTTGCACTTTCGTAGTCCAGTCTTGACAGCACCAGGGATTGAGTGGCTTGTTTGAGATCGTTCAGTGGGATGAAGGGTTTTATTTTGTTTAGTAGTTTGAGATTTAGGAAGGCACTCTTTGCGGTGTTCTTGATGTGTTTGCTCATGTCTAATTTAGGGTCTAGAGTGATTCCCAGCGATTTTACTGAATCGGCTAGGGTGGGGTTATAGTTGAGAGCATCAATGGCTTTAAGCCATTCTGTGAATTGGGGGTTCTTCTCCTTGTTGGAGATGAGGAGGATTTCCGTCTTGTCTTGGTTTAGTTTCAGGTGATTGCGTGATAACCAGTGTTGGACTTCTCTAAGAGTGTCGTTCAGTCTCTGAATGTCTTCAATGGAGGAGGTTTCCAGATAGATCTGGGTATCGTCGGCATAGAGGTGGAAGGGAATGTTGTTGTTTTTTAGTATGGTGGTAAGGGGTTCCATATAGATGTTGAAGAGTTGAGGTGATAGTACTGATCCTTGGGGGACACCTCTGCCAACGGGGAGTACGTCTGACGAGAAGTTTTTGATTTTTATTCTTTGGGTGCGGTTCTGTAGGAAGGAGGTGAACCACTGTAAGACCACCTCTTCCACTCCAACCCTTTCTTGAAGTGCCTTAATGAGAAGTTTGTGGTTGACTGTGTCGAAGGCTGCCGATAGGTCCAGGAGTACGAGTAGGCAAGATTTGCCTGTATCGAGAGATTTGTGCATGTCGTCAATAACATTTAAGATCGCTGTCTCTGTGCTGCAGCCTTTTCGGAAACCCGATTGGTGGGGGTCAAGAAGGTTGGTGTTGTCCATGTGTTGAGTGAGTTGGAGAAGAACACATCTTTCCAGGATTTTTGCTAGGAGAGGGAGGTTGGAGACGGGTCTGAAGTTGTTCAGATCGTTTGAGTCGGAACCTGGTTTTTTGAGTAGAGGTGTGACTTGGCCGATTTTGAGGCAGTCAGGCATGACTCCAGTGCTTAGGGAGCTATTTATAATCTTGGTCCAGAGCGGGGCTAGGGCGAGTTTTAGCTTTTTAGCCAGTTGGGTAGGTATGGGATCCAGGGCGTGTGCTGAGGGTTTAGAGCTGGAAATCATTTTGATGACCTCTGCTTCCGAGATGGGATTGAAGGATTTCCATAGGTTTAGGGGGTGCTTGGGTGTGGGATCTTCTGGCCCCGTGGGCGGTTTACTGTCGGGGGGCCTGCACTGCGCGTCCAGGGAGAGTTCTATCTTGGTGATTTTGTCATCAAAGAAATCGGCAAAGTTATCGCACAAGATTTTGGAGGCCACCGCTGGAGATGATGGGGGCTTGGAAGTTTGTTGCCTAATGAGATTGAATAGTTCTTTGGGCCTGTTCTTTGCATTACCGAGGGCTTTGCAGAAGAAGGAAGTTTTTGCGTTCTTTATGTGTTTATTATATTTTGCGCGTGCTGATTTGAGTCTGACTCGTAGGGCTGTGGATGGGTTGTTTCTCCAGAGTCTTTCTGCCGCTCTAAGTTCTCTTCTTTCTGCGTTTATGGCTGTGTTGTACCACGATCTGGATGGTATGGTCCTTACTCTTTTTAGTTTCAGGGGGGCTATTTGGTCCATAATGGAAGTCATAGTGGTGTTGTAGTGAGAGGTGAGTTCTGTTGTTGAGAGCTCATCAGTGTGGATTGGGAGGAGGGAGTTTACCCTTTCCTCCAGGTCAGCGAGGGGAATCTGACTTAGGTTTCTTGCCCAGCGGGGAGGGTTTTTTGTATGGGGCTGGCGTTGGATCGTTTGGTTGATGTGGAATAGAATGACATGGTGATCCGACCAGTCAACCGGCAAGGTATGGTCGATGGAGACTGTGTCAGCTTGAGCGATAATGGCATCCAGGGTTGAGCCTTTGTTGTGAGTTTTCTCTGTGCAATGCTGGGAGAGGATGTTGTTGCTTAGGAGATCATTTAGGGTTTTGATTAGCGAGTTGCCCTCCTCATTCCAGTGTAGATTGAGGTCTCCTAGAATTATGTTGTTGGAGTCGCGGAGTGAGCATTGAGTTATCAGGTCAGAGAAGTGTTCTCGGAATGAGGCGGTGTTTCCTGGTGGGCGGTAGAGGAGATGGCAGAGTAAGGATTTGTTGTCCCTTGACTTAATGGTGACAGTAAGGCATTCGAAAGAGTTATAATTGAGGGCGTCCGTTTCAGTCACGGAGATGTGGTTCTTGTGAATGATTGCGACACCTCCTCCACGTTGAATTTTTCTGTCTTTGTGGATGATTGTGAAGCCCGGGGGCACCAGCATGTCCATAGTTGGGGGAGATAACTCGTTTAGCCATGTTTCGGTAATGAACGTGATATCTATGTCGTGGGTGAGGATGGTCTCTGCCAATTCTGTTGCATGTTTGGTAGCCGATCTACAGTTAATGAGCATGCAGTTCGTATTGGCTGCCTCATTTTCGTTGTTTATTGTTGAGGGGGCCCTGGGGAGGTTAGCGAGGGAGGCAGGGGGTCTTGGGGGTCTGGGGTGGGGGTGGTCTCTTCCAATTCCCGTGATGACCTGGATCTTGAAGCTAGGGGCAATAGTGGTGGAAGTGTCATACGAGGTGGCAAGATCCCTCGCTTCACTTCTGGACATAGCGGCTCTTGTTCTCTTTGGTCTCTGTGTCTGGTTCGGGAGAGGGGTTGTGGTCCAACTGCGTAGTTGGGTCTTGCGAGGCCTTGTGTGATTGGTGTTGGTGGATGAGGGTGGCGGAAGTGAGTGTTGATTGGGCTTACGGGGAGTGGAGAGGTTCCGTATAATTTCGGTGAGGCCCCGTAATACCGTTTCTAGCTGGCTTTCCAGCAGGGCGAGGCGCTGAGCTGTCTCTGCAGGGGAGGGGGAGGGAGAGGCTGGGGAGGCTCTTGCAGCTCTTATTCTTTTGGGACCCAGTGGCTGATTCCAGATGGGGGCGTTGGTCGGGTTAGAACTTTGAGTCATTGGAGGTCTTGCGAGATTTGTATCGGTAGCTGTGGGTGACGCGTATGGGTGCTGGCTGGGCTCTAGGGGTTGGTTTTTGGTGTTTGAGTTGTCCCTATGGGTAGTCTTGGAGACGGGGTGTGGAGGGTCTGGGCGCGGTTCGTGCGGCCATCTCTTGTGTGTCGGAGGAGGGAGAGAATTAGGAGTCGTTGGTTGCAAGCAAGGTTCGGAGGTTGTTTGTTGGGAGTGGTGGATTAATGAAGGAGGGGGTGGGTGTTGTTCAAAGGGGGGTTGGAGAGCTTTGTCTGTGGATAGGTTCCACTTGTTTGTGGAGGGGGGTGGATTGAGTGCTATCTGGGAGGGGTATATGGAGGTGGGGCCGGTGTTCATAGGGGGGGGTTTGGCTTTCGCAGCCGGGGTCTTGTGGTTGCTTTGTGCGATCTTCTGGGGGGGCAGTCTGTCAGGGGATAAGGAGTTAGACGGGCGGGGGCTTTGTAAATGTGAAGGGGCGTTGCGGAGCGATGGGAAGAGGGAGTCGAATGCTTCTAGGTTGTCATTGTTAGCTTGGATCATGACCGTGCCGTTGGTGTAGATGGTCACAGAGGTGTTACCGCTACGTATAGGGCGGTTAGGGAGTGTGTTGGTAAATTTGCAGCTGTGGGAGGTGTTAGTTGTTTTGGATATGTGTAGATGTGTTCTGATGGTGGAGTTCCAAATAGCAGGTCTTGTGGTATGGAAAATGAGGTCCATTTTCATCTGGCCTTTGGACGAGCAGTGGTATAGGTCTGCGAAAAGAGTTTCCGGGAGTTGCTTGATCAGTCTGTGTTTGAGGTTTCTTTTTGCTTTTGGTGTGAGGTTTGGGGGGAAAATGATGGAGAAGGAGTTCGGGCTGTGAGGTTTCAGTCCGTTAGGTATGGTGGGGCGGAGGGAGGATGTGGTGGGAGGTGACATTATGTCTAGGATGGGGGAGGGTGGATGCCTCGAGTGGGTTCTGTCTGTTAGTCTGGGAGGGTACAACTAGGAGGAGTTGTGGGTAGTAACCCTTCTCTGTGTCTAGGTAAGATTAGGTAGGATTTGATAATCTGGGAATTGGCGGAGTGGGAATTGCCTCTCTGCTTGTCTTTACCGTCTTTAGGGGGGGTCAAATAGCTAGGGTAGGTGGTGAGTAACTGCTTCTCCGACCTTCGGGTAGGTCAGGTAAGTGGGGGCGTTGCTGGTGAGTCCAGGGGGGCGTGTGCTATGCCTCCCGTTTTTGATTCCAGCGCTTGTGGAGTTGATTTCCCCCAGTTGCCAGGGAGGGGGTAGGTGTGGTATGGTGTCTGGGGTTCCGTTTTCCTGGTTGTTTTCCTTTAATTTGTTTTCCACAATTTCCCAAGTTGTCTGTTTTCTGCAGTTTCCAGATTTATTTTTCGCAGGGGGGATGTGGGAGAGGGTCCGATGGGTTAACAGATGTTTGGGTGATTGGTGTGGTAGGGAGTCCGGTGTTCTGTTTTCCCAGTTGTTTTCCCCTAATTAGTTTACTAGAGTTTCCCAAATTGTTTGTTTTTCGCAATTTCTAGATTTATTTTCCGCAATTTGTAGGGAGGAGGGAGGTGTGGGAGAGGGTCCCATAGGTTTGCAGATGCTTCGGTGCTTAGGTGTGGGCGGCCTCCATCTTAGGGTCAGGCAACTGGTAGTTAGGATGAAATGGGGTGTGCTGCGCCTCTTGTTTCCTTGGCCAGCACGACTGGGCTAGATTACTGTTGGATTCTTCACACTATTAAAGGGAGAGGGTAGGTGTGGGAGAGGGACCGCTGTGTTTTCCGACGAGTCTGCGATTTGTGGCGGGCG
Source organism: Calotriton arnoldi (assembly GCA_963921515.1). Classification (NCBI taxonomy): domain Eukaryota; kingdom Metazoa; phylum Chordata; class Amphibia; order Caudata; family Salamandridae; genus Calotriton; species Calotriton arnoldi. The sequence goes on along the minus strand of CAWUFW010013009.1, from coordinate 215,426 downwards.
GCCGCCATTTTGGGTACAGGCTCCTGGTTCTGGTGATGTGAAGAGGTATGCTGCGCCTCTCGTTTTCAAGGCCAGCACGTCGGGCTCTGTTACTTGTTGATTCCTTCACCAGTTGGGGCCAAGTCTTGCGTCTCCCGTTGCTGGGCTTGCGTGGGGAACTGGGAGTTGGCTGGTCCGGTGGATTTTCCCGTTCGCTGGGGAGTTAGAGGCCGGTAGCCGCCATCTTGGGGCAGGTAGCCGCCATCTCGGGGACAGGCCCTAGGTTGTGGGGTCGCGATGTGTTGTGCAGCGCCTCTCGTTCTCTGACGCCAGCGCGTCTGTGCGGGATGCTTGTTATGCACTTTGGTACAATGTGTGTCAAACCACTTAGCAGACAGTCTACTACCTCATTTAATTGGGACCAGAAACAAGTTATAGGCAGCCTCATAGATCCTATTGAAGCTCTTAAGAAGCTTGGTGCCACAGCCCTATTCGTGATCATCAACTAGATATTTTAGGAAGTGGTGAAGTGAAGAGGTCACCGATTGTGTTAAAAAGGTAATTTCTAAGTGTGGGCGGTGAACTCCGCTCCGCCAGCGGAGTTTGCAGAGTTTTACCAACTCCGCGCTCCGCTGGGAGTGCGAAGTTCGGTAAAAAACTCCGACTTCGCAGCGTAGCGGAGTTTGCGCCCACCCCTATAAAGATCTGATAAGAGCAATTGTACTTAATGCCACCACAAGAAGGCCTTTAATAAGCATTTCCAGTTTTGAAAACATGCACTGTCAAACCAATATTTTACTAAAACAGCCCCCGAATTGGGTAATGCTTAATTTACTTTGGAAAATAAAAGTATACAGTACACACGCCTTTTTTGAGGCAGGCAATCCTGTTCTGCACATAAATGAGATTGGACTCAGATCAATGGCAGACCGAGATATGACTACTGTGAAAACATACCTTTCCTTAACCCGAAGCACTATGGGCACTAAGGAGTAGATCGCAGGGCAGCGGAGGAGTCTGGAGCTGAGGATCGCAGCCTCAGGGGCCAGGCACCGGGAGCTCATGAGGAGGCGGGGCAAAGGAGGAAGTGACTTGCGCCTGGGTTCAAGCCAGGAGGAAAAGTTGCAGCCTCCATGGGGGAGTGGTTCGGCGTGAGGTGCAGCCGCAAGAGCAGCAGGACTCCGGATGCTTACGAGGAGGCGGGGCAAAGGAGGAAGTGACTCGCGCCTGAGTTCACTACCAGGAACAAGAGTGGCAGCCTCCATGGGGGAGTGGCTCGGCGTGAGGTGCAACAGCAAGAGTAGCAGGGCTCCGGGCACTCACGAGGAGGCGGGGCTAAAGAGGACGTGACTCGCGCCTGGGTTCACTTCCAGGAGCAAGAGTGGCAGCATCCATGGGGAGAGTGGCTCGGCCTGAGGTGCAGCTGCAAGAGCAGCAGGCCTCTGGGAAAAAGGTATCTGACACCTCACCCTATCCCTCCGGCATGGCACTCTTTGTCTTGCGGCTCCACCTCCTTCTACCACTGTGTGCTGTTTTTAATGAAGCTACCTCCTTGCCCTCAATTCTATGTGTGTGCCACTATCACTCTTTCCTGCATACCCTTCCCACCACTACCCATGATGTGTAAACCCGGTCCCTCTTGCCTATAGCTCTGCCACCCTCACCACTATCTGTAATATGCCCCTATGGGCCCGCCCTCTCCCATCTCGCTTGCCTGCATTGCGTTCCTCTTTTCGCGTTCCTCACCACCGCCTGTGTATCCTATAGTCTGACCTCTCACTACTGTCTTCTGCATGCCCCCTATCTGTGGATGTCTGACATAGGTCTCTTGGTTGGACGGAATGGAACTAAAGGGTGGAGCGGAACTCCGCGGAATTACATGGAGTTTTTATGCAACTCCGCGGAATTCCACGTAGTGCAACTCCGTGAACTCCGCCCACCCTTAGTAATTTCATCTATCTTAGACCAGCTCTTAAACACCCCACGGATCCCGGAGAACAAAAAAGGGAGGGATTGGTTCATAACAGGCCTTTTGGCAAAGACAGTAGCATGCAGTGAGAGAGCCAAGAGTCTATGGTGAGTCAGCGAGGCTATAATCCAGCACCCAGACCCTCAGTGTGTGGAAAAAGAATAAAGCCTATGTGACTATGTGTTCCCCTCCCAACATAGGTGGGCGTAGTGACTGGTACTGGACTTAGGCAGACGTAAGAGAACATTAGATTAAATTTAGCCAGCAGTATGTTGAATTCGTCCCCCAATGTGCAATTAACGAACAAGTTACTTACCTTCGGTAACGATATATCTGTAAGAAACATAGGTTAGTTATAGATTCCTTACCTTAGAAATACACCCAGGCGTCAGACTGGATCCGGAAAGTTTTTCGTCAGCAGTACCTCTGCGCGTCGGAAGGTGGCGTCGGTCGACTCCGCATTTGTTGTCAGCGTCGTGGTCGCCGGGATGACGTTGCGGTAGCTACATAGACGCTGCCCTCACGCGCTGACGTCAGTTCTGTACAGGACTTTCCACGCCAGAAGCGCAGAGCCATGCAAGACACTGACCACTGGTGCACAAAACTAGGGCCCTGAAAGCAAGACCTTAACCCTAGAAGTCAGTTCGCAAAACGGGGAGGATGGGTGGGGCGGTAAGGATTCTATAACTAACCTATGTTTCTTACAGATATATCATTACCGAAGGTAAGTAACTTGTTCATCTGAAAGAAACAGTTAGTTATAGTTTCCTTACCTCAGAATAGATACCCCAGTAATACCAACCCCGGAGGTGGGTCTGCGAACTAAGTTCACACCATAAAGTCCTGGAGAACAGAACGGCCAAAGAAGCCGTCTCTCCGGACTTGGCTGTCTAGGCAGTAGTGTTTAGTGAACGTGTGCAGCGATGCCCACGCAGCTGCCTGACAGATGTCATTTAGGGGGACTCCTCGTCCCAAAGCAGTAGTAGCTGCCGTCGCCCTGGTGGAAGGGGCGCGTAGCCCCACTGGAGGCTCCTTCTTTGCCAAAGAGTAGCAGGCTTTGATGCACAGAACGACCCACCTGGAGATGGTTCGTTTGTGCACGGCCCGACCTTTCTTAGCACCCACGTAACCAACAAAAAGCTGGTCGTCCACCCGGAATTGTTTGGTGCGATCCAAGTAAAAGGAAAGCACATGTTTTGGATCCAGATGGTGGAGCCTCTCTTCCTCTTTTGAAGGATGCAGAGGCGGAAAGAAGGTGGGTAAAGTGATGGTTTGGCCAATGTGGAAAGAAGTAACCACCCTGGGAAGAAAGGAAGGTCTAGTTCTCAAGACGACCTTGTCCGGATGGACAGCCAGAAAGGGAGGCTTGGAAGAAAGAGCTTGCAGCCCACTCACCCTGCGTGCAGAGGTGATGGCCACCAGAAAGGCAGTTTTCAAAGTGAGAAGTCTGAGAGGACAGTTATGTAGCGGCTCAAACGGAGTGCACATGAGATAGGTAAGAACCAAGTTCAAGTCCCACTGAGGCATTACGAAGGGAACAGGAGGAAAAAGATGAGTAATGCCTTTAAGGAATCTATTTAAAACAGGGGACTTGAAAAGAGAAAGCTGATCAGGAAGCCTTAGGAAGGCTGAAATGGCCGAGAGGTAGCCCTTTAGAGTGCCCAGAGCAGAGCCCTGCTGGGCCAAAGAAAGGAGGAACAGGAGAACCTCATAAAGAGGGGTGGAAAAGGGATCCACAGCCTTTGCTGTGCACCATGCCACAAATTTGTTCCATCTGCAGGCATATACCGTCTTAGTGGAGGGATGCCTGGCTGCCAAGATAACATCGCAGACTTCGGGAGGCAGGTCAAACGACGTCAACTGCCACCGCTCAATCTCCACGCAAGGAGGTGGAGGCTGGACAGGTTCGGGTGGAGGACCGTCCACTGCTGTTGCGACAGAAGATCCTCCCGAAGAGGCAGTCTGATCGGAGGATCGATGGCCATGTTGAGCAGCTCGGGATACCAGACTCTTCATGCCCAATCCGGAGCCACAAGAAAGACTTGGGCCCGGTCGCGCTTGATCTTCTTCAGCACTCTGGGCAGAAGTGGTATAGGCGGAAAGGCGTATAGAAGAACGCAACTCCACTCGCGACGAAAAGCATCGCCTAGCGAGTGCCGCCTTGGAAATTACAACGCGCAGAACTGCTGACATTGCACGTTCTCTTCGGTGGCGAATAGATCTAACCAAGGCTCTCCCCACTGCTGAAAGAGACCTTGCACCACCTCCGAGTGAAGACGCCATTCGTGATCCATCATGCACCTGCGGCTGAGTTCGTCCGCCCTGGCGTTCAGAGAACCTGCCAGGTGTTGAACCACCAGGGATATGCCCTGATGTTCCAGCCATGTCCAGAGGCGGAGGGCCTCCTGACATAGGGTCCACGACCCCATCCCGCCTTGTTTGTTGCAGTACCACATGGCGGTGGTGTTGTCCGTGAACACCTGCACTACTCTTCCCCGTACAGAGGGAAGGAATGCCTTGAGTGCAAGACGAATCGCCCGAAGCTCCAGAAGGTTGATGTGGAGCCCGGACTCCGTCGGAGACCAGAGGCCTCTGATCTCCGCCTCCCCCATGTGGCCGCCCCATCCCAGAAGTGATGCATCGGTCACCACTGTGAACTCTGGTTGAGGAAGGGAGAGGGATCTGCCATTGACCCAATCCTGGTTCGTAAGCCACCACTGCAATTGGTGTGCAGTGCCCTTTGAGATCTGGACGCAATCGGACAGATTCCCTGATGTTGTGCCCACTGGAACTTCAGGTCCCACTGCAGAGCCCGCATATGCTATCTGGCATGATCCACCAGCAGGATGCAGGAGGCCATCAGACCAAGCAGCCTGAGGGTCATCCTGACTGAAACCCGGGATAGAGGCTGAAAGATCGGAATCATAGCCCGAATATCCCGGACTCGCTGTTCGGGAGGATAAACCTGAAACTGCGTCGTGTCCAGAACCGCTCCGATGAAGAGGAGCTTCTGAGAGGGGGTCAGGTATGACTTCGGCACGTTGATGGAGAACGCCAGCGAATGCAGGAGGTCGGCCGTGGTCTGGAGGTGGGAGACCACAGCCTGGGGCGAGTCCGCCTTCAACAGCCAGTCATCGAGATAGGGGAAGACTGGAACCCCTGATCTGCGCAGATGAGCTGCGACCACCGCCATCACTTTCGTGAACACCCGAGGGGCGCTGGTAAGGCCAAAGGGGAGCACGGTAAACTGAAAATGCTCGTGGCCTACCGTGAACCGCTGGTAACACCGGTGGGCCGGCAGGACGGGGGTGTGAAAGTAAGCGTCCTGCAAGTCCAACGCTACCATCCAGTCTCCAGGGTCGAGCGCAGACAAGACCTGAGCGAGCGTCAACATTTTGAACTTCTCCTTCCGGAGGAAGCGGTTGACGTTCCTGAGATCCAAGATAGGACACAGGCCTTTGTCCTTCTTGGGCACCAGAAAGTAGTGGGAATAGCAACCACGACCTACTTCTGGGGCAGGATCGCGCTCGATGGCTCCCTTGGCCAAGAGTGCCAAAACTTCCTGTTGGAGAAGGGCCAGATGATCCTCCGACATGCGATGGTACTGAGGTGGCATGGATGGAGGGGTAGTCTCAATTGGGAGGGAGTAACCCCTACGGACTATTTGCAAAACTCACCTGTCCGACGTGATGGTGCGCCAGTGGGGGAGGTGATGACGAATCCTGCCGCCCACTGGCATTTGGTGGCCCTGAAAGGTCGGACTAGGAGGGTTTGGAGGCTGCTGCAGAGGGGGCTGTGGTGGTCTGGCCCGCCCACTGGACCCCAGAACCATGGCGCTGGTTCCCACATCCCTGGTCACGCAGAGGCTGAACAGCTTGTGCCGGCCTGTGGCCCTGGGTGGGACGAGGTGGGGCACCCCTTCCGTAGCCACGAAAGGGGCGAAAGGCAGACTGCGCAGGGTGGGTGGTGGAGAGGCCCAAGGACCTGGTCGTAGCCCGAGAGTCCTTAAAGCGCTCCAGCGCATTGTCTGCCTTGTCGCCTAAAAGGCGACGCCATCAAAGGGCATGTCCATAAGAGTGGATTGGACAACCCTGGAAAAACCAGTTGACCGCAACCAGGCTTAGCGTTGAAGGGCTACTGACGTGGAAATCGTCCTGCCAAGTGCGTCGGCGGTATCCAGCTCACAGCGGATGGTAAACTTCGCTGCGTCTCTCCCCTCGGCAACTGCACGGGAGAGCACGGCCCGGGCCTCCTCCAGGCACTGGGGCAGCACCTGCGCCACCGTATCCCACATGGAGTGGATATGACGGCCCAACAGACATGCGGTGTTTACCGACCGCAGTCCCAAGCTGGTGGAAGAAAACATTTTCTTTCCAAGGTGGTCCAGCTTTTTGCATTCCCTATCGGGTGGTGCGTTAGGGAATGCGCCTTTGGAAGTGGAGGCTTGGACCACCAAGCTCTCAGGGGTGGGGTGTTGGAAGAAGAAAGTGGGGTCGCCCGGGGCCAGGCAGTGGCGTCGGGCAATCATCCTATCCACAGGAGCCCCTGTGTTGGGCCTGGACCAGGTGCCCAAAAGGATGTCCGTGAGGGCTTCATTAAACAGCAGCAGGGGCTCGCTGCCGGTTGAAGGACCTCTGTCAGGAGGTTAGTCCTGACTGCCACCGTAGGTAGCTTGAGGTGGAGAGCCTCGGCCGCCCTACGCAACACCACTGCGTATGACGCTCCCTCCTCCGTAGCCACGGTAGGAGGAGACAACATGCCATGGTCTGGTGAGGTATCCAGACCACTGTCTTCCCCCAGTTCCTCTCTCCAGTCCTACTCATAGGTCAACTGGTTGGTTAAAGGGTCCCCAGACCCCTCCCAGTCCTCCTCACCCTCCTCTGGCTGCCAATCTGGTCTCAAAGAGCCGGGGTAGAACAGGGGCACAAAAGTACCCGTCGGCATCTGATGCGGCGTCGATCGACGCCGGTCCGAGTCCGTGTCTACCTCGAGGTGGAGGCCGGGGTCGACGTTGGCTGGGGACTCAGCCGACGCCGGTTGCGGACGTGGTGCCAGTTGAATCGGCGCGGGGGGAGGCGTAAGAAGGTCGACCGGCGCCGATCCGGATCCAGGCCAGAACCAAGGAGACCCTGCGGCGACGAGGCCGAAGCCGCCGGCGCCAAAGACCCAGGGCGCCCAGCCGAGTCCACGGGGCCCGAAGTCGCGCCGGCAGAGTCGGGCTGCCCAAAGATGGCGTGCATCACTTCGTAAAACTGACAAAGCTGGGCAGGGGTCGCTCCCGGTCCCGGAGCCGCCGGAGGGGCACCACCCTCATCCCTCGTCGCGTCGGCCGCCGGACGGGGAGAAGTCGATAGCGACGATGCTTCTTCAACTTTTTTGTGCTTCGACTTACCTGACCACGAGTGCGAAGACTTCGACGAAGAATGGTGTTGGCCCCGCGATCGGTCCCTCGACCTCCTCCGCGACCGGGACCTCGAGCGACGCAGAGCCGACTGCCGGGCCTTTAGTAGTTTTCGGGACCGCTCCCGCAAAGACTTCCGGGCCATGGTGCGGCAGTCGGAGCACGACTTGGGGTCGTGGTCGAGCTCCAGGCAATAGAGGTACACACTGTGCGGGTCCGTCACCGACATCAGTCGGTTACAGGAACCGCAGGCCTTTAAGCCGGGCATCCCTCGCGCACCAGGAGTGGATGGACTCAAAAAACGAATTCGACAAAAGTCGAGAAAAAAAAGTCATTCAAAAAGTGACTGGAGGTACTGCTCTCTCCGGATCTGCGCTTGCTGGCGCGGAAAAAGAAAGAACTGACGTCAGCGCGCGAGGGCGGCGTCTATGTAGCAACCGCAACATCATCCCAGCGACCACGACGCCGAACGCGGAGTCGACCTACGCCACCTTCCTGTCACGACTTGCTCCCTGTATTCCCGTGTCCACCACCAGGGGGCTGAACTGGGGGACTTTCCAGTGCTCTAATAAACTTCCAGACCCTCCCCTGCATGCAAAGCCTGACTTCCAGCCGTTTGGACATATAGTGGGAACTAACATCCATTCCCAGTCCGTGCCGGGTTTTCTGAAGCCAGCCTACTCAGGCCTGAAAACTCCATTACCCAGGATTCCCTGCGCGCTGCTCAGTCTCCACCCCTGCAGGCCAAGGATGGGTGGAGGAATTCAGATCACCTGTGGCTGGCTGCTGCTAGCCTGCTCACACCAGCTGCATGTGATTAATGTGAGCTCTTTTAAGCCCCAGCTCCCTTCAGCCCAGTGTTGGTCATTGCAAGCTGTTTACCGGTGATGCCAATCCTTGTTTCCAGTGTTTCCTGAGCCTTCTGCTATTTGTTTCCAGTATTTTCCTGAGCTTTAGTCCTGCCTTTTTCCTGACCTGCTGTTATTTTCCTTGTACCTGATTTAGCACTGCCTGCAGTGCTACCTGGTTTCCTAAGTTTCCTGGCCTGCTGCTATTTTCCTGTTTCCTGAACCAGCACTGCTTGCAGTGCTTCCTTGATTCCTAAACCTTTAAGTTTCCTTGTTCCTGATCTGTAGTGCTACTTTGACTCCTGAACCTTTGCTCTATTCTTGCCCCAGCTCTGCATCCTATGCTACTTTCTTTTCTGGTTTCCTAACCCTGCATTATTCTAGTACACCCTTGTAGCCTCCTTTCTGTATATCCTTTTCCAGTCCCTGCCTTTCATCCCATTTCCTTGGTTCCAGTTCTAGTTTGCTATCTTTCTATTCTGCTGTCTCGCTTCTGTTACCTTGTATGTTTGTTACCTACTCTCTGCCAAGTGTGCCCTATGATTTCCTTCCTTTTCTGTTAAGCACTCCTCCTTGCTAGCTCCTTGTCTATTGTGCTTGTATTTAGTTCTACCCCTTTGCTGTTACTGCCTTGCGTGTTCCTGTTTGATCGCCAGGATCCGTGGGCACAGCTGACTACCTAGGTGGTGTTTCTTGTTTACTGTGAGTATTGTCTTTGAGTTACTGTTATAACATCACCATAGGTATAAGCTCCACAGACCCTGCCTTTGTATACATATCCTATATGTGGGTATTTCCAGTTAGTGTCTGTAACAGCAATTGTGGGTAAGGAACTTACTGAGCTTCAGTCTTACCGTGTGGAGCTCCTGAGTGCTTTACCCCACACATCCCCTTTATTGTTAATGTTGTCTTATGTTTAAGTGTATTGCACATCCGTCCAAGGTTTAGTGATTCTGAATGCTGAGCCGCCTCATGAGTGCCCTTCTTTTCTGAGTCTCACCCTTCTTGTTCACCTCTACAGGCTTCCCCTTTTGGATCCCTTTTCTCCTCGGTCTTCCTGTGTGCTCCTGGGCAGCGCTGTACTCCTCTCTGTGTTTGTTTCCTACCCTGTTCCCAGTCCTTACCCAAGTCCCTGACTGTGTTCCCCACATAGTCCCGGACAGGCCCTGACACTTCCGACCCGCAGAGGTACTGCTCACGAAAAACTTTCCGGATCCAGTCTGATGCCTGGGGGTAATTCTAAGGTGAGGAATCTATAACTAACTGTTTCTTTCAGATAAAGTGGGTAAGAGGGTCCCCAGTGTTGTCCACCAGGCCGCAAACATTGGCTGAGGAAAACTGACACCGTCTCAGATTGAAGTCCCTCAGTAATGCCACAACATAGCCCCCTTGTATGCTACTGGTACACTTTTCAATATCCTTAATCAGTGAGACTGCTAGATCAGTCTTGTAATTATCAAAGACACTGTTATACATATTCATTAATAACATTCGGGTTATTTGGCACTGAAGTAACATCAGCTGGTAGAACACACAACCACAATACAACCATGTCACCTGTGCATTGAATGTGAGGGAAATAAAAGTAATACGGCCCCCCCTTGGCCCTGCCCACTGCTCCTGCAAAAGCTGGTGGTATACCCATCCATGAAGACAGAGTCCGTGAGAAGATTTGCAAACTCAAAAGGCAAAACATTCCCGTACCTCAGAGAAGACACAAACTCTTCAGTTTAACCAGTTTTTGTTCTTGTTGTTTATGATAGTATTACAAACGCCTATGCAAAAGAGTTCATATTAGAGAGAATAACCTAAATACCTGTTAATATTCACGTGTAATTACTGCTAGATCTATCCAGAAAGTAAAACAGAGTAGCAGAGGACAGGTTAGCAGCCTAGAGAAGACTTCTCTATATTGTCTCTCCTCCACACTTCTTACAGTCAAGTTGTAACAGCAGTGTGGAAGGGGGCATTGGGGTTGGCATCCAATGCATCTGCTCTCAATGACGTCTTAACATGTACTTAATACCCAAACAACCTCATGTTTCTGACTGACCGCATCGCAGCATTATTGCATGATGAAACTTAAATAAACGTAGGTATAAAACAGCAGGGGTACCCCAAACAGGCTCTTGACATTACTGACAGAGAACAGATATTGTTACCTAACTCAATAGTACTTATTTTATCAACCTGGGGAGCGGATGTAGCCTTACGGCTAGAGCGGTCGACCTCGAAGCTGGGGAACCGGGTTCGAGTCTCAGCAACGACGCTCAACATCCTGTGTTTCTGGGCAAATCACTTAATCTCCCCGTGCCTAACAAAAATGAATGTGTCCATCTGTAACGAAACTGGTGCTCGTGTAAAGCGCTCCGATACCTGATGTCTCGGGTCTAGTTCGCGCTATATAAAACTCTATAAAAAAAAAAAAAAAAACACCTCTTAAAGATTAAAGGCTGCATGGACCCACTGTGATTTGAACCTGTGACCAAGGGTTCGAACGCGGATCCCTGCACAGTATGCTTGTTGAATTCTCATCCATGACCTATGCAATCATTTTTAAAAATTACAAAACCTAAAATATGTATTTATTCCTACTTTAAGAAAACAACGTTGAGTAGAGGCCGCATGAGTCTAGTAAACGTATTATGTCACTCAACATGTGGTTCTAGGGGCAATTTGTAGATTTTTCAGACCTAGCAGAGAGGATCTCGGGGAGCTGGGGGTGCATGTCATCAGGGTGGAGGAGTGGAAAGGTGAGTTAGTGGAAGGGACAAGCAATACATCTACATGGTTGAGCCGGCTAGTGTGACGTCCCTCTCTTTTATAAAAAAAATAGGAAATTAAATTATACCATGCCTTAAAGGCTGTACATACAGAATGGAAACCCTAAGGCACAGTATGGAACATGAGGAGTGTCATCCTGCTGTGCTGGGTAAGGGATCAGTAGCATGTGAACCTCAAGCAGGGCAACCACTCTCTCATCTAGATGACTGGGTGCGCCTAAGGGACATTGCAACAAATGCAGGGACTTCATAGCAGGAGCCAAAAACCTCTTTAGAAGATTGCTGTCCTCATTTACATGTGGGGGTGATTATGTTGGGCATCACTGACCCTCAAGATGAGGGGGTCAAGGCTAGGATACAAAGGCTGGTCTCTTATTTCTGTGGGCCTACCTTTCACCTTGAGGCAAAAGTAGGCAGTTTACAGTTGCCCTGCACATCCACAGGACTGACAACAACCTGCCATCTTACTGCACTTTGGGCCTCATGTATGAAAACTCAAAATAACAAATTGTATTTTGCTAAAAATAGTGCCTCACAAATTTGTTATTGTAGACGTGCTAAACTAACTTTGTTGCCATTTATGAATCACTATGATTCACAAATGCAATTTACTGGATCGTAAATTCTGATTCCCTAAAATTCACAAATTGCAAACATCACCCTGGCAGTTGGAGATGAAATGAGCAAACCAAGAAGTAAGCCAGGTGCTTTGTTTCTGAAGGGTAGGAGAGCAGCACAGGACCTGTTTCCATTGTTTTGAAATATTACAGATCCCTGAACGATGGCAAGCGAGGACACACATGATGATGTGGCACACAAAGATGCAAAGAAAAAAACAAGCTACTTCCCTGTACACTGTGGTTCTCCAGTGTTGATATCTTTCATAGATTTACATGCTTGAATCTTCCCATCGTCAAGGTGGGAGTCCCACAGTAATTATAATTAGCAGTGGAAATCAAAAGCACCAAACAGTAAAGCCAAACTCCATGAGAATGCACACCAATCCACATCGTTTTAGGTAGAACCAAACTTCAGTGCCCCTGCCTCACTCCTCTAATCCAGAGTAACCACACCTCTAATTTCAGAGCACAAGGGTACCATATCCAAAATGCTAGCATCTCCGTTAATCAATGTGGTGAGCACCTGAAAGGGGAGGTGGGAGCGTCACCTGTGAATCTATGAAAGATATCAATACTGAAGAACCACAGTGTACAGGTAAGTAACTATTTTCTAAGGTATTGAATCTTTCATAGATTCACATGCTAGAATATGAATAGTAAGCAGTAATAAACTTGATCCAATATGCATAACATTTGCGGAGGCGGGTAGTATAATATGAGGGATGTAGATCATAAACAAGAAAAAATATTCATTAAATATTAATAATAACCATATTACAAGTCATAACAATAGCTCACCTAATTGAAATAAGTTGCGAAGAACTGCCTGACCCACTCATGCATCTTGGTTGGTAGTGGCATCTAGACAATAGTATCTGGTAAAGGTATGTCTGTTTATCCATGTGGCAGCCCTGCATATGTCAGGTAAAGATACTCTGGCAAAAAGAGCTGTAGAGGGCATTACGCTTCTTGTTGAATGAAGACATACTTTAGCGGTGAGCGGTCTTCCTGCTTTTTTTTGCGACAAAAAGCTATGGCTTCTGATACCCATCTTACAATGTTATCTCGTGACACAGCTTGTTCCTTTCTTGGAGGTGCAAAGGCAACCAAAAGTTGATCACATTTTTCTGAAAGTTTTAGTCCTTTCGATATAAAATTTCAAGCACCTTTTGGCATTCAAGGTATGAAGCACTCTTCCTGCTTCATTCGAATGATTCTGAAAGTATGACTTTAAGACAATAGGTTCATTAAGGTGAAAATCTGTTAGAACCCTAGGTATGAAATGAGGGCTAGTATGTAAAATAACCTTGTCCTTTTTAAATTGCAAATATGGTCTTTGTAAAAGGGCAAGGGAAGCTCTCTGGCAAATTTGTGTTGCCGCGGGTTGTGGGATGTTGTTATGCCATGTACCCCGCCAGTTATTACTAATGTTTTTTTGATAATGACCTCACACAAACAGGATTTGATTACATACATTGACACATTGTGGAGTAGGTAACATAGCACGAACAGCACCTGGGACCATATCCTGGATCACATGGAATGTTAGAGGGCTAAACAATCCGAGAAAAACTAGGCAAGTGCTAGCATATTTTGATCGACATGACATTCAGATCGCACTGCTCCAGGAGACCCACCTCACGCGTCGCTCCGAGAATCGTAGCAACAAGATGGGCTGGAGTAAAGGTTTCAGCTTCATACTCCAGGGGGGTGATGATCCTTATAAAAAAACAGATACCATTTATAGTCTCGCGGGAAATCACAGATGATCAGGGGCGGTTCATCATCCGTCACGGGACACTATACAATAAACTTCTGACGATAGTCAACGTGTATGGACCCAATATAGATGATCCAGAATTTTACACGAATATTTGGAACCATCTACATACACTGCAATCATCTCCAATCATATGGGGGGGATTTTAATACCACTCTCCACCCGCTGGAGGACCGTTCGTCATCGACATGTGTGGCGGGCGGGCGAGCAGCGGCAGTGCTCCATGAGGGGATGCAGGAACATGGCCTATTAGATGCATGGAGGGTGAGGAATCCAGACGGGAGGGAGGGGACATATCATTCATACATCCATAACTCCTGGTCGAGACTTGACTTTTAGCTGGTCACAAGGGATGTGAACACATGGGTGGGCAGTATCAAGCATCTTCCCAAATCACTTTCAGATCATGCGCCGGTCCATCTGGTGATAGATATTCCTGGGAGGGAGCTACCGCAGTTCCACTGGAGGCTGCAGGCATCCGCTCTATTAGACCAGGATCTTCCGTGAAGGGGTCAGAGAAGGCATAGTGAGATACTTTGATACAAATATAGGTTCGGTGGAGAGTGCGGCCACCCTATGGGAGGCGTTCAAAGTCACAATCCGTGGGACATGTATGGGGCTCCAAGCTGGGGTTCTGAAATCATTATGTAATCACATGACGAGAATAGAAACAATGCTATCGGAGTTAGAGAGATCGTACGAATGCACTCCCACCCTGGAGTTCTAGCGCAAATACATAATGGGATTACAGAATATAATGAGACTGCGGAGCAGGAAGTTAAACATATGTCACGTAGATGGATGGCACGAAATTATGGTGAGGGAGGTAGACCGGGCAGGGCGCTAGCGCATAAAATAGCGGAACCATGGGTGAGAACTCATCATATTATGGCGGTGGTAACGGATGAGGGCACCTCATGCTATGACACAGACTATTCTGAAAACTTTTGTTACGTTCTATGAACGTATGTATGCTGATCGGAGCTCCGCTACGGAAGCTGAAATTAACAGTTATCTAGAGGACATAGCATTGGTATGGATTTCCCAGGGGCAAAGAGAATTCTTGTCACAACCACTCACCATTGATGAAATAAAAGAAGCAATAAACAAACTCCAAAATGGCAAAGCGTCCGGGAGTGATGGGCTACCGGGAGAGTTTTAAAAAGAATATGTACAGCGGTTAGCTCCGCATCTTAATGCTATGTATGAAGAAGCATACCAAAAGCAAATTTTAACACCTTCACTCCGTGAGGCCCTAATAGTCACATAGTTGAAGCCCGATAAGCCGGCACTATGATGCGAATCGTACCGGCCACTATCCCTAATAAACACAGATGCCAAAATTCTCGTGAGCGCCTTGGCAGCCCGACTCAAACTCCTACTGCCGGTCATGGTTCTCCCAGAACAAACTGGCTTTATCACAGAGCGCTCCACCGCACAGAACCTGCAAACCCTTTCTGCAGTCTTGAATCAGCTGTACCTGACATTACATGCAGCGGCAATCCTATTGGATGCCGCTAAGGCATTTGACTCCATACAGTGGTGCTTCCTATTTACAATACTCCACCGTATGGGGGTTCCCACAGCCTTCACACGCTGGATAAAATTACTGTATACAGTACTGGCTGCCCGAGTGTGTGTGAATGGCCATACATCTGATGCTTTCGGGATATGTAGAGGAACAAGGCAGGGCTGCCCGCTGTCGCCAATATTATTTACTATTGCATTAGAGCCTTTGGCATGTATTCTGCGACAGCGACATGCTGCAACTGCCTTGCGCTTTCGCCAGCGTCCCTTGGCGATATTGCTGTATGCAGATGACATGGTGCTATATGTGAGGGATCCTGGGGCTAACTTGGGATGTCTAATTAGGGAATATATATGCTATGAGAGACATTCAGGCTTGGGGATAAATTGGTCGAAATCAATTATACTCCTTCTAACTAGGTGTACAATACCGGTACCTTTAGAGTTCCCACTGGAATGGAGTGATGAACCGGTTAAGTATTTGGGTATTTGGGTTCATAGTGACCCGAGCTTAGTTATACAGTATAACTACGGGAAAACAATGTCCCGGCTGGAAGATCAGGTCTCAAGGTGGATACGCCGTCCTCTATCGATGGCGGACAGAATAGCGCTAATGAAAATGATAATACTCCCAAAATTTCTATATCTGTTCACAAATATCCCAATCTGCCTACCCCAAACATTCTTCGAAACGCTACGATCACACTTAATTAGGCTGGCATGGGCTGGGAAGCAACCCAGACTAAAATGGGATACTTTAACATTACCATATGCGCAGGGAGGGTTCACAGCGCTGGATCTAAAACTCTATTACCTGTGCGCACAGGCGCATTTTGCACATTATTGGATACACGCCCCAAAATATATGCCACATATAGCAGTTGAAGCAGATGCTGCGCATCCTACGCCGCTTGGGGCTATGATCACATATGAATGCATGGGGGATATACGTTAGGAAATTAACACTATACACTGCACCACGCAAACCTGGAAAACCCTAGGACATAGAGCACAGATAGTACTGCTCTACGCACCAGCCCTACCACTTGCCCATCACCCGAGGATATCGGTAGCGTCAGAAAGGAGTTCACTGACTATACTAAATACAGAAGGGATACGCACACTGGGGGATGCATTCTGTGGGGGGAAATCTATTAAACTGACTGACCTATATGGTGAGTGTAATGGTCCCCCCCATGCTCACTTTCCTATACTGCAGGCTTAGAGCTGCGATCTGCAATCTATATGCACAGTTCCCAGCGGAACCACCCGTGCTGGAAGCGATACAGCTGCTCCTAACGACTTACACTCAGAAGCACTTAGTCACGAGATTATACAATGCGTCCCAGAAAGATGCCCTGTTAACACATTATGTTTCCTTTAGTACATGGAACGAAATACTTCCTGCGCTAATTACAACGAAAGACTGGCACGCGGTGCTGTGCGCTCACCGGGCAACTCACACAGGGCCGGACTGGGAACCGAAACCGGCCCTGGCAAACTGCTCGGCCGCCCCCCCACCCCTGGGGATAGGGGAGGTGCAGCCGAGCTGTTTGCGAGGGCCGGTTTCGGCCGATTTTGATACCGGGGACCGATATTTCCGACCCCCGGTAAAGAAAACGGCCCCCAGGGACCCAAAACCGGCCCCCACCCTAGCGGCCCACCGGGGAAACGCCCGGTGCCCGCTACGGCCAGTCCGGCCCTGAACTCACATCAAATAGTAATTTGAGGATCATACATTTTAAATTCATGCACCAACTATATTATACCCCACTCCGATTACATAAATACGGCCTATGAGAGACTGCAAACTGTGCTAGATGTAACACACTGGAGGCTGACTTTATGCATCTAGCGTGGAGTTGCTTGAGGGTACATCACTACTGGAAACAGGTTACACACACACTGTCAGAAAAGGTGGGTGAGATGGTGGAGTGCACTGCCTGCTCAGTCTATCCAAAGGTATCCAACCTATTAATCGCAAGCTAATCGCGATTGGCCTGCTATTGGCAAAAAGGAGGGTGTTGATTCATTGGGGAGGGAAAGGAAGCCCCAAGCATGAACGCTGGCTGCTTGACCTGGTGTACTGTTGAGATCAATTAGAATATTATGCAGAAGAGCTTCCCCAGGCCTCGAGACCTAGAGGTATCTAGGGGCCACTCTCTACTTATCTTTGAAACCAACAGAAAGATTAGTTTATAGGAGATGGACTGTACCCCCATTAGATATGTGTCAGATACCATTTGCAATGTATTCCTGTGAACTGTGATGGATTAATTTGTTGTGATGAAATACTGTTAATGATGTACGTGGCATTGGCTAATGTTATACTGCATTTGAAAATGCACAAATAAACAAAACTAAAAAAAGTATGGTCTTTGTATCGTAAACGCCTGAATTTCCCAAATTCTTCTAGCCGATGTAAGGGCTATGAGAAGAGCTGTCTTCCATGAAAGATATTTGATGTCTGCCTTGTGAATAGGCTCAAAAGGCCCTTGCATCAATTGTGCCAAGATTGTCCTCAGCTACCAATTGGCGTTTTTTTATTGGAGAGTATGCTCTAAATAGTCCTTTTAAAAAATATTTTATGAGCCTTTCTGACCATAAAGTATTTTGGTTACAGGATCTCCTGAAACGCAATATTGCTGCCAGATGAATCCTAATTGAACTATCTAATAAGCCAGAATGAGCTAAGCTGAGTAGGTATGTTAATCACTGTGCTGATGTTGATGAAAAATGATGACAGTTATTTGTGGAACAACAGCTGCAAAATCTTAGCCATTTTCCCTTACAAGATCTATTTGTGGATTCAGCTCTCACTTTCGCAAGTATGTCTCTGCACTATTGTGAGCTTTTCAGCTGGTGCAACTCATTGTGTTCAGGAGCCGGCTGCTAAATTGAGTAATTCCTGATTCGGATGCATTGCCATTTCTCATTGAGAGCAATCCCGGGACTGGTTTGAGTGGAATGTGTTGCTGTTCGGACATTAGGATAAGTTCTGTGTACCAAAATTGCCTTGGCCATGCCAGAGCTATTAGGATAATTCAACACGGTTCTCTCTTCAATTTGTTCACAATCCAAGGGATCAGGGGCAGTGAGGGAAATACATAAGCAAATATTCCTGTTCATGAAATCTGAAAGGCATTCCTCCAAGAGCCCTTGTGCATGAACCTGCTTGCATTTCCGATTGAGTGGGGTAGCGACCAGGTCTAAGGTCGGTTTTCCCCATTTGTTGAATATTTTTCGAAAGCTGCTTTTGTGACATCTGCGATTCATAGCATTGTCTTAAAGATCTGCTTAGATTGTTCGTCTATTGGTTTTCCTTGCCTTGCACATGCTCCCCTTTCATAAAAACATTGTGGTGCAAACACCAATTCCAAATGTCTTGTGCTTACTTCGACAGTAGATGTGATCTCTTTCCTCCTTGCTTGTTTAAGTACAACATTTTGGTCATGTTGTCCATTTGAACCATTACCACAGATCCTTTTATCTTGGCAAGAAAGCACTGTGCCCCATGGCCACCGCTCTCAGTTCTAGGAAATTTACTTGTCTCTTTTTCTCCTTGGTCAACCATTTGCCACTTGCTTCCAAATCCTGGAAATATGCTCCCCAACCTTCCATGGATGCTTCTGCTGTCATGACGTAACTTGTGGTCTTGTTGAGAAAAGTTAGTATCATGGAAATGTTGTCTTTTATCATTCACCATTTCATGGCTTCCACCATTTCGGGTGTTATTCTGATGATATCGTAGAAAGATTCCATCTTCTGTTTCCATTGTTTGTCTATTTGTTCCTGCAGTCATCTCATGAACAGATGGCAGTTGGGGATCAATGGAATGCAAGACAAAATCATTCTCAGTAACAACTTGTACTGTCTGACTAAAGTGGAATATTTTCTTGGGAGGGCATAAGCTAGCCTTCAGAAAACCACATAAGCTCCACACTGTGTGGAGAGGGGAACAAGAGGCGCGGGTTTTTTTAGGAGCTAGCAGCCTCCAACAATAAATGTTAACCACAAAAAGCTGCTCCTAACTTAATAACTACTGTGAGATGTGGGTTACATTACGAGTGAAGACATCTCATAAAATGTAACGGACTGGTCTCACACACCACCTGGTGTCATGCTTCATCATTGACCAGTCCTCGCCCTCTAAAACCTTGGTTTGATAGAGGGCGGGCATTCACCTGACGACAGGGATGCACTTCTAAACTAAGTGGGGGCCCATAAAAAA
Source organism: Calotriton arnoldi (assembly GCA_963921515.1). Classification (NCBI taxonomy): domain Eukaryota; kingdom Metazoa; phylum Chordata; class Amphibia; order Caudata; family Salamandridae; genus Calotriton; species Calotriton arnoldi. The sequence continues at coordinate 196,288 of CAWUFW010013009.1, read as the reverse complement.
GTGATTGTAGTTAAAAATCATTATAGTTAACCTTATTGTGTTTTTAATGTGAAGGGTAACTATATGATATTAAAATCAAAAGACGGTGTATGGGGGAATTAATGTCCCCTAACCGTTGCGTGTGAGGTCAACATGTTTCTGCCGCGTTGGCCCAGTTGGGTACAGGGCATTCATCAGGACCTAATTAGAACATAAAGGGCTCCGTTCTTACCAGCTAGTAGTAAGAGAAAACCACTGTGTGGGCGTGATAATTGTCACTCTCCACAACTTGATGGCTTCTAAGTTCAAGCCTGAAAAGAGAAATATTAAAAAACATATGAACCCACAAACCTTCGTTGTGGTAAAGAACCGAACACAATACATGCACTGTTTCAATGAAAACGTGAGTGACTACTCATGTGACATGTGACACTCTACTTGTGTACATGAATCCAGAAGAAAGTAAAGTGAGAACGCGAGTCCCACTCTTCTTAACCTAAATATCAGAACTACTTGCCCCATGGAAGGAGGGGAGGGGAAACCCCCTGTTGTCAAACCCTGTTGAAAGAAACACAAATCACAATAGGCGTGAAAATCGTGGTCTGTGACAGAAGAAAGTTCGCATCACATTCAACCACATTCACACTTGAAGTGGTAAAACAACCATACATTCACTCAGCCCTCATTCAAACCCTTACTGCTTCAAGGAAAGTTTCCCATATGGTTCCTAGGCGACTGCTCCCGTTCCTCCCCGATGTAGAAGTGAGGAGGAAGAGATCAAGCTATATATAGTACCTCAATTCGAGTTAATTGGTGTCAAGCGATTCGCAGATGATGAAAGTATAAACAGGTGTGTGATTTCCTGTGTCACTAAAATAGGAGCCTGGTTCCTTCATGGCGGCCGGGTGCACATGCTCAGTGTGAGTTGTGACTAAGCTATGGGAAACCCGAATCAGGTACGTGACTTCCTGTGTCCCGCATGCATTCGCCTGGTTCAAAGGTGGCCGGTGTTAGCGCATGCTCATAATGTAGAGTGCAGCGCGTTAATGGCAAAGTGACAAGTGGTGTTTATCAGATACACACTTGCCTAAATTAATGCTTGCAAGTGCCCGATTCGGGCGAAACCGGTGTACGCGCTTGTCCAATGTGGCGGATTGAAGCACGAAGGACAGAAATGTATCAACTGGTGGTGAGCGGGATCGACATAGTGCCAGATATCTGCGCATGCTCAATGTAACCGAGTATAGCGCGGAAAAGAGATAGTGGCAGGTGTCCGCGCATGCGCAATGAAGCAAAGTGTAGCGCGTGAATGGAAAAATGCCTTTGACGAATAGGCTGATAAAGGGCAGAACCCTCAAGCAGGGGGTCTTGGATAAAGATCCGTGACCGCCAATCCAGAGGGGCATAGCTGTGCAAGTGCCCACTAAGCTAGTTACGATCTGTACTTGCGTGAGTGGTGCTCCAGTTCAGGGAAGACCTGGCATGGCAGCTCAGGCTGGACTGTTCCTATTGGAGCAGGGTCAAGACTGATTTGCATATAGATAGGTCCAAACTGAGGTGGCATGGTGTGCAAAATAACAATGGATTGGGATGCGGACCCTGTGATTACCAGTGGCTGAGACTAATTCAAGCATTCCATCCATCAGCGTTTTGTATAGTTATTGTATCGCCCTAAGTGGGATGGATATTTCCAGATGTGGGTCCTGTGCACACTGTCACTGGAACCAAGCTGTACCCAGCTGATGAGCCCATAACTAGGGCGAACCTGGTCCTGGGTTGCTTGTGTTCCAGTACAGGGAGTACCTGGCGTGGCAGTTCAGGCTGGACTGTTCCTATTGGAGCAGGGTCAAGACTAATTTGCATATAGCTGGGTCCAAAGTGAGGTGGCATGGTGTGCAAAATAACGATGGATTGGGATGCAACCCAGAGTGATTACCAGTGGCTGAGATTAATTCAAGCATTCCATCCATCACTGTTTTGTATTCTTCTTGTGGAACATACAGTACCCTGGATTTCAACTTGCTTTCATTCCCCAGTCGTTCACATATGGGAATATCTGATGTGATGTCATTACTCTTGAGGTAGGCTGCTACTGGTGCCATGCACTTGGTGAAAATTCTTGGGGCAGACTTTAATCCAAAAGGGAGGACTTTGATTGGTAGTGACATCAAGCCACTACGAATCTGAGATACCTCCTGCGTTTGACATGGAAACAGACATCTTGTAGATCTAACAATGCCAAATGATCCTTTGAGTTTATTAGCTGAATGATATCCTGCAGCGTAACTATTCTGAATAATTGCTTTTTGAGGTACTTGTTGAACTGTCTCAGATCGAATACTTGTCCCTATTTTCCATTTTCCTTCTTCTGTAGGAAGACGTTGCAGTAGTAACCTGTGTTTCTGTGTGCTTGTGGGACCTCTTCAATTACTCCCTTGAGCATAAACGACCTCATTTCCTCTTTTAACAGACAAAGGTGTTGATGTGACCTCCTGCAATATGGATTTTGTAGAGGTTTCTGGGTAAATTCTAGGGTGCAACTATGCTGGATAATGTCCAACACCCAACAGTCCGAAGAGATGGATCTCCAGTTTTCATAAAAGATGTTGGGAGTGCCTCGTACATTCAAATGAGCTACCCGAGGAGAGGCAACCGGTGTCATAGCTTTATCTCTGCCTTCTGGAGGACTTGTGTCCCCTCCCTGTACCAGCTGACTTCATTCTATTGGGCTGTCTGAAGAAAGCCGTAGTTGGTGGAGTTCGATATTGCTGAGTGAATTGCAGCCGATACCCCTATAGTTGGTGATGTTAAGGCTGATATCTGTTAGATTGATAATCTCCTCTGACTTCTACCCTAGCACCACGAAATGGCTGAAAGCGGTGCTGTTTGAGTACTCCTAGTGATTTTGCTGTTTCCGTATGAGCCTTTGTTGATTGAAGCGCATCATTAATATATGCGTCCCAAAAAGAGCTTCTCCATTATACGTCATATCCAAGATTTTTGACTGCACCTCGTCTAAATGATGTTGCTTTCAACCAGCCTTGCCATCTTAAGCCTGCTGCTTCAGCCATTTGCCTGAAGCGAGTCACAGCTACATCCATTGCTGTATCAAAAATCTCTGAAGAAGTCTTCTCTCCTCGTGAAGGATAGATTTTGCTTCTTGTTTTTTGTTCTCCGGCAGATAGTCAATAAATGGCATTAAATCTGACCACATCTGGCAATCATACCTGCCCAGTATGGACTTACATGGCCTAAATAAACCATTTAAATCCCTCTGACATGTTGGAGTTTTGTCAGAATAAGGTACAGGGAGGGTAAGATTCTCCCGTAGATCGAAATAGAGTTCAATTGAAGTTCATCGGAGGTGATAGTAACAGTTTTGCAGCAAAACTGAGCAGAGCTCAAGGAGACTCCCTTTCACACAACACGCGGTTAGAAATCTGAGGTGTGGTGACTCTGGAAGAGAGAAATGAGGCAGGGGCTGCTCTTTGGCTGAAGTTTGGTTCTATCTAAAACAATGTAGATTGGTATACAATCTCATGGGATTTGGCTTTACTGTTTAGTGCTTTTGATTTACACTGCTAATTATAATTACCCTGGGACTCCCGCCTCGACGACGGGGAAAATTCAAGCATCTGAATCTATGAAAGATTCAGTACTGGAGAAGTTCAGTGATGCTGACCTTGAAATACTGGTGGAGGAATGTGCGTCAGAAAATGACAACCTTTTTGGAAAATCTAAATTTGCCTGCGGCAACCAAAAAGTTAATACGGGCCAGGATCCATGATAGAATTAAAACAGTGGGGGTAACAAACAGGACCAACAAAAAATGCAGGAAAAGGTGGTAAGACCTGCAGGCAAGGATGAAAGAACATTTGGCATCAAAAAGGTCTGATGCTAATCCGAATGGAAGAGGTAGGTCCACAGAAAGCCCATGTAGACCAATGATTGTATCTACTTTTCAGGCTCAATCCGCTGGTGGTGTCAATTTGATTGACACTTCAGCCCCAGTGACGGCTACTTCTGGTAAATTGAAAATGTTTTTATTTTACATTTTAAAAACATATTAGAGCAAAATAATCTCTTTACAAAAACATTTTTTAATTATTTAATACTTATGTATGCCAGTTAAATTTTATTAGGCAATGCTTGCCGTACTATATTAGATACATATGGAAGTTTAAAAAAATTTGTTTTAACACATTAAATACATAATGTACTGATTAAAGTTATTAACACCCATGAGTATATTTTTGTCCACAGAGAACCATCTGCTTAGTGTGTGACAGAAGATACTCATGGCAATATTGATGACCCTTCTACCAGCCCACAATCAAACGTAGGTGGTAATTTTATGTTTGAGTCAGAAAGTGGTAACCGCATGCTGCAGAGACATTTTAAGGCTTGGGCAAAGTGGGCAATTGACCAGGGACCCTAACTTTCAGGGAGTCCCCCGGGAGAGTGACTTTTCTCTCTATGTGACCTCTGTGTATCCTATGTCTCTATCTAAACCTCTCTTGCTCTCTGCCTACCTCTACCTCTATCTCTTTTTTTGTGTTTAAAAAGCTTTATTAAATAACATGAAAAAGATACAAAGGCCAGCCAGAACAAAATAGGAATATTAAGCAGCGAAGTACAAAGTAAAGCCAGCAATAAAAACAAAGAGGAAAGCTATTTATATTTTATAACAGCAATAAGGGCAAGGAAAAAAGGGGAGTGTAGGGAGGGAGGAGGGTGGAAATACTCTTACAACTGAGGAACGTGTTATATTGCATAACTTTAAATGATTATAAAAACGATCTTATACTAATTTAGGAAAACAATGTGCCAACAAGAAATCAGAGAAAATAGAACAATTACGGCAGTTTAAAATTTTCAGCACGTATACGAGAACTTTTTACAGACTTATCTAAGTATGATGTAAGTGGCAACCAGAAGAGATCTCTGTTAACAAATGGCTTACAGGAGGAGGCAAAAGCAATATCTAGTCGATGGTAGTGGCATAGATTATTCCACCAGTGTTGGACGTAAAGTTTTAATGAGTTTTTCCAATTAAGCTCAATTTGTTGGAAGGCTAAAGCCAGCATAAGGTCAAATAGACCATGCTTATGAGTAGGGAGATCCAGAGAGTCTAATAACCTCCTGAGAAAAGAGTGACATTGGAAAAGGGGAGGTGTATCTTAAATATAAGAGAAATATAGTGCCAAATGTTTCTCCAAAAAGAAATAACATTAGGGCAGAGGAAGAGAAGGTGCATTAGATCTGCTGAGGGGGATCCACATGTCCAACAGTTCATGTTAGTTGAATGGGAAAAAGTAGCAATAGATATAGGAGTAAAATATAGTCTATGATATAGAAAGAACATAGATTGAGTGACAGAGGCAGATCTAGAAATTTTGAGAGATTGGCTCCAGAATTTGTCCCAGAAGGTGATGCTCCATTCACAACCCAGATCAAATTCCCAGGCAAGTTCCACCTTACTTTTAGGTCAAGTAGGATCCGGAGACATGACGTGCCTGTATATTAGAGAGGCTTTAGGGAGGGTAACAAGAATCTTAAGAAGAGAATTCTCCTCAGAAGATAGGGGAATTGAGGGAAGAGAATAGAATATATCAAGAATGATTGCCATTAAAATGGAGAATCTATGCCAAAAAGAACGACGACAATTAAAAGTAGATTGAAACTGAGGAAATGAACAAGGGGTCGTACCATCAAATAGGTCATTGACCCAAGCTATTCCCTTCAGTCTCCAGCATTTCAAAAAAAGGTTCTGTTATTAATAGTTATAAGGCGATTGTGCCATAATGGTGAACATAAAAAGGATTCCTTCAAGTTAATTATTGGTTGGGTTAGTGGTTTCAGTAAGGAACACGTATGTTTGAATAGAGGAAGAGAAGTTTGAGGAGTTTTGGCTGAAAAGGCCAGTACCTCCTTTATAGAAAAGGGTAGAACTAAAGAGCATTCAATAGTAAGCCCTAGAGGCATGAAGGGGGAGGAATCTGAGAGGAGCCATTTAGAGGCTTGCGGGAGACAAAAAGATTTATGATAGTTTCGAAAATCAGGAAAATTAACACCTCCGTTGGATTTTGTCTTCCGAAGAAGTGATAAGAATATTCTAGCTTTTTTACTTTTCCAAAGAAATTTGGAGAGAAGAGAATCTATCTTCTTAAAATAACAAGACGGAATAAGAATAGGAAGCATAGAAAAAATATAAAGTAAGATAGGAGTAATCATCATTTTAATGGAATCAAGTAGTCCCCACCACGAGAGAAATAGGGGATTCCAAGAGGAAAGTAGTTTGTCAATGCGGGACAGAGCTTCTGTCATATTTAGTTTGACCGAGGAAGGGATGGAGTTGGAAAACCATATTCCTAAATACTTAATTTTAGATCTATTCCACAAGAACCCAGTCGAAGAAAAAGAAAGTTGAGTGCAGAATTTCATAAGACGGAGAATTTCTGTTTATCAGAATTAATCTTATAGCCAGAGACCAGGGAGAATGAAGAAATTTCTTGTAATAAGGAAGGAATAGATATTTCGGGGTTGGAGATAAAAAGTAAGATGTCATCTGCATAAGCAGAAAGTTTCAAATGGTGATCACCATAGGAAATCCGGAAATAGAATCGTTATTACGGATAGATGATAAAAAGGGTTCAAGAGCTAGAATGAAAAGAAGAGGGGAAAGGGGGCAACCTTGACAGACTCCACGTTGTAAAGGAAAGTAGGAGGAAGTACAACCATTAGCTAACACCGAAGCTCTAGGGGCCGAATATAACAAGGAGTTAAGAGAGATTATTTTGGGTCCGAAGCCATTCCAATTAAGAGTTTCAGATAAAAAGGACCAATATACCCTATCGAATGCTTTTTCAGCATCAACAGAAATTGCCGCTAGGGAATAGTAGAGGGAAGGAATTTTGTTTAGGTCATTAAGGAATAGGCGAGAATTATCCGAGGTTAGTCTACCCTTGACAAAGCCACACTGCTCTTTACCAACCAAGTGGGGCATAAGGGGTTCTAGTCTTAGAGCAAGTAATTTAGCGAATATTTTATAGTCAACATTGACCAGGGAAATAGGACGATAATTTTTACAAAACATAGGGTCTCAGACTTCTTTGTGAATTAAACAAATCGTAGCTTCTTGAAAGCTACCGCTCGTTTCCCCGGAAAGAAAAAATGAGTGAAAGAGGTGTAAAAGGAGCAATATAGAAGAAAAATGTCAATAGAATTCAACCGTAAAACCGTCCGTGCCAGGAGTTTTACCCTTCTTTAGATTTGTTAAGCCACTGGAGATTTCTTCAAGAGATAGATCCGATTCAAGTGTAGAGAAGTTGAGATGACCATTAGAAGGGGTAGGGATGTTATTGAGATAAGATTGGATAAGAGGGATAGTAGGAGGGATTCTGGAGTGTATAAGTCTTTATAAAATAACATAAATTCATCGAGAATGTCCTGATCCTTATGGATAAGCTTCCCATCCGAAGAGTAAATAGAGTCAATTAAAATACGATCCTTCCGGAATTTAAGATAATTAGCCAGAAGTTTACCCATTTTATTACGACCGCCATAATAGCGAGCACTGCTTCGGAGAAGTATAGAGGATGCTTTATCAGTGGTGGCTTTATTAAATTTTAATTTAGCACGAACAAGTTCTTGGATAATAGAATCCAACGGTGAGGTATAAAATTTGTGCTCCAGGGATTTAATATTTGCAAGTGTAGATTTGTGTTGTTGAAGGAACCGTTTCTTTTTTTTGGAGACAAAGTCTATAATGAAACCTCGAGCCGTAGCTTTAAAGGAGTCCCATATTATATGAGAGGGAGTATTGGGGTTATTATTCAATACAAAAAAATCTTTAGCAAAGGAGGTAAATGAAGAAGAGAAAAGAGGGTCCAGCAAAGAGAATTATTGAAGCGCGAGCAAGAAGATCTGGGAGGCGGGGGGAGCAAATCAAAATCAGCAACAACCGGAGCATGATCAGCGATAACAATAGGTTCGATTGAGGAAGAAATACGATTTTGAGATAAGGATTGTGAAAGAAAGATGTAGTCTAATCGGGAAAGAGAATTATGAGGAGGAGAAAAAAATGAGAAATCAATAGTGTCAGGGTGGGAAAGTCTCCAAGCATCAACAAGATGAGATTGGGAAATAGAATTAAGAATTTGCTTATGGGTTTTATGAGGAATAAAGCGTACCTGGGACTGGCGGTCAATAAAGGAGTCAACAACCTGATTGCAGTCGCCTCCTAGAATAAAGAGATCCTCTCTAAACTCAATACATTTTTGTGTAATAGTAGGCCAAAAAGTATAGTCCGGCTGAGTAGGGCCATAAACATTAAACACAGTCAAAGAGATATTATTAATAAGCAGTTTGGCTAACAACCATCTCCCCTCCGTATCAATTTCTTGTGAAGGAACTTTACATTTCAATTTTTTATGACACAAAATAATGACACCATTTTTTTACGTCTCGCATAGCGTTGCAGCGCAACGCGCTGTTCGCTTTGCGAGGCATGCAGTATACAGTATAGTGGGGGGAAGCTCCGCCCACTTTCCGTCCATGTTTTTCATTGGCTTAAATCAGAAATGCTGCATTCTGATTTGTTTTCGGCTTGTTTGTCCCTCCTCCTGACGGCCATGTTGTCATTTTTCTCCTTCAATGACTATCGGCCCCCTTACTTTACAAACTCTTTTGTTCCTCTGCCCCCCCTTCCCTCCCGCAGTCTGTAACTTCTCTGCCCACCACCTCCCCCCCCCCCCCACTCCCGATCATGCCTTCTTGGACGCCCGCACGTTTGTTTATAATGCAATAGGTCTCTCGTAATACGAGTCCTATTGCATTTATAAATGCTTGTTTTCTCCTGGGATTGGCTGGCTGAGTCTCGCACTTTATTTTGCCTGACCTGTCCAGACGGCTATGTTACGCATGCGTCGTCCAGCAGCCACTATACAGACGCTCCTGCGCACGAAGAGGAAGGTGTTTACCAGGACCCAGGCAGCCGCCCAGCAGAGCAGGAAGAGAAGCGCGCTGCGCCTGAACACCCACAGATGCAGCCTCTTCAGCAGTGCCGGGGGTCACATAGTGACACCTGTGGGGGAGGTACAGACGACCCATCCCGCTCTAGGGACTCCAGGCGGCCCTCGTACATGAACTGCAGCAGCAGGCCGAAGGCGGCGGCCGTGACGATGTCGCTGTTGAGGTGCACTGTGTCCCGGGCGGCGGTGCCCGGCTGCTCGCGGTAGAAGAGGTGGAAGTACATGCTGCATGAGGCCAACACGGCCCAGTGCGCCCTCAAGCGGGCTTCGCCCACCAGCGCGGTGCAGTCGCACAGGAAGCCCTGCAGTCGCTGCTGGCTCAGGCACTGTAGCAGGCGACGGCCGTGCTCCGAGAACAGGACACATTTGAAGCACACTAAGAACAGCAGCCCCGGCAACGCGGAACCAGAAACAACTTTTTCCAAGTATGCACCAATAACGATTACAGTTTCACATTGTGCCGCCCGTTTGTAATTGTTAATGAGCCCTGCCATCGCTCGACACCTGCCGGGAACAGGAAAAACTAGATTTTTGAGTCAACAGAAGCGTCTAAGGAAGGGGGACACTTCAAAAAGCTTTGTTAATTACGCTCTTCTTGAAGATAAAAAAAAAACACCACACACACAGGAGTGACGAAGTAGTTATGGAAACCGCTGGCAACCAAACACTATGTTTAAAATTGTTTACTGTCTAGTGCCACTCTCCCATCAACATTTCCAAAGTAAAAAGCAAATTTGCATTACATATAAACCCTCATACAATGTTATATATACGCTTCTAATTAATGACCCACTTCGCTACAAATCTGATCAAAAATATACTATTTAAATTGCATTGTTAGGGTTTCATTATCCACAAATGACCCATCTCATTATTCAAATAAAAAACTAAATTACAACGGAACAAAAGTTTAACTTAAAATCCAATTGGATCGCATTCCCAAGTCACTGGTACAAACTAAACTTCCCCTTGCGCTTTAAAAAAACATCATTTGACAAACAAACCGTATTCACGTTTGGGAGCGGGCGCTAAATGCGCCATGACATCCGTATTAACCCGGCACAGATTAACCATTGTACACATGCAGACACCAGGGCACCATGGAGATTAATAAAACAGCAACACGCAGCCAGTCCAACAACTTCCTCAGAGAATGCACGCCAGCTCGTCTGCGAAAGAGGAGGGTGGGGGGGGGCGGGGGCTCTCACGGTTTTTAAGCACCAATGTGGAGACGCAGCAAGTTTTCCTTACAAATAATCCTAATTCCGCACTAGGTGAACATGTACTCAATTTCCCTACTTCTGACCCGCGACGTGTTTGCTGTTAAAGCCCTAAAAAAGTTAGCATGGCCAAAGGCAGCTGACTGCGACACAGCTGCCCCACAGCAGGTGCATTGTTCCCCAGAGCTTACCCCCCCAGAGGCTGTGCGTGCTCCTGGAATAACCCCTGGGCAGACCTGGGGTGGCCGGAGCCTGGACTCTGGAGATGTGAACAGGGAGGGAAGAATAGCAAGTGTGTGAGTGAGGGAGAGCGCGAGGGGGTGCGGGAGAGGCAGGCAGTGCTCGGTTTGCTAATTACACTGCAAGCTGGAGAGTCAGCTGCTCTTATTTCACTGCGATGGAAATGCTACCTCCAGCTGTGCTCCTTTTTAATGCCATATGTTCATATGGCTCAGTGTGTGTCTTCTTGTGCTAGATGTAGTATCCGGCTGGATACAGTCTAGTGTTTCCTTTGTGATGTAACCTACACTGTACACCCACCCACCACAGGCGTCACCAGTCAGGTGACCCTGTTAATAAAGGGGGCCGGGCGCACGTGCCCTGGGCTCATTCCAGTACCGAACTAGCTGTGTCTGCGTCCGTGTGTTTTCCTCACCATGGGGGCCTAGGGCCCAACATTACACTGGCGACGAGGAGGCTGTGCCCGTGCGAGCAGCAGCCCAGCAGCAAATGGGAAAAAGGGGGAGAGAGCTGCCCGTGTTGAGGGCACCCCCAGAAGCCGGCACGGAACGCGCCCGAAAGTCGCAGGGTGAAGGCGAGGTGACCGGGAGCCCACCCCACACCTCGTGTGCCTGCAGGACACCCGCCTCCTTGCAGAGGCGCCCGATAGCCCGCGGGGCGTGTGAGAAAGCCCCGGGCTTGCATGAAGGGCATACGGTGACCGGGAGCCCACCCCGCACCGATGTGAGGACCCGCAGGGGAGTGTGAAGTGCCCCGGGGAGAAGAGCGAACCGAGCGGAGCCCACCCGCATCAGCCGCGACGACCTGCCGGGCAGGACGTGAGCCCGGTGAGTGAGCGAGGGGCTGTGGAGAAAAGAGAAGTGACCCCGAAGGTGAGGAGGCCAGCGGGAGCCCACCCCGCATCTGCGGCAACAGCTGAACACCAACCCGCAGTAAGGAGGCTGTGCACCCAGACCGTAGTTCCGACCCCCGCGCAGCGTGCAGACCGAATGAAGCTGCTGCGGGTGGAAGGGGGAGCGGGAAAAGGAAAGCGCACCGCCCGTGGGCAATAGGAGCGGCGCCAGCACCCCCCTCCCCTGCGCAGCCCGGGAGAGAAGAGGCCTGCTGCGGGAGGGGCGGGAAGCCGTGAGAAGTGAATGGCTGGCCGTTGCGCCCAACAGTGAGGGGACGCAGGAGGGGGAAGAGCGTTTTGCCCCGAGGCCCCGCTAAGGTCCGCCATGCCGTCCCGCATGACCGGAGACTGACCAAAGCGGAGCAGGCAGGCTCCGGCAGCAGCGCTGATTTTTCTCCGCCCCCCCAACCCCCCGCGCAGCCGAGAGGATGCTGCAGGCAGGGAGAACGAGCACGAGACAGCGGGCGGCCAGCGTTTAAGGAAGCAAGCCCTCCTCAGCAAAACAAAAGAGACTGCCCTCCCCGCAGGTGCGAGCAGCACTGGGAGCCCAGCCAAAGTGGAGGAGAAGCCGCGAGGTGAAAGCGGCAGTGAAGAGAAGCCCGTAGGGTGTACCCAGCAGGAGGAAACCGAACAACCTCATCGGAGCAGGCAAACATGGGGTGGAATACCGCCAACATCAAGCAGTGCGAGAATAAAGAGGAAGGCACCTACCTCGCTGCGTCTGACCGTGCCGTGTGAGGGAAGTGACTGAGCAGCAGAGGTCACGAGAAAAAGGCATTCGGAGAGAAGAGAGCGAGAAGCATCGGTTGGTGGAAGATCGCATGCGCCTCTGTTTTTCACATGAAGCAACACTGCCATATAGTGGCCTGGGGGCAGTGTTGCACCAAAAGACGATAAGGAAAAGAGAACAGTGAGTGCAACAGCACCGGGATACACGGAAGGACACTGAGGCATCAAGATGATAAACAGAGCGAGGCAGATCCAGGCTGCTTAAGAGAAGGAAATGCACAGCAGCCCTGGGACATCCTGGTGATGGTAGAGCAGGTGCAATTGCCTAAGCCAATGTGGCAGACGCCCACAAGTGACACTAGGCAAATTTCACAAGACAGGCTGCCAAAGAGGAAGTGAGATGCGATGACACCTACTGGCCAGGGGAGGTCATCGCAGAAGGAAATGACATCAGAAACAGAGACACTCACGCGGCAGGAGCAGCATGGAACACAAGCATCAAGCATGGAGATCAGAGGGGGTGCGACGGGTGCAGCATACGCGCCAAGTGGCGAAACGACGCCACCGCAAGAAGAGCGCAGCATACGCGCCACGTGGCGGAACGACGCCATCGCAAAAAGAAGCGCGCAGCATACGCGCCAAGTGGCGAAACGACGCCACCGCAAGAAGAGCGCAGCATACGCGCCACGTGGCGGAACGACGCCATCGCAAGAAGAAGCGCGCAGCATACGCGCCAAGTGGCGGAACGACGCCACCGCAGGAAGAGCGCAGCATACGCGCCAAGTGGCGGAACGACGCCACCGCAAGAAGAAGAGCGCAGCATACGCGCCAAGTGGCAGAAGGACGCCACCGCAAGGAAAAGTGGCACAGAAGAGGTACCGCGAACAGTACCAGATGTACGCCACGGAAGTCAGAGACCCAGGAAGAGGTCAGGAGTCAATGACCGACTCAGAAGTCCAAGGAGGAGGACCGCGAAGAGGACCAGGATGAGGTCCGAAGAGAAGGACAAGTTGGACGGAATTCAGAAGTAAAGCGAACGGAAGAAGGTCGCGATGACAGGTCCAGTCTCAGAGTGAAGTGAGAGCAGTGTCCTAGGGGTAGGACCAGACCGGGGAGCCACGGGTGGAGTGCACGCCACCCGGGGAGGCCTGGTTAAGGCAGAGAAAGAAGAAGAGGAGACCGGACGGTGTCGCGAGGGAGGAGAAGAGAGTGGCAGCACGCCACTCCGCAAAGGAAGAAAGGGCAGTGGCAAAACGCCACCGGGCAGACAAACACCACAGGCGTGCCAGAGGAAAAGGAACAGGGCGACAGCACAGAGAACTAGTGCCATCAGCAAGATGAAGACACAAAGGGCAAACTGCCTCTAGCCCACTCCCGCCACAAGGCCGCCGAATGCAGGAAGATCACCGCATGTCTGCCCACTAAAGAAACACTAACAGTATGTTATCACCATCCAGGTGCATCACCACCAAGGAGCATCGCACCACCCGAGGGAATCCACACCTGCCCCATACCACCGGAAGACAATGAGGCGAACCACCCAGAAACCTTCTGTACACCCCGTCAACCTACAGCCTGCCGAAGTCGAGCACAACCGGCCATTGGAAGATCCGCCCTTGGGGACTACACAAGACTAGGCCGTGGCCCTGTTGGGTGTTCCGCAGCGACCCCTAAGCGTGGCCTACGCAAAGGCCCGCACAGCCCACGCGGTCACGTGGCAGTCCAGGGGACAAGGGCCTCGATGGAGTTTCCATGCTATGGAAGTCCGAGCAGGAGAGATGCGTCGGCACCAGCTCAACGTCAGGCGCGGGAAGAAGGGAGGCCACGGTTGAAGACTGGGTACGAACAAGATCATCAGAGGAAAGCGCATAACCCAAGTCCAGACGGCGAGGATGCCCAGACGGAGACACCACCACCGAAGGCTACATGAGCGACTAGGCTGTGAGTCCGTTGGCAGTTCCGCAGCGATGCCTTCGCGCGGCTCACACGAAGCCCCGCACGGTCCACACAGTCCCATGGCAGCTAGCGAGAAAAGCCCTCCGAAAAAGCTCCAGTGAGAGAGGAGTGCCCTCCAAGAGGCTCCAGTGAGAGAGGAGTCCGGGCGAAAGAGGCAAGTCGGACGTCGCTCAAAAGTCAGGGACAAGGAAGGCCATCGAGTACGCCACCTCCAAAGGAAGGCCTCACACCCAAAGATCATCTCCACCAGCTGCAGGTTCTGCCATCAACCGAAGCCTGAGTGCCGAGAGATACTCCAGAGTGGATTTCGCCACAGCTCCAGATGCACCGACACTGAAGCTTTGCATATAAGATTTGGCACCATGAGACCAGGACGGTCCACAAGAACATCGTCAAAGCAGAAGAAGACATCTTGACCCCGCGGTCCGAAGGTCCAGCGCCGGCTGGCGGACGGCCTGAATACAATCATTTGTTCCATAGGCTTTGTTTTGTTTTATTACAGGTTGGACTCCTGTTTGTTATTTTTACCAAAGTTTGGGAGGGATGTAGTATCCGGCTGGATACAGTCTAGTGTTTCCTTTGTGATGTAACCTACACTGTACACCCACCCACCACAGGCGTCACCAGTCAGGTGACCCTGTTAATAAAGGGGGCCGGGCGCACGTGCCCTGGGCTCATTCCAGTACCGAACTAGCTGTGTCTGCGTCCGTGTGTTTTCCTCACCATGGGGGCCTAGGGCCCAACATTACACTAATGTCTGTTGTGTACCTATTTTCGATGTTTGTGTGCCTTGTTCATGGGGGTCATCTGTGCGTGTCTATGTTTATGTTTGCTTTTTGGGTGGGCGGTTGTTGTGTCACTTGTGTATCTGTGTGGGTGGCTGGGTGTGGGACAGTGTATGATCTTATACTGGCTTAGAATCGGGCCACATTCGTGTAGACGGACCAGGGGGAGACTTCTGCGGGTAGAAGAAAGCGTGCTCCACTTCTAAGGTTACATTTGATGTTGCAGTAATTATGTGTAAATCCTGCTTCTAAGTATGCTTACTTGAGAGAAAACGTTAAAACTTCCTCTATGCTTTCAATATCACGACATGAACCCAAATAATAAAGTGTGGTCATCCTAAACAACATCATAGTTTAGAACTCGCGTGAGTACAGTGCATACTCTTAAGGCCAATTGCTCTAGAGTTTATATTGTCGACTTTGGAAATGAACCATGGTCTTAGGAATAATGTTTTCTGTTTATTCCTGTAACGCGTTTCCCTTTTTTGCCAAATAAAAATAGATTAAATGTCACTCCCATTATTACGAACGACACACGTTTAATCAAAATAATTCAGGAGCAACTCAAGATTTAAATTGAGTGTGCCTTATTGAAGCAAACGTCCAACAATTATTTTTTAGAATGGGGCCATGCAGTTTACAGATAGATGAAGAGACGGTCAGGTTGCAAAACATTTTTATTCAGGTGTTCACAGTGCTGTGACAAGCATATGTTACATCATTAGAGTCCTTCTCCCATCAATTTAAAAAAATTAAAAAGTCAAGCATACCGGACAAGCCTGGCACTCATGACCGTGAGGCTGTACACTCACTCACACCTCTGCAAATGAATTAATACAACGAGCTATCCTGCCAGCTAACACTACACCTTTTTTATATTGTCGAAAAGGAAAAATTAGCAGCTTAATTGGGTTTGCATTATGTTAACGCTGTAATGCCTGCATGGCTCGGGCTACCAAGCCACCTCTGCCAGCAGGATACCTACTTTCCAGTCCAGTACTTTCTTTTTAGCAACCACTTTTCCAGGTCTGTGGGTCCAATTGAAACAAACCATGACAACAACTATCAGAATGCACTCATTTGTGTAATGAAAACACTGGCCGTCTACTGTTGTTTTTGAGACTTGAAATCAAAAACTTTAATTTCAGATGTGTGTTATTCTTGTTAAAAGATGTTGGAATTTATGATGCTCCGCCACTGTAAGCTCATTCTGCATCCCGTATATTACTTTTTTGCCAATACATGGTACTCTTTACATATGTATCTCATGCATATACTGAATTATAAAATGTGCTAACGAGAGACAGCCTGGCGCTCCCGGGGTCTTGTTCTCACCTATCTAAAACATCAAAGCTGAAACAAGCATTGGCAAAGCCAATAGGTCTCGCTTAAGCAAGAGCTATTGGCTTTGCCAATGCGTTTTAGCCATGTTGTACACCAGCATGGTTGCTGTTCAGAATGGCTAAAAGCTAGTGGCATAGACCTATATGGTGTACCACCCTACCCATGAAGACAAGCGCTTCAGCGACACCCATACAGGCAGTAAAACGCTATATAAAACGTTGCAATGCAATTGACAATCCGGTCTGCAGGCTGGAGCTCTCTGGACGATTATGATGACGCACAACAGTCTTTGTGCTCTATTCTGCAGTGTTTTGGGCACGGAGGCGTCAGAGCAGAATGACACTGCAGCATTACTCTGTGCCCCTCTTTTGACTGGCAGTTTAGTGTTATGGTATTACTATAGGTCTTCTAGCAAATCTTTGTAGCAGCTGCTTTTCTACGTCAAGAAAAAGATAGCGCACATGTGCAGACTGTGGGAGCAAGTCTGGGATTTTTAAACCTTATTGGATTGGAGGCGTGTTGCACTAGAGAAGGGACAATAGAGCAATTCCTCGGCAGCTGGAGGGGGCCCACATTCACCGTTTCGTTGAATGGAGCGCTATAGTTTAGAGATTATTTATTTCATCTGCTTCCTATACAACTTCTTTCTAAGTTGTCGGAGAGTGTGTTCCAGAACCGCAATGCCACTACACGTGCCTCCCACAAAATCCGACCGAAGCCAGCATGCCACAAATTCAGTAAAAGACATTGTAATTTACAATGCCAATAGCTCAAACTCAAGCAAATGCGAGACCAATTTGCATTGCAGATGCTTGTTTAGAGGAAGTGGGGGAGACTAAAACTGAACCAACCCAACCCTTTTTCAATTTTAATGCTTCTGCTTCTGTAAGATGGGTTTCTTGTAGAAAGGCCAAATCCGGATTGTAAGAGGCAAGGTGGGATAATATTCTCTGTCTTTTGATTGGGTTAATAAAACCTTTCACATTCCAAGAAATAACTCTGAATGAAAAATATCAACAATATATATAGAATATCGCGTTCAACAATGAGATAATAATGTAAGAGAGAAGATAAAGAAGGATGAGGGAGAAGAATAAACTGGAATGGTGTCCATGATAGGAAAAAGAATGAAGAGGTGAAAGATATCAAGAAATCAAGTAAGGAGAAAAGTATAGAGAGAGAATGATGTAATAACACCAAGAGAAGGAGAAGGAAAAAGACACTAAAGAGGAAAGAGGAAAAGGGGAAGAGAATTAAGAGTAAGAAGAGACAGTACATGCCAAGTGACGACTGTAATACGTACCTCCACAGGGGAACACGAGGGAAAGATGAGCGGCGGCAACGGACAACAAGGACGGCACACCTAACAAAGTGCAACGCACCACACCGGGACGTCAATTAAACATAGACCGGAGCGGGAACATGAGGCAGGTACAAAATGGAATCCAAAGAACCTGAAATAAGAATCTGAAGGTTATGTAAACAAAAAGGACAATGAAACTAAATAACCTATTTCAATAAAAGCAGAATCAAAGATATGAACATTACAGAGGAACCATTAAAGTCAAGTATTAGGAGGAGGACCAGCGATCTCCATCGAGGAAGTAGAATGAGAATGGATGAATTTTCTGAGATCTGCAGGATCCTCAAATGTAATTTTGTTCAAAAAGGTGACTTTAAATAAGCATGGGTGGAATAAGCCATATCGAGCACCCAGAGAGCGAAGAGCGGGACGAAGATCCAAGAATTCCTTTCGTCGTTTAGCGTGGCTGTGGAAACATCTTGAGAAATAAACAATTTTGTGCCATGCCAATTCATCTGTTTCTTGTGCATTTAGAACTTGTAGCAAATCCGTGAATTGCAGAAATAGGAGAATTACTCCACGAGGTTTAGATGCGGCAGATGAGGAAGACAAACGTGGACCCAGTCTATGTGCCCGTTGAATATTTAATTTGTTTGAAGCAGGAAGGCCCAAGAGCTGTGGAAGAAAAGTGGTGAAGTACGTAACAGGATCATCATCCTCAAGGCCTTCAGGAAGTCCATACAAGTGAAGATTAGTACGACGACTTCTGTTTTCGAGATCTTCAGTCGATCTTCTTAGTTGTAGAACCTCTTTCTCCAAAATTGAAATTCTGGAAGATGAGTCCTGTACGTCGCTAATTTGTTGTTCCACCACAGAAAGGTGGGACTCCACAGACGACCACTTATTATCCAGAGTCTGCAGATGAGAGTTTGTTTCCTCAATAAATGGTCTTAGAGCGCGAATTTCCTCCAAAATAATATCCAAAGAGACAGGAGAAACAGATTTTGGAGGAGAGGGAGGATCTTGTTTAATTCTCTTGATGGTAGACAAAGGTAATTGTGACTTAGACGCCATGGTCATCAAAGCTGTAGGGCGAGAGTACGCAGTTTGCGCCAATTCCTCAGAAGGCTGAGAGGAATTATTGGGGATTGCAGAGTAAGCAGGACAAGACACTGGTTTGCTGGACTTAAGTTTTTTGGAGGAGTGTAGTAAATTTTTGCTCCTACCCATGAAATACCACAGCCAGGAACCAAGAAAAGGCTTGGCTGATAACGCACAAATAATTTGACGTAAAATACTCCACACAAGTCCAATATTGTGATAAATAACTGGACCTCCCAATATAGAGATACTACTCAGCCGAAGAAAATGCGACCGAAATAGTAAAAAAGTGTGAAAAATGGCATTTCCGAGTGCAGTATATTGAAATTTGAGGAGAAATGAAGTTATGTTATGTTATCTGAGTTTATATAGCGCACAGCTGCCCCAGCAAAGAGGCGTCCCGGCGCTGCCAGCGTCAGAAGGAAAAGGACTAAGAATAGAGCAGATAGGCATAAGGAAAATGCAGAAGGACAAGAAGGACTAAACAGAGGGAAAGAGGAAAGTTTTGATTGCTTTCCTAAAGTCCAGCATGCGATCCAGGCTGCGGATCTGAGGAGGCAAAGAATTCCATAGCTTGGCAGCCAAGTAACGGAAAGATCGACCCCCGGCCCGAAGGCGCTTCACACGGGGGACAATTACCAAATGCTGCCCCAGGGATCGCAGCTGGCGAGTGGGGGCGTATGGGGCTAATAAGTTAGCCAGGAGGCTGGGCGAAGCAAGTTTCAAGATCTTAAAAGATAAGCAGAGAGCCTTAAATTGAATCCGCTTGGCCACTGGGAGCCAATGTAACCTCCGGATGGCACCAGTAGAGGGACAGTTACATGGGAGCCCCAACAGGGCTCTGGCGGCAGCGTTTTGAACACGCTGCAGTCGCATTACCTCAGCCTGATTAGCCCCCAAAAGGAGCGAACTAGCATAGTCTAGTCTGGACAGAATGGATGATTGAACAATCAGCTGACGCGTAGGTGGATCAAAGAACCTCAGCAGAGGCCTAAGTCCCCGCAAGAGGCCAAAGCAAGTACCCGCAACCTTTTTGGTATGCTCTTGAAGTAAGTCAGAATACAAAATGGCGGCCGCTAAAGCAGCTGAAAAGTCACCTGAAGAAAACTGGTCCTAATCCAGGAACATGGTGAGCGGTAAAGGTATCCTCCTGTAGAGAAGGTGATCAGATTTAAGGATACACCCGTATAATGATGAAAGCGGCGTTGGAACCGCCGGTCCGCTGCGGCGCGGAGCTCCGTGATCAGGTGGCCATCTTAGGTCGCGTTGCGTGCGACTCCCCTCTACCTCTAGCTCTATCTCTCTACCTTGTGCCACTTTAAGGATTTTCAGGGTCCTGATCAAGCCATATTTCAGCTGTTTTTGTGCCACCCTGTTAAAGTTTATCATATAATTTAGTATTGTTTGGCATCATGCGAACTTGGGTTAGAATGAAATTGGTAATACAACTGAAATTTGTTCCGCACAGGGGCCCCTAAAATCTTCAAGATGACACTGGCATGCCAACTCACATTGAGTCAGAAGAAGAAGCACTACCACCACTTTCTGAAATGTCTATTGATGTGACAACAACTCCATCGGCTATGGGGAGATTGAATAGAGGACGATCAATTCATCAGTTAAAAAGACCGACTGCGAGGCCTCGCACTCAAGAAGCATTAGAGTCTGAAAATGCTTCCTCTACGGCACAGTATCAAAAATTAGAAAGTGTCATAGTTAGTGTTAAAAAATAACACAAAGCTGTATGTCATTTAACCCATCATTTGGGAGACTTTCAGAAAAGTGTTAGTAATGAATTATCACATATTTAACACAGTATGATCTTTGACCTCAGTCGATTAATTTTGCAGAGGAGTAGTCGAAGAAGCAAAGACACAGGGGAGACATCAGCATCACACAGAAGTTTGGACACTGTAGAGTGCTTAACTTCGGCTACAACAATAATGTGTACGTGGTCTATAAATCTGCATGGTGAATTAATAATCGAAACAGGGACCCTACAAGGACTTTAGTTAATTTTCGAGCATTTTGGAAGAAATGAAAACAACTATAGTTGCACTTGGGCCTTCATTGTCTGTAGCTTAGAGTGAGGAAGGCTCAACTGTAGGTAGTCGATCTGTACAAGAAAGTACTACTAATTTGCACAGTGCAAGCAGAAGTGAGGAAGATTAAGCTACCTCAAGGCAGATAAACATGAGCAGGTCAAGTGGTGCTAGAGGAAGGCAAAAAAATATTTTTGTAATGTTGAAAGAAATCTTATTTTCAATAATGTGAAATTTAATAAATTTATTTTATAAAACCCTGTTTAGAAAATATGTAAAACAAACATTAATATTGTAAAGTTTTAGTGAATTAACAAAAGAACTGGAAAACAAATCATGTTATTACTTGGAATAAAACATCATGCTTCAAAAATAAAAGTAAACTGTTAGACCTGGCTTTTCCAGTGGGTTTATCCCCAGACTTTTTGCTTTTTGGCCTCCTGTTTTGGACCCTGTTTTTGTTGGTTTTATGACTCTGGGCACTTTACCACTGCTGATCAGTGCTAAAGTGGTGCATATGCTCTCCCTGTAAATTGTTATGATGGATTGGTGATTCCATGATTTGCATGTTTGATTTACTGGTAAGTCCCTAGTACAGTGCACTGTGTGTGCCCAGGGCCTGTAAATCAAATGCTGCTAGTGGGCCTGCAGCACTGATTGTGCCACCCACATGAGCAGCCTGTAAATGTAACTCAGACCTGCCACTGCAGTGTCTGTGTGCAGTTTGGTACTGCCATGTCGACCTGGCAAGTGCACCCACTTGCCAGGCCCTAACCTTCCCTTTTTTAACATGTGAGCAGGGTGCAGTGTTTATGAAAGGTGGGACATGCCCTGATGTGTGTGGCATGTGCTGATAGTGAAATACTGCCAATTTCATTTTTCACTATTCAAAGGCTAGCTGTCCCATAGGATAGAATGGGAGTTTTTTTATAACATCTTATACATATAATTTCCCATTGGGACAAGAAAGAAAGTTGAAGTTTAGTATGCTTGAACTCAGAATATAAAGATGCATCTTTTAGTGAAGACGATTTTTATGATTTTTATATTGTGTGTTTGAAAATACCACTTTTAGAAAGTGGGTATTTTCTTGCTTAGCCATCCTGTGTGCCTCTGCTGGTTTGTGTATTGACTGTTTGGCTTTGGAGTGACAGGGGCTGAGGAGGTGCATTCTCTCAGACAGCCACCGGGGGGGGGGTTGATGTGTGTCCTGCCTTTCCTGAATGAGTCAGGGCTGGGCTGAATAAACCTGGGCTGCATTAAGAGTAGGGGGAGGAGTTCAAACTAGCACCTGAATAGGCCCGGTCTGCATTTAGAGTGGTGGGAGGAGATTTCCCTTGCACCTGAATAGGCCCTGCCTGCCTTACACAATGCTGTCTCCACCTCCTGCCGGGAACCTGCATCAGAGAGGACAGAACTGGTTTTGGCTGGGCAAAGAGCTTCTCTGCCACCAGAGAACAAAGGAATTTGTGCTATAAAAAGTGGGGCCCAGACCCCTGAACTTTAGATTACTGCTGAACTAAAGAACCTGCCAGGAAGAAGAACCGGGAAAGCTAGAGGAGTACTGCCACTGTGCTGTGTGCTGTTGGGGTTGGCCTGCAGTGGTTGCTTCTGCCTTGGGCAGGGAAACGACTGGACAGTGCTTTCATCATCCTGCTGTTAGAGTTTTCTCCAAGGGCTTGAAGTAGAGCTTGCCTCCTGTTGGAAGTCTCAGGGATAGAAAAGACTTCAAAGATCATTCTGGGAGTCAAGAGGAACCTTTGCCACGGAGAAGAGCTGGAAAAAATTAGGAGAAGTACTGCCCCTTTGCTGTATGCTGTCTGGGGTTGTGCTGCAGTGGCTGTTTCTGCCAAGGAAAGGAGAAAGGACTTTGCTGTGTGCTGTGTCCCCTGCTTGAAGAAGATCTCAAAGGGCTTGAAAGAAGAGCTTGCCTCCTGTTCTGAAGTCTCAGGGACACAAAGACTTCAATACCAGCTCCCCTGAACTTCCTTGCTGGGAGTTCTGATCTGCCAAGAGGTGCCTGCTGCTGTTTTGGACTTCTGGAGGCTGTTTGCCGCTGGGAGCTGGAAAAGTAATGCAACTTCGAGAAGCGCAACGCATCCGTACCCGTTTCCAACGCATTGCCGAAGAAACCGACGCAGCGCCTGGCCGTGGCTCGAGAAATCGCTGCACGCCGCATCGAGTGCACCGATCTACGAAGGCCGAGGTCACCGCACCGATTCCGACGCAGGCCCTGCTGTGCGGCTGCAGAAACCAACGCATCGTGGGACAGCGGCTGAAGAAATCAACGCAAGTGCCGTTGCCGCCACATCGTGAACCGACGCATCCCTGATCCTCATGCACCGCACCAGGGCGCCAAGTCTACAAGGACGCTGGGGCCGCAGTAAGAAACCGACGCATCACTTCCCCGCACAGTAAGAAACCGACGCATCACCTTCCCTTCAGTAAGGAACCGAAGCATCACCTCCCCTGCCTGGCAGTAAGGAACCGACGCATCACCTCCCCAAGAGTAAGGAACCGATGCATCACCTTCCCTGCGTGTAAGGAACCGAAGCATCACCTTCCCTGCAACCCTTTTTGTTTGTGTGCCCGACGCATCCAAGGTGCTTTGTGTTGAAAGTGTTGCATCTGCAATTTGCTTTGAACAGAACTATTTTTATCATTTAAAAGTCATATCTTTATTATTTATTGTGGATTTTTGTCATTTTGGTCTTGTTTGGTTTAGATAAAGATTACTTATTTTTCTAAACTGGTGTGGTGTCCATTTGTAGTGTTTTCACTGTATTACTGTATGTGTTCACAAATGCTTTACACACTGCCTCTGAGATAAGCCTGTCTGCTTGTGCCAAGCTACCAAGGGGGTGAGCAGGGTTATTTTAGAAGTGTATCCCCCTTACCCTGACTAGGAAGAAGGGTTCCTACTTGAACAACAGTGCAAACCATTGCCAACTAGAGACCCCCATTTCTAGCATAAACGATTTGTGTTCTTTGCAATCGACCTACAGAACATACCCTGTCCATTCTATATGCTGTAGGAGAGGATTGTGCTTCATGATCATCAATTTCTATTTGTTCTTCAGGTCTTCCCCAGTGCATTTGTTTGCTGTAACACTTTTCGCCCTAAGTGGGATGGGTATGCCCAGACGTGGGTCCCTTGCTCACTGTGCCACTGGATTCAAGCTAGCCTGGCTGAAGAAGGGTGACATACCCTGAAACCGGTCCCAGGATGCTTGTTTCCGGTCCAGGGAGGACCTGGCCTGGCAGTTCGGTCTGGACTGTTCCCATGGGGCACAGGGTCAAGACTGATTTGCATATGGCTGGGTCCAAACTGGGGTGGCGTAGTGGGCAAAAGAACGATGGATTTAACCCAGATCTTTTGACTGGGGGAGAATGTTTGCATTGTCAGCATTCCGTCCATCATTTGTTTGCTGTAACACTTTTCGCCCTAAGTGGGATGGGTATGCCCAGACGTGGGTCCCTTGCTCACTGTGCCACTGGATTCAAGCTAGCCTGGCTGAAGAAGGGTGACATACCCTGAAACCGGTCCCAGGATGCTTGTTTCCGGTCCAGGGAGGGCCTGGCAGTTCGGTCTGGACTGTTCCCATGGGGCACAGGGTCAAGACTGATTTGCATATGGCTGGGTCCAAACTGGGGTGGCGTAGTGGGCAAAAGAACGATGGATTTAACCCAGATCTTTTGACTGGGGGAGAATGTTTGCATTGTCAGCATTCCGTCCATCATTTGTTTGCTGTAACACTTTTTGCCCTAAGTGGGATGGGTATGCCCAGACGTGGGTCCCTTGCTCACTGTGCCACTGGATTCAAGCTAGCCTGGCTGAAGAAGGGTGACATACCCTGAAACCGGTCCCAGGATGCTTGTTTCCGGTCCAGGGAGGACCTGGCCTGGCAGTTCGGTCTGGACTGTTCCCATGGGGCACAGGGTCAAGACTGATTTGCATATGGCTGGGTCCAAACTGGGGTGGCGTAGTGGGCAAAAGAACGATGGATTTAACCCAGATCTTTTGACTGGGGAGAATGTTTGCATTGTCAGCATTCCGTCCATCATTTGTTTGCTGTAACACTTTTCGCCCTAAGTGGGATGGGTATGCCCAGACGTGGGTCCCTTGCTCACTGTGCTACTGGATTCAAGCTAGCCTGGCTGAAGAAGGGTGACATACCCTGAAACCGGTCCCAGGATGCTTGTTTCCGGTCCAGGGAGGACCTGGCCTGGCAGTTCGGTCTGGACTGTTCCCATGGGGCACAGGGTCAAGACTGATTTGCATATGGCTGGGTCCAAACTGGGGTGGCGTAGTGGGCAAAAGAACGATGGATTTAACCCAGATCTTTTGACTGGGGGAGAATGTTTGCATTGTCAGCATTCCGTCCATCATTTGTTTGCTGTAACACTTTTCGCCCTAAGTGGGATGGGTATGCCCAGACGTGGGTCCCTTGCTCACTGTGCCACTGGATTCAAGCTAGCCTGGCTGAAGAAGGGTGACATACCCTGAAACCGGTCCCAGGATGCTTGTTTCCGGTCCAGGGAGGACCTGGCCTGGCAGTTCGGTCTGGACTGTTCCCATGGGGCACAGGGTCAAGCCTGATTTGCATATGGCTGGGTCCAAACTGGGGTGGCGTAGTGGGCAAAAGAACGATGGATTTAACCCAGATCTTTTGACTGGGGGAGAATGTTTGCATTGTCAGCATTCCGTCCATCATTTGTTTGCTGTAACACTTTTCGCCCTAAGTGGGATGGGTATGCCCAGACGTGGGTCCCTTGCTCACTGTGCCACTGGATTCAAGCTAGCCTGGCTGAAGAAGGGTGACATACCCTGAAACCGGTCCCAGGATGCTTGTTTCCGGTCCAGGGAGGACCTGGCCTGGCAGTTCGGTCTGGACTGTTCCCATGGGGCACAGGGTCAAGACTGATTTGCATATGGCTGGGTCCAAACTGGGGTGGCGTAGTGGGCAAAAGAACGATGGATTTAACCCAGATCTTTTGACTGGGGGAGAATGTTTGCATTGTCAGCATTCCGTCCATCATTTGTTTGCTGTAACACTTTTCGCCCTAAGTGGGATGGGTATGCCCAGACGTGGGTCCCTTGCTCACTGTGCCACTGGATTCAAGCTAGCCTGGCTGAAGAAGGGTGACATACCCTGAAACCGGTCCCAGGATGCTTGTTTCCGGTCCAGGGAGGGCCTGGCAGTTCGGTCTGGACTGTTCCCATGGGGCACAGGGTCAAGACTGATTTGCATATGGCTGGGTCCAAACTGGGGTGGCGTAGTGGGCAAAAGAACGATGGATTTAACCCAGATCTTTTGACTGGGGGAGAATGTTTGCATTGTCAGCATTCCGTCCATCATTTGTTTGCTGTAACACTTTTCGCCCTAAGTGGGATGGGTATGCCCAGACGTGGGTCCCTTGCTCACTGTGCCACTGGATTCAAGCTAGCCTGGCTGAAGAAGGGTGACATACCCTGAAACCGGTCCCAGGATGCTTGTTTCCGGTCCAGGGAGGACCTGGCCTGGCAGTTCGGTCTGGACTGTTCCCATGGGGCACAGGGTCAAGCCTGATTTGCATATGGCTGGGTCCAAACTGGGGTGGCGTAGTGGGCAAAAGAACGATGGATTTAACCCAGATCTTTTGACTGGGGGAGAATGTTTGCATTGTCAGCATTCCGTCCATCATTTGTTTGCTGTAACACTTTTCGCCCTAAGTGGGATGGGTATGCCCAGACGTGGGTCCCTTGCTCACTGTGCTACTGGATTCAAGCTAGCCTGGCTGAAGAAGGGTGACATACCCTGAAACCGGTCCCAGGATGCTTGTTTCCGGTCCAGGGAGGACCTGGCCTGGCAGTTCGGTCTGGACTGTTCCCATGGGGCACAGGGTCAAGACTGATTTGCATATGGCTGGGTCCAAACTGGGGTGGCGTAGTGGGCAAAAGAACGATGGATTTAACCCAGATCTTTTGACTGGGGGAGAATGTTTGCATTGTCAGCATTCCGTCCATCATTTGTTTGCTGTAACACTTCCCCAGTGCATAGCAATGGTATGCTGTATAGCACATACTGATACAACTTTACAGCAAATCTCTGGTATTCCAGTGTTCCACCACTGTTGTACCAGCATCTTAATCATTCCTTGTAAATTCCAAAATTCCTTTCATTACCGCCTCCTGATTGGTATGTGGAGCATTATATCAACACTCACTTGGAGCTTGAGGTTTAAGGTAATGAGTCATAATCCATGGTCCATCCCTTTCTATTTGTTCTTCAAGTATTCCTATGTGCATATCAATGTTATGAAGTATAGTGCTTACTGCTACAACTTTACAGCAAATCCATGGTAAGTATTCTGGTGCTCCACCACTTTTGTGCCAGTATTTAAATCATCCCTTGAAAATTCCAAATGTCCTTTCAAAAACTTGTCTAGTTTGTTCATGCGCAGCATTATATCAACACTCACTTGGAGCTTGAGGTTTATGGTAAAGATTCAAAATCCATGGTCAATCGTCATAAGCGTTATCACTTGTAATATAAATTCCTGATTTAAAAATCAAAATATATAATACAGCATAATACATTATTACTTCACCCAAGTAAGGGTCCATCTCCTATATCTCCCCTTACCAGATGAATGATCATTCCACAGCGAAGAAAAATAAAGGTGTCATGGGTACCGCCTGGGTATCGGGGACCGGCGTCTGTCATAATATATTAAGCATTACAGACTGTCTGGATGTTTATGAATGCTGACATTGCCTACTTATATACATAAACTGTGTACCAGATGGTGGACATATTGTTTTATAAATTCCATCCACACATCCAACGACATTACGAAAGGCTGCATTTTGATACAATTTGGTGGCAGAATTTAATAAATCAGCACGGGTACTCAGAAATGTAATATGTTAATTTATCTCCTGTTCAGCATACCAGGATGAAGGACCTATACTAGCATTTCTGCTCACCATTAAGTGGTTTTCAAGGTAAGCAGTAAACTGGATCAGGTACTGTAAATTGACAATCTGTAACACACACTGACTTACCTGCCTGTTTCATTTGTTAGGTCGAGCCTAGAGGCAGTGTGCATGCACTGGTCTGCGAGGCATGCTGTAACCTCTCTATTCGCTTTTTGGCACGCCCATGCTTTCTATTCATTATTTTCTGTGGCGTTGTAAAATGCTGGCTTTTCATTGGTGCATTGGTTCAATGTGTCCCTCCTTTGTGTCCTTGTTTCCCTCCCATGGCGACTGGTCCTCTTGCATGTACTCAATCTCTCCTGCTGCTCTATGCTGATTGCTTCGTACTATTCCTGTTTTTCCTCTCAGTTTGTTTTCAGTTGGGAGTTTTTGCACTTGAAATAAAAAGCGCTTATTGCCGAGGTAGATAATTTATCCTCATTGAGGGTAGAGGGCAAACAACAAAAATCGCTGGGGTGCAATTTCTGAGCAGTAATGGCCCCGCCCACCCTAACCTCGCTGTGTTCCTGCATGTAGAGAGCCACTCGGGCTCTCCACTACATTGTTGCTATTGCAGTCACTCCTCGGGGCAGGCACGACCCGAGGATATAATAAAACGGTAAAAGCTGAGTTGGTGTGGCAGCTGAGTAAGGATCCCTTCCTTCTGTGATGTGGAAACGTGCTTTCGTGACGTGGTGGTCACTGGTAATTTCAGCTTCAATGACGCCCCTGAGAGGTAGCGGGCGAGTGCCCCCATAGGTGTAGATTCGGGCTTTTGTGGGTGCGAGAGGGGGTCGTGGCGACAACCGCTCATACTGTTCTGAGTCCATTACATTGACTGACGCACCTGTGTCGATGAGCGCCTGGACAACGGACCCCTCAACCAGCACAGAGCACATCGGTGGTGGTCTCCGATGCTTGTCGGATCTGCTGACGAACGAGATAACAAACACCTCATCGTCGTCTTCTTCGAGCGCGAGGCACCGCCCGCGTGGTGTGTCTTCCTCCTGTATACTCACTGTGTGGTGTCGTATTCTGTCCAGCGATGTGCAGGCCTTGATCCCCTGGCCCCGCCGTGCTACACTGGCGACGAGGCCGGTCGAACCCCGGTGCCAGACATCGCTTCCAGTGGAGCTCGCTTGCGACGCTCCAGCGCCCGTGAGGCGGTGCCCCTGCCCCGCTACTTCGTCATTGCCTGGGCGGAGGACTGCAGATCCGGCTGCGGCGTCGGCACGGTCACGACCCCACCGGAGGAGACCATTGGTGACCGCCGTCACCGCGGAAGTGCTGGGTGTCCGACGTCACTGCGGAAGTGCTGCTGCCGGCTGGGAGCCCACCCCGCACTGCAGCTACGAGCCGTCTGCCGCATGACCCTGCCTTGCTGGGTCCTGCTCCTGCAGCCACGCCTCCGGTGCCCCTGGAGGGAGACGCGCACTGCACCGGCCCAGGACAAAGCGCCTCGCACGTCAGCCAGCGGGTGAGTGTCTCTTTTCTCCGCTGTGCCGACACGCTCCTGCACGCACCACCGCCCACGTGGCTCAGTAGCGGCGAGCCCCACACAACGCGCCTGATGCGCCACCTGCTGACCCCGTGGCTGCTGCCTGCAATCCACACGGCGGATCAGGCAGTGAGGAGCCTGCCCCTCCCTCACGTTTCAGGCCCCAGCACTTCATCAAAGGAACAGGCACGTGTGCCCAGAGCACCTCGCCACAGGCCCCACCTCAGGGCAGGACGGCCCTGCAGAGAAGCTGCACACTGCCCCTGCCTTCCAGAGCCCAGAGCTCACCCCCACAGGCATGCTGAGCCTCAAACACGCGCACGAGGGACAACTACCTCCACCAGGACAACCACCTCCACCAGCAGAGGACAGTGGCAACACAGAGGGGGCACAAGGAAGGAGGGGAGTTGATACACTGCACCCACATACTTGCGCACCGCCAGGATGAGCACACCACAGCAAGCAGGGATTGCTGGCCCACAGGCAGGTGCCGCTGGCCCACCAGCCGATGCTGTCAATCAACAGAGAGGGGCTGCTGCCCCACCGCCGACTCACAACCACGCCATGGTGGCCCGCTGCAGCCGTTTAGCGAAACCTCTGACCCGGCCACGGCGGCCCCACGCTGGAAAGCATGGATTGGACGGTTAAACCACTATTTCCGGGGCACCAGAGAGACAGACGGCGCAGTAGAGGTCACTGATGATATATTACGGCGGCGCAGAAATCTATGACCTATTCGAAACGCTGCCCAACACAGGAAAGGATGATGACTACGAGGCGGCGGTCGCCGCTCTAGACAGGCACTTTGACCCTCAATTGAACCCTGATTTCGAACGATTCAAGTTCAGACAGGCGTCACAATCCAGCACTGAATCAGTGGACATGTTTTACGCGCGGCTGCGCCGGCTGGCAAGTACATGCGCCTTCGGCGACCAAGAGAAGAAATACGTGGTCAGGTCATCCAGGGGTGTCGCTCTACACTGCTGTGAAAGCTAATCCTTCGACAACCAGAGATCTCGTTAGACGACATACTCATTCTCGCCAGATCCCACGAGCTCTCCGATGGGCGGGCGAGATGGAAGCCGCCCTGCACCGAGCTGTGGCAGCACCACCGACACAGAAATACACTCCCATCAAAGAAGAACGGGTCGAAGCGATACAGCGGCGCCCAGCCACAACTCCCCCCCCCCCCCCACGACCATCAACCTGCGGAGTGCCTGCGGAGTGTGCGGCAACTGCGGAGACAAACACCTACCGGCAGCAGCGTGCGGAGCGAGGGGGAAGACGTGCTCCCGCTGCGGGAAAATGAATCACTTCGCAAAAGTATGCAGGAGTGACCGGTCTCGACAGACCTACACCAGGCCGCGATGGGTGACGCAACGGTTACGCCAGGTGTCGCTTGAGGACCCACAACCACGGGAGGAAGACACACCACGCGGGCGGTGCCTCGCGCTCGAAGAAGACGACGATGAGGTGTTTGTTATCTCGTTCGTCAGCAGATCCGACAAGCATCGGAGACCACCACCGATGTGCTCCGTGCTGGTTGAGGGGTCCGTTGTCCAGGCGCTCATCGACACAGGTGCGTCAGTCAATGTAATGGACTCAGAACAGTATGAGCGGTTGTCGCCACGACCCCCTCTCGCACCCACAAAAGCCCGAATCTACACCTATGGGGGCACTCGCCCGCTACCTCTCAGGGGCGTCATTGAAGCTGAAATTACCAGTGACCACCACGTCACGAAAGCACGTTTCCACATCACAGAAGGAAGGGATCCTTACTCAGCTGCCACACGGCTGAAGACCTAGGTCTGGTCTTCTTTGCGCGTCAGGTACACGAATCTCATGCCGACACCATTCTACGGGAGTTTCCCGCACTGTTCACAGAACTAGGAAAGCTGAAGGTAAAACAGTTTAAGCTCCACATCGACTCCACGGTGAGGCCCACTGCCCTGAGGCACCGGAGGGTACCGTTCAATCTCCGCCCTCAAGTAGAAGAGGAGCTGAAGAAACTCGAAGACCTCGGCGTTATCGAGAAAGTGTCAGGCCCGACTCCGTGGGTGTCCCCGCTGGTCGTGGCGCCTAAACCAAAGCAGCCAGGAGCCATATGGCTGTGTGTAGATATGAGGCTCCCAAACCTGGCAGTCAAAAGGGAACGACATCTCACCCAGACGATGGACGACATCGTGGCTGACCTGAACGGAGCCCGGTGGTTCTCAAAATTGGACTTAAACGCAGGATACCACCAGCTGGAGCTCGAGCCGGAGAGCAGGTATATCACCACGTTCTCCACCCACGTTGGCCTCAGGAGATATAAGCGGCTCAGTTTTGGGGTGTCGTCGGCAGCCGAAGTCTTCCAGAACGCCATCAGGGAAGCACTTTCCGGCCTGCAGGGTGTCATCAATTTAAGCGACGACATCCTGGTGTTCTCGAACACCCTAGAAGAGCACCATGTTCACTTACGAGCCACCCTTCAGAGACTGGTAGACTGTGGGCTGACCCTGCACAAAGCGAAATGTTCCTTTTACCAGAAATCGATCGACTTCTTTGGCTATGTCTTCACCAGAGAAGGACTGCGAGTGGATCCCAAGAAAGCCACAGCCCTCCGGGCGGCCAGCACTCCGAAGACCCCCACTGAAGTCCGCAGTTTTCTGGGCATGGCCACATACTGTGGCAGATTTATACCGAACTTGGCTTCCCTGTCAGAGCCTCTCCGTGCCCTCACCCGCAATGATCACAAGTGGGATTGGACAGTAGGAGCCAACACGGCGTTCAACTCCATTAAGGCAGCCCTCATAGACAAGACGGTGATGGCCTACTTCATCCCTGGGCGATGCACCGAACTTGTGGTGGATGCCAGCCCCGTGGGCCTAGGGGCGGTTCTCCTACAAGAACATGACCAAGGCACCTGGAGGCCAGTTGCATATGCCAGTCGAGCGTTATCTGATACCGAGACAAGGTACGCCCAGATAGAAAGGGAAGCTCTAGCGATAAAATGGGCGTGTCAGCATTTTCACCTCTACCTGTACAGGCAAGACTTCCAGGTGGTGACAGATCACAAACCACTGCTGCCGCTCTTCGCGGGATCGTCAAGGCTGGCCCCCCCCAGAATTGAAAGATGGGCCGTGCAACTACAGGCGTACAATTTCAAAGTGGTGTTTCGCCCTGGGGCTCACAATCCCGCAGACTACCTCTCAAGACACCCGGA
The DNA here is from genome assembly GCA_963921515.1 of Calotriton arnoldi. NCBI lineage: Eukaryota > Metazoa > Chordata > Amphibia > Caudata > Salamandridae > Calotriton > Calotriton arnoldi. The sequence continues at coordinate 164,001 of CAWUFW010013009.1, read as the reverse complement.
AGCGGAGGCCGATAGAGCCCCTCATCGAGACGAGGCGTACTCGAAGGCGTTCGTAAGGATGGTCTCGTACGAAGCCTGCCCGAAAGCCATGACACTGGAGGAGATCGGTCGGGTGACCGCAGCCGATGAAACACTGACCAGAGTGAAGAACGCCCTGCTGAACAATGGGTGGTCCCACTTTCTGGATGGGACCGCGGCGCTGCATGTGGAAGACAGCCATGCCCGACAACAGCTATGGAGAATTCGCAACGAACTGAGCGAGGGGGAACAAGGAGTCATCTTAAGAGGGCACGTCATCGTGATCCCAAGAGCACTTCAAAATCGGATAATACAATTGGCGCACGTGGGCCATCAAAGAACGGCAAAGACCAAGGCTCGGTTGTGCAATAAGGTATGGTTCCCGGCCATGGATACCATGGTGGAAGACATGATACAACAATGTCATTCATGCACCATCACCGGTGGTGACCCTGCTCCGGCACCGGTCATCACAGAAGAGCCAAGTGAACTTCCGTGGTCCAAAATCAGTCTCGACTTTGGGAGCTTTCCTGATGGTCGCAACACACTGGTGATCGTCGATTCATTCTCAAAGTTCCCGGATGTAGAGGTAGTGGCTTCAACGGCGTTCCCACACGTCAAGAAAATACTGGACAGGACCTTCGCCCTCTTCGGGCTGCTGGATGAGATCCGCTCAGACAACGGGCCCCCGTTCCAAGGCCGAGAATTCCAAACTTATCTGGAGAACAAGGCCATTCGACACAGGAAGGTCACCCCCCTATAGCCTCAAGCCAATGGGGAAGTGGAGCGCTTCATGCGAACCCTTAACCGGGCTCTGAGGATTGCGGTAGAGCAAGGCGAGGATGCTGACTCGGCCCTCGACCAGTTCCTGGATGCATACAGACAGACACCCCACAGCACTACCCGGTGTGCTCCGGCCCATCTGTTATTCAAAAGGGCCCCGTGAGATATCATCCTGACAGATCCGGCCTGGAAACCTCCAGAAAAAGACAGCGTGGCCACTCAAGCCAGAAGGACAATAACCAATCAAAAGGCTAGTATTGCCAGGGGCGCAAAAGAGCCACAGCTGAGAGAGGGGGACCGCGTAGTAGTCAAGGACAGACACCCCGGCTGGAAATTTCGGACACCATTCGAGCCAGAGGAATGGACCATAGTCAGCGTGCAAGGTACGATGGTAACGGCCCAACGAGGGCAGCAGTTTGTCACGAGAAATGTGTCATATTTTAAGAGAGCTCATGGGCCTCCTGCTGACTCGGAGGAGACGGAAGATCATAATGATACTCAGTGCTATACCCCATGCAGCCCTCCGAGGCCAATTGAGACCGCGCCCCGGCACGCCCAAGAAGAAAACAGAGAACCAATTCCGGCTACTGGAGAACGCAGCCAAGACGACACGACCATTTCACCCCCGATACACAGGCTGATGCAGTGACCAATTCCAACTCCCGGAGCCAGAGGTATGGTCTCCGGTCGAATCCTGCACCTAGCCGGAAGCTGAAAGACTTCATGTGTACATCCCCATGAACATACTTACCTGATGGGCTGCGACTAAATAAAAGGAGGGATGTAGAGAGCTACTCGGGCTCTCCACTACATTGTTGCTATTGCAGTCACTCCTCGGGGCGGGCACGACCCGAGGATATAATTAAACGGTGAAAGACCGCTCGGGGTCTTCCCACCAACTGTATACTCACTGTGTGGTGTCGTATTCTGTCCAGCGCTGCGTAGGCCTTGATCCCCTGGCCCCGCCGCGCTACACTGCAGACAGCCCGCTGCTTTAATTGCCCATTTCCTCTCAAGGGCTCCTCTACCCGGGCGGCATTCATATCTCTTTCCCGGGGAAGGAGCTCTGGGGTAGCAGCTGCTGTGTGGCGCAGCCCCCGGATGGCAGACGCTACCCGAACTGCGGTCTCTGTGTGCACTCTAAATTGCTTCAGAACCGTCAGTTCTCTGTGCTACACACACACAGGTGGCGTGGTTGCTCTATGCTCAGTGTGTTGGAGGGTGAAAATGTGTTTATTTTTTGTTTGTTTTTCATTCAGAGGTGGAAAAGTACATCGTAGTTTTTATTGACCAAGTAAATATATCTAAAAACAAGTCCTAAAATGTGTAAATATGTAGTTGTATACCTAAATATGTAGTGCGTTTACTTCTACTTTAATGTAAACATGCTTTTATATTTTATTGTGTTACCAGAACCCCCTCGGTGGCATTACTGCATCGTAATGCATTTACCTTGTATGCCGCAAATGTCTTTCTATATCTGTACACATCCATGCCAGTAGAAATATTTGTAGCCTAAGAAAACATGTTATTTGCAAGAACACGCATCCACACGTTCCTTTCCACAGAGCAAAGGACATATTTCATGTCATTATAAAGCACCCGCTCCTGTTGCCATTTCGTTCTCATGCTGATTCCTTCGTATCAGAGGTGTGGCCATGAGGGTAGGATCCACAGCACATTCTTACGATAACCACTGACTGTAAATTATTTCAATTTCGATTCACCGTAGGGAAATGTGGATATCCTGAAAAGTGTCAGTAACAACCTGAGACTATTCCATTTTATGTGAAGGACTGAAGGAACTTTTTTATAGTGCATTAGTGCAAGACAGATCTCTAGAAGGCACTTCCTTGAGCAAAGTTTGCAGCATTCCAGCTGCTTTGGCAGAAACACACTTAAAATTGCAGGCGCTGTACTCTATTTTATCAAGATCTCTTCATAGTTTAACAAGCATTTGCAATGCAATAGGTCTCGCATTCACACGATTTTGAGCTATTGGCATTGTAAATGACAATGCCTTCTATTTATGTTTTGGGTTTTAAAACATAAATACAAGGCATTGTTATTTACAATACTAATAGCTTAAAAAATGCAATGAACCTCACCATCTATACCAACAAAAAGGGCGCTTTAGATATATCAGGTGAAAGAGCAAACACCCCGAGTGGCGCAGATGAAAGCACCTCAGAATACTGAACGGACAGCAACTTCACCTGAAAGCAGACATCGTTTGTCACAAAATGAAGAGACCTGTGCACCGGCGGTATTTCATCTCAATGGAAGAAACAGGAGTTGTCAATAAAATGCACAAACAGCAGTTGCTCTTCACACAGTTTGGCTGGTGCTTTTATTGGCAGCGCTGGCAGGGGCAATAGGTGGTGCAATCTGCAGTGGCCTCCTCACGAGGGCCCTGACACTTATTGTTTTTACAAATTAAGCACTGTGCACGCTGCGTGCACCGAGCCTACTCTATACAGAGTGTGTGTTCGACCTACATACATCTTTACATAGTGTGTGCATCCGCCGCGTGCCTCATGTTTACAACTATACACAATGTTTAGTGTGAAACCCCGACTTTTGTTGGCAGGGGTGAAAATGTTAGAATCTCTCCCCCTGCAGTATTCAATTAAATTGTATATCACTTATACTAATCTGTAGATGAATGCAGAAATAGTCATATTGTACCTCACAATGTTAGTCCATTTCACGGACAGGCGACCGAGGTTGCATTGTATACCTTTACCTCCCTCTGAATTTTTTGGTCTTTCCTAAGTGTTTTACTTCACTACCCACCTTTGTGCGGACATCCACGTCAAAGTGGTTGAGGTTCTGCTCAGTTTACTACTCTATGTCAACTGTGGAAGTATGACGTAATTAAATTCTGTAATTTAGTGAACTCAGTGCTTGTAGTACGGCATTTGGACAGAGTTGAGACGTCTGTGGAAGGGAAGGGGACATCAGACAAAACCTTTCATTATAACACTAATGTATCCAGCCTATCAACTGCACACCACATAATGCACATACCATATGTGCTTTATTAAATAGAGCTGTAAAGCAGAGACACGTGTAGCGACAGTACCCAAGAATGAAATGTACCAGTAAATAAGAAAACGTTGATGCGATCAATAGCTCTTAACCATGTTCAGGGGACCCGTTCCCGAACCTGGCCTCACTCACCATATCTGAAAGATTCTCAGACATTCTCAACAGACTGCTGCTGATTGAACGATTACACAGCTGCATGACCAGTAGGCGAAGATTAGGCGCTATGGAATAACTGCATCAGCTAAACCTACACAGCAACTTTTAACGCCAAAACATTCAGAACTGCGGCTCATTAGAACACGAACTGCGCATACACGCGGCCGAGACGCTAATCACCAGACTCGCTGCATGGCGTAACTGACGTGTTTCCACGTACCATTAGAGCAGCGGTCTTCAAACTGTGGGGCACGCCCCCCTGGGGGGCCGTGGATGTGTTCCTAGGAGAGCGCAAATGGGTCTGCAATTACATGCAAATGAAGATAGCCTGGAAGCGGGAAAGGCTCGTTTCTAGGCTATATTTATTTACATGCAGCATTTAAGGTCCATAAGAAAATGTGAGGACCGTAGTACTGAGTGGCATGGGGCAGGTTCAGGGAGTGTAGAGTCTGGGTTAAAGACATAGCAAAAAAAGAAAAAAATTCTGCATTTTTTTTTCACCTTCAGGTAACTGCATAATAAAAACACGCACACACCTCAAAATAAAAATAAATGCAAGTTAAACTAATCAAAGGGAAATACACTCTTCTACCTTTTGAAATCTCGGTTAGCTAATGTGATCACTGCTAATTTCTTTGTGTGTGACCAGAAAGTCACAGAATTAAATCCTTAATGGTGCAGTGAGGAATAGTGGCTTGTTTATTTACAGTGCTATGGGGACGAAGTGTGTGACGGAAAGCACTGTGAATGTCATTATTTTAAAGTAGAATTACACAGTATAAAACAGGCTGCTGCAAAATACTGTTTAAGATAAAACAAGTGCATTATATTATAAAAATATATAGTTTAGTGAGAAGCATTCAGACTATATCTATAGGAAATATTTGATATGTGTCCGTTAAAAGGGTGCACTCTTTTTAATGGACATATATATCAGCTCTCAAAATAAATAAGTATTTGTCACCGTGAAGCTCCAAGTGACTATTAACTAAAACCTACACTGGCTCCAAAGCAGCCTTTATATTTGGTGATTAATCAATTGCACACATTTAGATTTCTTTCAGGTAGGGGGCATCCTGGTTCTTTAACAGTTCTCTACTCCTCTCTCTGCTTCACAGGAGCACCCCTCCCACCGCATGCATGTTCTGTGAGTGGTCCTAACCACTATGTTATGGGGGACATAACTGGACCCCAGTTATGTCAGTCTTACGATGAAAAAGAACGTGGGGGGGTTAACATTCGGGCCCACTTCACCATTGCTGAACATGGAACAGGGCCCAAACAACAGAGGGAGGGAGGGGGGCTAAATGTACTTTTTTTGTTGTTCTTTTACACAAAGCAGCAGAAAACATTATTTGGGCATCTGGCCTATAAGTGATGGCCCTGTTCAGTTGGCAAAGTAGACAGTTTGCTTTGTAGGGCTGTATGTATCGTTGGTGCCACAGCTCCTTTAGGGACCCAGGGCCTACTTGCTGTGCCGGTGTTGCCTTGGTCCTCAGAGCAATGGACCAAGGGAAGGGAAAATTGAAGCGCAGGAGACAACTTGATTTGGGCATCAGAGAGATGGGGGGTGGATGATGAGAGATCAGAGGGAGAGAGATGAGGTGAGATGGGAGCCCATGTTGTTAACAAAGGTCAGAGGCGACAACAAGTTAGTAGCTATCATTAGTGAAGCAGGAGTAGTGATGCTTTTGCCCAGGGGCCCATTGCATCACAATTATGAATGTTTTACTATATAAAATGGGCATGAGGGCTCATTTTCCTTGCTAGCATCAGGGCAGATGGCACCCTTGGTGCAAAAAGGGGGGCAGCATGCAGTAGCTCATTTTTTTCCAGAAAGAGACTGAGCTTGTTTTGAGATTGAAGTGATGGTCAGACATGGTGGGGAATGAGTGAAAGAAGAGGAAATAGCCAGCTTCTCAGGGCTACTGCCATCATGAGTGCAGCAGGTGGAGTTGCATTGGGGCCCAGCACCCTTATTATGGAGAGTAGTGTGTTGGTCAATTCTGTTCTTGCTTGCATGCTGTTGCTTTTTTTGTAAGCCCCACATTTAGTGTGCAGTACAAGCTACAGAAGAGCACACCTAAAATGATCTCATGATCCCCCCTGCGATCATCTCTACCCCTTTCCAAATCCTTGCCATATAGTTTTGGGGGGGGGGGGCAAACTTCAAAACATTTTGCTTAGGGGGGCTCAGAGCAAAAAAGTTTGAAGACCTCTGCATTAGAGGATCTGGTTCGAATATGGATGGCAGAGGATCTGGGATCAAAACACACTGAACATAGCTGCCAAAGTTTTAGATTGCTATGTGTGACATTTCATCATTTCAGTGTAATGAGTGATATTTCACCAACTATGAGTGACACTTTTTCGCAAGTATAATCAAGCAATGAAGACGATGAAAACATATAAATATCAGAAATTGCACCAATTCGAGAAACAAAACCCCTAAGATGATCGTACCACTGCTGCAAAGCACCAGAAACGGAAGGGCCCTTAGTGCTGTAAGTTTGCAGTTTTGGAAGGACAGACGCACCGAGCGGCTCCCCCCACACACAGATGTAGCCTGTGGTGAGTGTAGAGTTATAGGTTAGGTTTTCCGAACTCAATGTTATAAGCAACAGCCTTTAACTTTAACTGACTGTGGAATGTGACCAGCTGCATGGAACGATTGTCCTATTAAATTCCACTTTATACTCAAAATTATGAAACTGCAACTGTGACTGGAAATAAATATCATCACAACAGGCACAAAAGCTAATATAAGCTCCCACCCTCAATTGAGCCAGTATCGCAGCACATCCTAAAGCTCGGACTTGGGCAATCACTCCCTACGCATTAGCAATACTTATGTCTTTATTCCGATTGAAAGCCGATTTTGTATGTTCAGCCGCTCTCTCTTTGCCGCAGATACTGACAACCCAGGGCATTTTCCCTTACAGTTTCAAGCTGACACTCGTTCCCACACATACAACAAAATTACATCTGCTGAAAGTATTTCTTCGAACCGCTCTGCCTCTGTGATTGCTGCACGCTTCTCCGACAGGGCTCGCACTGAGCAGTAGAATTAAATCACTAGCTGGGCGCTGCCAGTGGGGTCCGGTGTGCGGCTGCCCGCTATTATTCATGAGTCAAAATTCGGGTCCTTCCAAGAACTCAGCGCGACAGGGAAAGGACGTGCTCCAGACCCTACGCCTGGTGGTTAACACTTAAACACTGCCCGTAACGCATCACACCATGCCTCATTGGCCTTGAGCTCTGCCTCTTGCACCTACCTGCCCCCATGTGAGGATCGTACTCATGACCCTCGCGGGTGCCACAAACCAGCACACCCCCCAGACGGCTAGTGCCGCTGCTTCCGAGTTGGAGCGCAACCCCCAGAAAGGTCCCAGGCGGAGCGGCCGGCAGAGTGCAGCGCAACACCAAGCAGCTACCACCACCCGCCAGATGCACCCCTGCACATCACCGCTGTGCATAACCGTCCCCCAACCCTTGAATATCGAGGTCTCCGACGGCACTAACTGCCGCGCCAACTCTCTTACTGTTGCAGAGCGCCCATGGCGAACACGCGGCTCAACCCCCGAACAGCTGTGGGAGAACGTGCCCAGCTGCACCACCCCGCCCGCAAAGCAGGCCCGCGCCCAGCCCTCGCCGAACACTGCCGATGAGGCTGGGGTGCCCCTGGGTAGGAGCGGTCGACTGAGCCTGGCCACCTGGACCGGAACTCGACCCCCGGTCCGAGCAACGCCGTACGCCGGACAAGGCCCCCCCAATGCCTCACATCCCCCTGGGCCGGAGCAAATCGCGCGGCTAAATAATTAATAAATAAACAAGCGCGGTCCCCAAAGTGAAAAAGGACCGCGCTGCAAATAACAAAAAAAAAAAAAGTGTTTACCGACTTATGGAGCCCTTGCCAAAGGCGAGTGAAACAAGCTGAAAAAACAAGACTTCGGAAACATGATCCGTCACTACACGCCTCCTTTAGATAAGAAATACCCTCACGACAGCTGTCAAGCAAACGATCCAGTCCGGATGGGCCATCCCAAAAGGAGACAGGGCGGTAACAAAGAAGCCTCATTTTCAATCGGAGGCCAACGTTTAGCATAAACAATGACGCCAGCCAATGAAAATAATGGGCGGGGCTTCAAGTCCCCTTCTGAAATCTCCTCTACCACAGTATGTCTCGCAGAGCGAGCAGCGCATGCGCGCTGCAACGCTAGGCGAGACCTAAAAATCAGACAGAGGGACCAGAGGCACGTGTCTGGTGAAGATTTCAGGAAAATGAAATATATTAAACCTACAAACTGTCAACGGGGAAAGGCCTGCCTTGTCAGAAAGGGGGTGCACATATGGTCTCAAGTTCTGTGCCGATATCAACCTACATGATGGTTCTGCTTATGTTTGTAGCAGTTGTTTAGCACATTGCTGCCTTCTGTATGGTCCCATGCCGCTCTCAGAAATCCTTCTGTCTGGCCCCACGCCGCTCTCAGAAATCCTTCTGTCTGGCCCCACGCTGCTCTCAGAAATCCCGGCGTGTCTCTACTCACAATATGGTTTGTTCAGTGTAGTGCTTCGTGATAGTTCTCACTGGTTTACGGGTTGAGTCCTGTATGGCACTATGTGCGAGTTTGCGTGGAGACTTTGGTGTGTGTTTTCAGAGACAAAGTCTTGCGCACCGCGCGTGAGAACAATGCAAATTTGGCCGAGAATCAGCTGTCACACTACGAGGGACGATTCACACACATACTTGAGCATTGTGACCTGAACCCGCAGCCGTGCTGGCTTGCGGAAGAGCGTAGATAGCCCGCCAGACGTAGCCTTAGGCGGGGCCGCACACACGCACTGTACACATTTGGCTTCAACAACAAGTTTGACTGCAGCGGTGCAGGATCGCGATGGTAGACATGAGAAAGCCAGTCGTAGTCCATTGGTCAGAGCCTGGTCAGAGCATTGGTCAGAGTGTGGTATCCAAGCCATGTCAGTTTGACCACTCGGGCACTTAAAACGCTGCTGCCTGCATTGCCTTGCCGCCACAGACGAAGACCCATGGTAGTGCACTGCTCTGCCCGGAAGTGACCTGCCACAGCACCGCCAGCCCGGTCTGTGTGTGCTTGTCTCGGCACAGCCACGGCAGGCCTCCTGTGAGTGACTTAATATCTATTCAGTACAGTACGCTGCTCTGCCACATAGTTTAAGACAGGGTTGGATTGCTAACGCGGGCACTCGGGCAATGCCCGAGGGGCCGGTGTCCAGTTCCAGCTGTGGGCTGCGTATTTGAGCAATCGGGCGGGGGGGGCGATTTGGGCGGTGTCTGCATTGTTCGGATACCGCCAGTGGCCCAGTGGGTGCCTGAGTGGCCTTTCTGGAGGTAGATGGGTGTCCATTACCTCCCTTTTATCTACGGGCGGAGGTGTCACTCCCTTTCTCTGGCTGGGCCGGCCCATTAATGTATGCAGATCGCGCAGGGGCAGGGGGCCTGAACAGAAATGGCCTCACTTGTTTTCAGGTGTGTTTCACCAGTGTAAACTAATCCGTGCATTCTTTTTGTACCCTGCCTCCCCTTTTTAATAAAATTTCGCTGAAGCAGTGTTTTGCGGAAAGACAATATGCAAATGTGCATGCCCGGGCCGATTTTGAATCCCAATCCAACCCTGTTTAAAGACATTGGCAAAGCCAATAGCTCTGGCTAAGCACTTCTGAGGTCCCAAAGGCAAGACCTATTGGCTATGCCAGTGCTTGTTTTTATTGTTGAGGTTGTATCCCTTCCGTGTTGTCCTGAGGAAGACTTGGTTTCAAAGCATATATGGATCGACATGTCGAAAATGAAATAAATTATGAACCTGATGCAGATTGACTGTCACAGGGCAAAATAAGGACTTGATGAATTGCCGCCTTTTTAACTAACTTTGAACATAGTAATTCACAGGCTCTTACTGATGTAATATATGTTGTACATTGTTTTGTTGTGATCTCACTTTCAAGAGCACTGCACCGATCTCATCATGTGCAACATCCATATATAATGTTGTTGCCTTACAATTCTTAAATACAGTGTGTTTTGGATAAGTGGTGTATTGTTGTATCACAATCTGACAAGGGGTATTTTTGGACCCCTTACGAGATAATTTGTTATAAGAAATCCTTTTTTCCCCAGAATCATTCTGGGATTATATATCCACTCTGATGGAGGGCAGGCCATTCTCAGCAAAATATCAAGTAGTGCCGCTAGAGACATTCATCTTTCGCAAGGGACTGGCTGAGAGCTTATGATTTGTATGGTGAAATCTCAGCTGTGATGGCAGTTGCATACCAGCAGTAAGTTGCTGGTTGTTTTTGTCAGGACCTACGCCCTTATTAGACAATCTTGAAAAACTGGTATAAAAAACTGTCAGAAGTTAAACCACTAAATAGAACCCTGCTGTAGCCAATAGGAGGCATCTATATTGATACTGATGCCGGTCTGTGGCAAACCTTGTGTACTGCTAATGTTTTTACTGATAGGAATATAAAAATATGCACCTTAGAGGATTAGAGATGATTCCCTGCTCTCTTGGTGCATGGTCCCCAGCACTGTTTTTCCACTCATAGTGTGAAGCAAGTCCATGCGAAGAAATTTGCTTAAATCATATAGGTCTTAAATAGGCCTGACAGTCTTATGTAGAACTTGCAGGAAGGGGGGCATGGCCAAGCCCTTTTAGATGGCAGATGCATGATTTGGGAGCTCCCCACCCGGCCTCTTTTCTATGCCTAATCCTCCTCACGCCGAGAGCCCCCAGCAGCTGTGAAGGACCTAAAGAGCACCGCTGGCATCTGATGGTAGGAGCTCCCTGTGTGCTGCCCAGAGCTTCATACCAGCGCGTTAGGCCCAGGCCTAGAGCAAGTGGTGCTCCCAGCCCATCGACCATTGAGCAGCCACAGCGAAACAGAGGTCCGGGGTTGGACGCTCACTACAGATCCGGGGGGGCCTCCGCATCCCTCCCACCTACTAGAGCAATCTTTGGGCTCTCCAGCCCCACCTGAGCACGGGGAGGCCATGGCCCACCTGGCGAAAGGATAAGCATGCACGCCATGCTGGCCTGGGACAATAGAAGGGAGCTGCAGCTCCCCTGCCTCCCACTGACTTCAGAGGGGCCCACTCCAGACCTCACTGGATGGAGTGGCATACCTCGCCATTGACTGGGCCCTCGACACCTAGAGTTGCCAGGTAGCCCTTTCCACTTGCTCTCATGCACTGACCACCCTGGCCCCGGACTGTGAAACATGAGAGGCCTACGCTACCCATCACAAGCAAGGTAATGCCTGTTAATCCCTGTGCTCACCCCCCGCAACAGCCAAGAAGCATGATAGCGGCTTGCCTCCCTACTGTTGAATCAAACTAGGTGGGCCTTGCTCACTACACTGGGGGCGGGGGACCACCTCCATCACTGAAAGCCCCATGGTCCCACAATAAACTGCATACCCATGGTGCTTCGACCCCAGGGGGATGAAGTGCACTACTTTCAGGCTTGCCATTCTCCACTATCTACACTGCTGGGAGCTGGGCACTACATCCCCACATAGCTCAATGCAGCAAAAAAGGTTCCTCCATTAAAAACCCTGCTCCGGATTCCACCCCGGAAGGAAGCACGCGGGGTTGCCCCGCCGCCACCAGAAATGGACAGAAAGATCGCTAACTCGGATGGCTGCGCTCAACCGGTCATCAGAGGCCTGCTCTTCCAGTTAGTTCAGGAGATTAGGGGCGCCATCAAAGGAGGTGAATACGGATCTCCAATATGATCCACAGGCCCTCCAAGACAATGTTTACAATCTCAGTGAGTACCTAGAACACAGAAAACAAACAATCCAAGGAAAGTGAAGCACTACAGCAATGGATCCTCCAACTGGAAAACTAACAAATCAGCCTCCAAGAGAAATGTGAGGACTTGTAAAATAGATCTTGCCATAACAATATTCAAATTCGAGGAGTCCTAGCCACTGTGGATAGGGCTGATCTCCCTCAGTACCTCTCAGATCTTTTCAATGTTATCCTGTAACATAGGACTGAAGAACCTATTCGTATGGACAGGCCACACAGAGTAGTACCACTTCGTACTGCTGGGAAGCACCTTCCCGACACCCTCGCCCACATACACAGCTTCACAGAGAAAGAGGAGATTATGTCTAAAGCTCAACTAGAGGGCCCGTATGTTTCAATGGCACTCAGTTTCTCCTCTTTCAGGACCTTTCAGTTACTACCCTTGCAAAACAGCGCACCTTTAAATCAGTCACAGACTTTTTGATCTCCAGGAGCAAGAAATATTGATAGACCCACCCATCCCATTCCGTATTGCCTTCACCTGGAAGGGTTGCACAAACCTCATAGACTCCCTCCAGGGCCCTAGACATATCCTAAACCTACCTACTGGTAGCCAGGGTGACACTCTGTCTGAGACTCAAAATCTCCTTGCAAGAACTCCATTAGGCGGAAGGTGCTAGATAGAGCACCGGAGACGGCGCTGCCCGAGCACCACGGAGATCGAACACAGCAAAGCCCAACTCCTAGAACACCACCGTAAAACAACCGAGGATGGTTCACAACCCTCGGACTAACCGCCTGTTGAGACAATGTTACTTTCCACACAGTGCAGCAGATCTTTATCACAGTACCGCAAGCTACATCTGACACTCTTCATTTCGCCCAGGCTGGACTGGGACGGAGCCGCCTCGTGTTGTCTCAAACAGACAGACTCCCCAGACTTTCGTTGGAACTGGGTTGGGAGGGCCCCCACACGTGAGCGACTCCCTCCCCAGTGGCGGTCCTCCAGGACTTGCCCCTGCCTATGGTTGGCTGGATCTCGCCCTTCTAGTTCCTTGAAATGTTCGTTTTTTCTTTTAAATTTTCTGGGGCAGAGCCTGGCCACACACCAATACTTACCTTCATGTACACACATGGTGCCTCTTGCAGACAAACTGATGCTTTCCTTCCATCTCCCCCGGCATCTACGCCAGCACCATTGCCCCCATCCCCCTAAAAGTAGCCACTTACAACATCTGAGGGCTTAACAACCCCTCTAAATGCATCCTGGCTGAACTCCTATCCCTTAAAGCTCAGGTCTGTTTTCTCAAGGAAACCCATCTCCTAAACACAGATACATGCAGACGCAAGCCCAGAAATTACCTGTACAATACCATGCTTCCTAGTGCACCAAGGCAGGCACTGCAATCCTACATGCCCACTCAGCCCACTTTGTTGAATGCAACCACAAATCAGATGGGGCGGGCTGTTGGATAGCAGTTAACGGCCCCTGGGAGGACGGCCCTATATGCCTGGCATCGGTCTAGGGGCCCAACACTGGACAAGAGCAATTCCTGCACGACACACACTGAATGATTGTGGCTTTCGCAGAAGGCCCCCTCATAACTGGAGGCAACTTCAATATTGTTCTTTGTGCCTCTCTGGATAAATCGCATTAGTGCCACACTTTCCGCTGAGAGGTGAGCTTGGCTCATTGATCTGGGGCTCTTAGGTGCAAGCCGCATGCAACACCCCCTTACGGGGGACTACTCGCAATACTTAACAGAAAACTGTACATGTGCCCATATCAATCTCCTTCTCATAGACAAAGTCTTAGAACACACCATACTGGAGGCTCACCAACTCCTCCAAACCCTTTAGGACCATCGTCTGGTCTCACTGACCCTCCACTAGGAGGGGGTGTGGGAGACTGCAACGTGGGACATCATGTCTTAATGAACCTTCTCAGAAATCCGGTGGTCGTGAATGTGATCTGGGCAGCACTTACTGACAATTTGGCCCACAACAATACAGGGCACCTTGACAAGCAAACAGTCTAGGATGCCTTTATGGCAGTTGTTCGAGGGCACTTTATCCAAGAGGCAGCCAGGTTCAAACACATGCACAACTTGATAAAATTCCAACCATCTGCAGAACTGACAACCCTTGAACTGCAACACAAACAATCCCAGTCTAATAAACTTTGGCAGAGGGTTTTGGCGATACAGTGTCAACTTTGTACACTAGAGCTGGATAGCGCTAACTATGTACTAGCCCGTGTGGGAGCACGCATCTACGAAGGGGCAACAAACCTGGCACGCTATTGTGTCACAAATTGTGGGCCCACTAGGCCTGCAGGCACATTGGCAAAATCAAGACAGGCGATGGAAGGTAAGCTCCAAGCTTTTCAGACCTTCTACCAATACCTCTACGCTCCAAATCCGACCATGGAGCAATGAGAGGCATTATGAAATTCCATCACCCTGCCCCGACTCAACAGATTTAGTCACAGACCTCGTCGCCCCCATCTCGGCAGCCAAAACCCTAACAGCCACCAACCAAGTCAAACATGAAAAACCCGAGGACCCTATGGATTTACTTGGTTCTTCTATAAGTGGCTTGCCCCGCAGCTCCTCTCTTTAATACCTTAACGGCAGAGGAGGGAGCATCCGCATGCATGACAGAAGCGTCCATCACACTGATACCCAAACCAAGCAAAGATCAGACACCCTGCCCATCTTTTTGCCCAATATACCAATTGAATCTTGATTTCAAACTCTTCGTAAAGGTCCTGGCCAACTGCCTTGACAAACTGATGCCCAAGCTAATCCACACCGATCAGGGGGAGGCTTTATAATTAATCGAACCACTAGCGCCAAAACTAAACTCACCCTACATTTCATTGATATTGCTAGGAAGAAGGGGAGGACAGCAGTTCTCCTGTCATTGGACACCGAAAAGGAATGTGACGGGGCGATATGGGAATACTCTTTGAGGTGCTCAGGCGTTTTGGCGTGGGTGACAGGATGAGAGGGTGGATTTCTGCATAGTACTGCAACCCAAATGGTGAAAGTCAGAGTCAATGGCAATCCCTCATCCCCTGTCCTGATCCAAAGGGGCAGCCAAGGGGGATGTCCCCGGTCCCCACTTCTGTTCAACTTTTTTTGGAGCCCTCCTCCAGAGCATCAGAAACAACCCACAGATCCATGGAATTTCATTGTGTAGGGATTCCTTCAAGGTTTTCACCTTTGCCAATGACATCTTGCTCTCTCTCTCACACAGCTGCAGGGCTTACTCAAGCTTCGATTCTCATCTTAGAGGAGTTTCAGGCAGTGGTGGGCCTGCGAATCAACATGACAAAATCTGAGGGTCTGATTCTAGTAGGAGGGAACCCCCTAGTGGAGTCCTTAGCCGAACAGATGCCATTCCGATGGACTGCAAATCTATCAGATACCTGGGCATCCATTTGACACCCACCCTCATACCTTGTATTCAGCTCAACTTTGAAGCACTCCTTCGCAAGACTAAAACGTTGTTGGCCTGGAGGAACCATACGCTTTCGTAGGTGGGGTGCATAGCAGCCCTTAAAATGACCTTACTCCCTTGCATCCTGCACTTATTTCAAGCTGTGCCTAAGCTATTGCATGGCCACTTGCATGGCCTACATTTGGGAAGGAAAATGTCCCAGACTGGCCTTTCAGACATGTACTTACTCCGCTACTACCAGGCATGCCATCTGGGCTATATGATCGAATGGTTCAATGCGGAAACCGACAAACCCTGGTGCCTCATAGACCAGAATCTCAGAACCAGACAATGGGGCCTTCCCGGTCTCTAGAGAAACCTTAGCAGTATGGAACTCTGCCACTGCCATGCAGGGGCTCACCTCTTTTCCCTCCCCACTCACACCCATCCTAGACAACACTGAGTTCACTCAGAGACTCATAAAGTGAACTTTTGAGATCTGGAGAGAAGGGTTGCTTTCTGCATCAGGACTTCTTCACGGAGAACAGAGTGAAAACTTTCAAGGATCTCAAAATCGATTATGGGGTCCCAGAGACTTGAGTGCTCTTACTCCCCCCAGATTCACCATAGGCTCTCACACTCCAGCATTAAAACGCAGGGGACAAGGACACTGACCCTGTTCAAGAAGTTGCCCCAGCATCTCACCTCCTTTAAACGCCTGGTTCCAATATCTATAGCCTCCTTAACACTCAGACGGTGTAACCAAAATGTTGTGCCAATTGCACTAGAAGAAGGACCTACAGATCACCCTAAACGTTAAATAATGGCAAGAAGTGTTCCACTGCACCACTAACTTTGCCACCACGCCCACAGGAGGGAGATCCTTTACAAAATCTTGTGTTGTTGGCACCTCCCCCCCACCGCGTGCATGTCTTCAATACCACGCACTCCAAGGCATGCTGACATGGATGTGGTGGTATCAGCACCCTCATACACATCTTATGGTCAGTTCCCCACCTGGAGACCTTTTGGGACGCCATCTTCTCAGTGATCTCCCAGATTCAGGGTCAAGATCTAGACAAACTCACCAAATTTGCTATCCTAGGCATTCCTGCCAAGGGATTCTACCCACTTCATTCCACAATGGGCAAACGTATGCCTACTTTTTCCTAGCCACCAAACACACAATCCTTTCACTTTGGGGGAACCCACCATCCCATGTGCAAACTTTGGTTTCACAAGCTGTGGCAACTGCTTGGCCATGAAAAGATTGCCTAAGAACTGGTAGATAAACCACAGCTCTTTCATAAACTAGGGAATTCAGTACTTGCCTGCCTTAACTCAGACTTTCACGGCATGACTTGCCCACAAAGACTCCGAGCACTGTGCCTACTTGACACAACATTTTTGCTTCACTTTGGCACAATTCATACTGTCGATACTAACATGTATTACACAATGCTTCATTATGTCATTGATTTGGTGTGGTGGCTGGGGGTGTGGGGCGGGAGTAATGATATCGGACACTCTTGTTGGGATATTTATTTTTGAAGGTACTGTTTGTGTGCCTAATATATGCAAGACTTCAATAGAAAATCACTGAAACTTAAAACCTGCACAAACCCCCATGGTCTATCTCTTGGCATAGAACCAATATGAAAGCTCCTAGAAGCAGACTCTTCTAAATCACCTGCAGCAGGTAGGGAATGCCATCTGACATTATGTAATAGAAGCGTATGGGGAAGTTCAAAGATAGACCTTCCAATATTATTTTCCGGAAAGCCTGTGTAAGCTGCCAATATGCAGGAAAAACAGGAACTGGCAGAGAAGGTTGGTGAAACACCACAGCTAGTGGGCAGTGCTGATATTTAAGATGGGGATGTTAGAATTAGGTCCGTTTGGAAATCTTTTAAAGACTTAGCCTCTTTTGGAAACACTATTATCCATTCCTACCTGTGGTCCAGGAATTACCAACCAGTTACGCATCTTTCAAGTCTACTGATGCTAGGAAATCACCTTTCCAGATTAATGTAATAATCTCTTGTAAGGTGACCATACTCAAGCTTGGTTTAGTTAGATATGTGTTTAGTGCCTGATCTTTTACTATAAGAAACAAATCTGGAATAAATAAAATCCCTTCAATTGTTGGTGTTGAGATATATAAGCTAGTATTTCTTGTTGAGCAATATTTGTATTTCTTCTTTCAATTGTTTGAAAAGTTTGTAAACCTCTTTTATTTGATCGATGATCGGGACGTATCTGAATAGACTCCAATATGTGACCCTGTATAAATCTCATCTGTACCCCGAAACTCATAACATTTAGTGTAGCATCTTCTGTACCCAGAAACTCCCTTTTTTATAATACTCGCAGGGACTTTGCTGTCTTAATTGTCTGTAAGAGGTCATTAACTTTCTTTAAAAAACTTATAGGCCCCACAAATGGCATGCTTTTTAGCCAGGCATATCATTAAATCACTGCCGATTTACCCATCTGCTTAAATCCTATTATGGACGAACCCACAGCTGCATCAAATGCAAAAACAACAGTTGATGGACAGAATGCAGAACAATGTCATACATTCACCCCACTACAGAGATCTGGGCCTAAATCCATCGTTTTTTTGCTCACCATGCCATTCCAGTTTGAACCCAGCCATATGCAAATCAGTCTTGACCCTGCGCCTCATGGGAACAGTCCAGCCCGAACTGCCAAGCCAGGTCCTCCCTGGACTGGAAACAAGCATCCTAGGACCGGTTTCGGGGTTTCACCCCTCTTCAGCCAGGATAGCTTGATTCCAGTGGCATGGAGAGCACGGGACCCACGTCTGGGCATACCCGTCCCACTCGGGGTGACAAATGCAAAAACAACAGTTGATGGACAGAATGCAGAACAATGTCATACATTCACCCCAGTACAGAGATCTGGGCCTAAATCCATCGTTTTTGCTCACCATGCCATTCCAGTTTGAACCCAGACATATGCAAATCAGTCTTGACCCTGCGCCTCATGGGAACAGTCCAGCCCGAACTGCCAAGCCAGGTCCTCCCTGGACTGGAAACAAGCATCCTAGGACCGGTTTCGGGTTTCACCCCTCT
Source organism: Calotriton arnoldi (assembly GCA_963921515.1). Classification (NCBI taxonomy): domain Eukaryota; kingdom Metazoa; phylum Chordata; class Amphibia; order Caudata; family Salamandridae; genus Calotriton; species Calotriton arnoldi. The sequence goes on along the minus strand of CAWUFW010013009.1, from coordinate 145,656 downwards.
TCAGCCAGGATAGCGTGATTCCAGTGGCATGGAGAGCACGGGACCCACGTCTGGGCATACCCGTCCCACTCGGGGTGACAAATGCAAAAACAACAGTTGATGGACAGAATGCAGAACAATGTCATACATTCACCCCAGTACAGAGATCTGGGCCTAAATCCATCGTTTTTTGCTCACCATGCCATTCCAGTTTGAACCCAGCCATATGCAAATCAGTCTTGACCCTGCGCCTCATGGGAACAGTCCAGCCCGAACTGCCAAGCCAGGTCCTCCCTGGACTGGAAACAAGCATCCTAGGACCGGTTTCGGGTTTCACCCCTCTTCAGCCAGGATGGCTTGATTCCAGTGGCATGGAGAGCACGGGACCCACGTCTGGGCATACCCGTCCCACTCGGGGTGACAAATGCAAAAACAACAGTTGATGGACAGAATGCAGAACAATGTCATACATTCACCCCAGTACAGAGATCTGGTCCTAAATCCATCGTTTTTTTGCTCACCATGCCATTCCAGTTTGAACCCAGCCATATGCAAATCAGTCTTGACCCTGCGCCTCATGTGAACAGTCCAGCCCGAACTGCCAAGCCAGGTCCTCCCTGGACTGGAAACAAGCATCCTAGGACCGGTTTTGGGGTTTCACCCCTCTTCAGCCAGGATAGCTTGATTCCAGTGGCATGGAGAGCACGGGACCCACGTCTGGGCATACCCGTCCCACTCGGGTGACAAATGCAAAAACAACAGTTGATGGACAGAATGTAGAACAATGTCATACATTCACCCCAGTACAGAGATCTGGGCCTAAATCCATCGTTTTTTTGCTCACCATGCCATTCCAGTTTGAACCCAGCCATATGCAAATCAGTCTTGACCCTGCGCCTCAAGGGAACAGTCCAGCCCGAGCTGCCAAGCCAGGTCCTCCCTGGACTGGAAACAAGCATCCTAGGACCGGTTTCCGGGTTTCACCCCTCTTCAGCCAGGATGGCTTGATTCCAGTGGCATGGAGAGCACGGGACCCACGTCTGGGCATACCCGTCCCACTCGGGGTGACAAATGAAAAAACAACAGTTGATGGACAGAATGCAGAACAATGTCATACATTCACCCCAGTACAGAGATCTGGTCCTAAATCCATCGTTTTTTTGCTCACCATGCCATTCCAGTTTGAACCCAGCCATATGCAAATCAGTCTTGACCCTGCACCTCATGGGAACAGTCCAGCCCGAACTGCCAAGCCAGGTCCTCCCTGGACTGGAAACAAGCATCCTAGGACCGGTTTCGGGGTTTCACCCCTCTTCAGCCAGGATAGCTTGATTCCAGTGGCATGGAGAGCACGGGACCGACGTCTGGGCATACCCGTCCAGCATTCCGTCCATCAATTGTTTCTTTTGCATATGTCGCCCTAAGTGGGAAGGGTATGCCCAGACGTGGGTCCCGTGCTCACTACACCACTGGATTCAAGCTAGCCTGGCTGATGAAGGGTGATGCCCTGAAACCGGTCCCAGGATGCTTGTTTCCGGTCCAGGGAGGACCTGGCTTGGCAGTTCGGGCTGGACTGTTCCCACAAGAAACAGGGTCAAGACTGATTTGCATATGGCTGGGTCCAAACTGGGGTGGTGTGGTGAGCAAAAGAATGATGGATTTAACCCAGATCCTTGTGACTGGGGGTGAATGTTTGCATTGTCCAGCATTCCGTCCATCAATTGTTTCTTTTGCATATGTCGCCCTAAGTGGGAAGGGTATGCCCAGACGTGGGTCCCGTGCTCACTACACCACTGGATTCAAGCTAGCCTGGCTGATGAAGGGTGATGCCCTGAAACCGGTCCCAGGATGCTTGTTTCCCGGTCCAGGGAGGACCTGGCTTGGCAGTTCGGGCTGGACTGTTCCCACAAGGAACAGGGTCAAGACTGATTTGCTTATGGCTGGGTCCAAACTGGGGTGGTGTGGTGAGCAAAAGAATGATGGATTTAACCCAGATCCTTGTGACTGGGGGTGAATGTTTGCATTGTCCAGCATTTCGTCCATCAATTGTTTCTTTTGCATATGTCTCCCTAAGTGGGAAGGGTATGCCCAGACGTGGGTCCCGTGCTCACTACACCACTGGATTCAAGCTAGCCTGGCTGATGAAGGGTGATGCCCTGAAACCGGTCCCAGGATGCTTGTTTCCGGTCCAGGGAGGACCTGGCTTGGCAGTTCGGGCTGGACTGTTCCCACAAGGAACAGGGTCAAGACTGATTTGCATATGGCTGGGTCCAAACTGGGGTGGTGTGGTGAGCAAAAGAATGATGGATTTAACCCAGATCCTTGTGACTGGGGGTGAATGTTTGCATTGTCCAGCATTCCGTCCATCAATTGTTTCTTTTGCACACAGCTGCATCAAAGCAGACATCACCATTTAGCCTTCTTTCAAAATTGTCTTAGTCTGTACTTTATCCTCATCTGACCACTTGCTGATGATGGGGCACTATCATGAAATAACTGATGATCCGATCTAGAAAGTACCAATGAAGTGTTTGTGACTTTAATGGAGTTTGCAGCGAATACATTAATTGTCCTGCCCATAGAATCCCATTTTTAGCCACCTTGTCAGGAGGTGCCATGCAAGGAGTAGTGGGGTTCCTCGATCTTCTATGGGCAGCAGCAGAGATCGCAGAGCACACTTTGACCGAATTTAGGAAGCAGGCAGTTGAATCTTCAGTGTTCTTGTAGTTTTTATCTACTTTAGAATGACTTGCTTAGATGGTAGCCATATTCCTCATAGTCGAAACACCTTCCTTCTTCCTCCCAAATGTGAACTAGAAGATCTTCTTGACATTTCTTTATAATTAAAAACAAAACATGATTTTCCCATTGCTGTAACTGGAAAGCAAACAAAAGTTTTGTAAAGCTCTTTACATTAGAGTGCGGAATCTTCCAATATCATTGGGAAGAGACTCTCTGGACTGCGACACAGGATTTACGTCATGACATATTCTTCCTACTCTGACTCCTTCTGGAATCTATGCCCATCCCAGTCATTATCCTCACCTTGTGAATATTGGCTGTGTGAGTTTGTAATTGTGCCAGGGTCAGCAAACATTTTATTGGAAATGGCTGCATCATTATTATTAGTTTACATAATTTGACCTGTATCCTCAGTTGCCCGAGGCATAGGTGACACTTGAGGTGGTGGTGGAGGTGACGGCATAGTAGGCTGAGTAAAAGGCTTCACTGCAGGTAATGGTGGCTCACCTACAGAAAATGGTCTAGTTCTGGGCACCACTGGAAATAGTTGTGGTAAATGACACCTTGAACTTTAAACCAATGGAATTATAGACAATCCTAAACCAGAAGGGATTGAAATTAGGAAGCCTATTACATATATCATAAATCTTGGCTTGTAAAGAAGTCAACATCTCTAAAGGCTCCATCACAGTTAATTGCTTATCAAAGCGCCTGTCATCACGGTGTGAGGCAACAAGGATCATTATACTTGTCTCTGTCAATGACTGAAAATGGAAACAGCTTTGCACCCTCATATGAATTTATTATCACATATTTCATTTTTAAGTCTCTAGATGTGAGCGCTTGATGGTGCGGAATGTCCTGATGAAACAACTTCTTCAGAGAAGGGGTTGCAGACCTGAAGGAGGCATTTTTCTTTTTTCCTTAGAAGAATACCTTACTCCTCCATGTTCCAAACCTGAAGAAAAATATTGTAAAAATCTATCGGTTTTCTGTGCATGTTTCTGAAGACATGCAACCACAAGATCCTTCTTTTGAAAGGAATGATGGCCATCTTTTGCTTTACCTCTCTGCTCCATACTCTTCAGCGACACACTTTCCTTATGCAGGAGACCAGGAGTCTCACTTTCACAGCAGCACAGAGTGCAGAAATTGTTTTCCCTGAAGAATTTTTCAGAAGTGCCTGAAGTTCAAAAGTCTCTTTACTTTTATGCTGCCCAGGAGTGGATGGATAAGCATGTCCTTAGTCTTCCAGAAGAACCCAGGCTAAACACTCAGTTTCCTAAAGTCTTCCTAGGTATATTGAGGCAAATTTCACAGTGTTTCAAATCGTGGTGCGGGTGCAAACAGGTGATTCAGAGTGCCTGTTGCCCCTGTAGATATTTCATTCTCTTTGGTACATCTCTTATAATCCTAACTAGATCAGTCAGATATGGTGAGCTAGTAAAAAAAAAAATGTTTTAAAGCCACAGGAAAAATTTAAAAAATGTTTTTCTTGAGAAAATCCTATCCTCGAGGATGACTGGAGCGGTGCTCCTGATTTTCCTTTCCTCTCCTCTCCTCTGTTATGCGGAGAAAAATCAGGTAGGTAGTGCCTCTAAGGGGAGAGGAGATGGGTACCTGCTCTCTGATAGACCAGATTTTAGGTCATAAAATTAGGCTGATAGTTTATATGAAGATTATGGATTTTTCAATGTTACTTTATGTGCGGATGCACAGTTTTAGAACCATGTGTACCGAGGGTTCTCAGCCTGACATAAAAGAAGTATTCGAGCATCTGAATGGATTAGACTCAATCCTGAAGAGCTGCACTACAATGTTCATGCAAGCAGCAGCATGACTGAATGACTCCTGCTTCGCAGGTCTTAAAAAATACTTTCCTTCTATATCAGCTTTCAACCCTGACAAAGATTACTAATTTGACCACGTTTCTTTCATAGTAAAAAAAAAATGAACAACCAGTTCTTACAGACTGCAGAATAAAGCAGAGTGAAACATTAACAAAAAAACATTCAAGTTAAGAATAAAAATTCAGATATGATCCAGAACATTGTAAACATTATAAAAACAAAACATATTTTGAAAAAACATATTTCCTTAGCACTACTTAAACATAACATGAAAGTAAATTCTCTAGTTCATGGCAGATTTATCTAGATGAAAGAAAAAGCATTCAACACAGGACACTTTGGAACTCTGTTGGCCAAGTTTCACTGTTAAACAAAGAAGAGCAAGCACAGTGGAAGAAGTGGTACTTAGAACACAATCCTTTCCATGATCCCACTGAAAATAGAGGTGAAAAGGACTAAGGCTCTCATTTATGGGTGGCACAGTGTGAGCCATGCCGTAAACGGGTAGTCCTCCTGCCCGGCCAAACTGGCAGTTCCCCTTCCCAATTTATAAGTGGGGAGCTGCAGGAGTGCCAGTAACCCCTGACCCAGCGATCTGTCCGCCACTGGACAGCTGGCTCATGGTGGTGGTCATCCCACCCTGTTGAGGATTTTCCTTGCCAGATTCTGCTGTTTACGGTATAGCAGACACAGAGATCTACAGTGGCACCCATGCACAGGGAGAAAACATTTTGCATGTTGGCCCACTTTGGTTTTGTTTTAGAGATAAGAAACTCCCACTTTGGGAGTTTGTGTTTTGTAAATAAATAAAAAAAAATAAAAAAAGGAATAAAAGTTTGCGGAGCAGACACTTTACACATGGTACCCGCGTGGCAAACTTTCAGTGCTGGTAAGGGGCGTATTAGAGCTAAAGGCAACTTTACTCAAGGACCACTGAAAAAGAATAATGAGGCAGAAGCCAGCCTCGGGCTGCTTAATTCCACAACCCGCATGTCCAAAAAATAAGCAGCAATCCATCTTGCTAAAATGTCTGCATGTTTATAGGATTGCCCTTGTTTACTGGGCCAAAAGCTACAAAAGCTACATTTTGAGCCCAACGCTCTTCAATCTCTATGTAACTCCACTGGCCAGGGTGATCAGATCATATGGTTTTGATGTAGTGTCATACGCAGATGACACTCAGATTCTGATCACTCTTGGTCCTGATCCTATGGACACAAAAACACGCTTTATTAACTGCATGTTGCACGTTGACAGTTGGATGAGCACTAACCATCTGCAACGTAACGGTAACAAGACCGAGGTGATACTCTTTGGGAAGGCACATGAGCACTGGTCAAAAGACTGGTGGCCTCCCAAACTGGGCCCCTGTCCAATTCCTAGGCAGGCAGTGCGTAATCTTGGTATTCTAATGGATGACCAACTATCAATGAAGAACCAGGTTAACCAAATGATAGGTACCTGCTTTGGCATCATGCGCAGCTTGCGCAAAATCTTTAAATGGCTCCCGATAGAAGCTAGGAAACCTCTAGTACAGGGACTGATCATCAGCCGGATGGATTATGGGAATGCCTTGCTGACACCAATAAATGAAGATCTGCTGTCCAGGCTACAGGTCCTGCAAAATACAGCGGCCAGGCTGGTGTTGAATCTCCTGTCTAGATCACCCTCAGCACCAAGCTTAAAACTTCTTCACTGGCTTCCTGTAAGGAAGAGAACCAGGTTTAAAACTCTCTGCCTGGCACACAAGATTATGTACGGTACGTGCCCCAGCTACTTGGCAAAGAGACTCAGCTGGTACCAGCCGCGTAGGCCATTAAGGTCCAGTAATAAATTTCTCCTCACCCCTTTCAGAGTCCGTACTGCAAAAAATGGCGGAAAATCATTTTCTTTCTTGGCGCCCACCCTCTGGAACGAATTGCCCCTCCACCTACGCATTGTCACTGATTACAACTGCTTCCGTAGGGAGTTAAAAACATGGCTGTTCGATCATTAAACCAGCAAGATCTTCTCTCTAGTCGGAAAGTAAGAGTTGTCCATCAGCGCCATGAGACCTTTGGGTGATATGTGCGCTCAATAAATATACCTGATTTGATTTGATTTGAAATATCTGATAGGATTTTCAGAATTCTCTCAAATAGAATTTAAGACCTCTCATTATATCCAGCATATGCAATGACCTTTCGGCTGCTGTAGTTGGATTCAGAAAGAATGATGGTAAAATAACATACTGCCTTATATGAAATGACGTAGGAACTTTGGGAATAAATTTTGTATTGATTGTCAGAGTTACTTTGTCCTTTGAAAAATGTATGCAGGGCTCTTTACAAGATAGCAATTGTAGTTCACGAACGCTTCTTGCTGATGTGATAGCTATCTAATAGGCTAAATAGACTATTGGTGAATGGATTTGAATGGTATCTGTATTAAAACGGCTTTAAAATGTTTAATACTGTAGTCAGCTCCCATTCTGGAGCCAGCTTGGAAACAGACTTTATTACTCTTTCTACCTAGAACGACATCTTATTCGGGGCTCTTAAAAATAATGTATATTGTAGCTGGATCTCAGATTGCAGATAGAACTCGAATAGTCGCGAAAGAAATTCCAGCATCTGCCAAATTTAAGCGAGAAGGTAAAATTGGTGCAGTAGCATCCCTAGTGGATTTTTCCTTCCTTGCCCAATGCAGAAAGAGTTTCCATTTTAAATTATATGGTCTCACTGTTAAAGGTGCTCTGGTGGCATTCAACACCTGTTTGTAGTTTTCAGGGATTGGCAAATGTCCAAACTCTGCCTTAATGAGCCCTATGGTCAATTGAAGAGAAAGCAGATTGTGGTGAAGTATTCATCCCCTTCTCTTTGAGAGCAGTCTTGTATCTGGCTTGATTTGGGATTTGGATTGGTGTTTCCGCTGGCATGCTTCACAAATCTGCATACCAGTGTTGATGTGCTCATGCTGGGGCTATCAGGATCATTCGGCCCTTCTTATTCTGCAAAGTACTCTGGGGAACTTCCCTTTCCATTCTACTGTGAAGGTGTTGACTTGTGAGCCTGACAAAACCATGAGCTGCCATAGCTCAGGCATTTGCATCTGTGGCGAACATCTCACTGAGAAGTGCTAAAACACACAAAATAAAGGGGTAAAAGGTACCTCTCCTAATCCATCCTCCTACAGCTATAGCCTAGAACACACAAAAAGGAAGAGGAGGACAAAAGAATAGCTACGGATGAGTGTGAAACAGAAAAATTACAAAGTTTGTTAAAAAGGCCCTCACCCACTAGTAGTGGCATGCTTCATCATTAGGCTTGCTAACATCCCTGCGCAGACCACGCCTGGGATGCAGCAAAAGGGAGGGGAAGACAGTACAAACATAAATGTCTAAGGGATCTTATCGTGCAGAATCTCAGTGTAACCGTGATTAAAACTGGCTCGGTAACATCCCCAACAGCATTTGAATCTTGGATTTCCTTGTAAGGATTAAAGAATCTCTAAAGAAGGGTGATAAAAGAGAGTTGATATCCCTACATCCCTCCTATCTGCAAAAACGTCGACATGTTTCAGCTGCTATATCTTGCCCATCAGGGTCAGTCGGCCTTCATCAGGACTACAGATCCCGCAATGCCCCAATCGCCCTACCTGCAATGTCCGGTAGGGAGAGGTCTAACCAAATCTAGTCATTACCATGTAATCACACTACAGACGCTCCTGCAGTGAAACATAAAATAAGTATACTTATAACTCAGAGACATTGTTAAAGTACTTATTCAGCGCTAAAATACCCAAAAAAAGTCGAATGACAAAACAATAGAAAAATCCCAAAATGAATTATAAAAATAGAGTAAAATGTAATAAACAAAATGACGAAAAATCCAATTAGGGGAACCAAAGATAGAAATGTGTGAAGTTTACGTAATAATGATGCCTTGAAGCACAAATTGACAATGAAAGTCAATGGTCATGGTAGAACAGAACCTAGGCTCCAGATCACCTCCAGATTATATTATATTAATGCCTTATACTTTGGATTACCTGAGCAGCTGCTGGGCAAACGTCAAGCAATCCAGAATGCCGTAGCCTGTTTACTTCTGAACCTGCCAGCTAGAACACGGATGTCTCCCCATCTTCGAGATCTTCATTGGCTCCCTATCAAGAAAAGAATCTTGTTTAAAGCACTTGTGCTGGTACACGGGGCATTGCTTCAGATGGGGGCTGTCTATCTCAGGGCCAGGTCCTGTTTTTATAACCCACAGAAAAATTTGCGTTCAGCTAATAAACTGTTAGCAGCAATTCCAAAAATGTGATGAGCCAGAGCAGGAGGAAGATCACTCGTGTATCAAGGAGCTGTTGCATGGAATACAATGCCCCTGGCACACCAAGCTTTAACCAACACTGCAATCTTTTTTTAAGCGCCGGGACACTCTCAGGAGTAGCTGTGCGCGATATAAGTTGCCTCATCATCATCTAGGCGCAATTTTAGGCTGACTGCGATGGAGCATGGTCAGATACACCAACCATGTTTGTCCTCTGCAAAGGATTTTACCTTCTGACTTTAGTCCTTTAAGTTCCAATCCAACACAGGAGTCCACTACTAAACCCCCTGGACCACAGTGTAAGGCTGAGGCCACAACAAGGTCCAGTCCGGGTCCCGTTACCACTGGTCAATTACAGTAAAAGGTCTCTTGTAGCTTGTTACATCCCTGTAGCTTGAACAGGAGGTTAGCCTTAGGACCATGGAGTCCACTTTGTCCTGAGTACAAGAAGGAGAGCAGGTCTAGTCTTCAGGGCTCTTCTCGGGTTACAGACAGCAGGTCCAGTCGTCTTTTGTTCTTCCACAGGTCCAGAAGTGATCTTACATCGGTGCACGGAGGTGCCACATTAATGCGTGGCACAAGCTAGTGGGTGGGAATGACCCTTGGGGACCCCCTAGCCAATAAGTTAGAGATTCCTGGGGCTAACCCTATCCACTTTGGCCATTTTCAAGATGGCTACGTTTTTCAGTCGCACTAAACATAGGCTCTGAGGGCTAGGGGTGTGTGCTGGGAGTGTACTATGGTAATCATGGTGTCCTCCCACAGCTAACACTAAAATCCAGTTTTAGGCAGTCACTGTGCCCCTAACAAACTTAGAGACAGAAGCCTGGTAATGTCAGCTTTTAGCAACCAGACAGTGGATGCAGACATAGAGTTATGGTATTGTGTTTCCCTCTTTTGAAGTTAGACCCAAATAGTATATTTAAACTCAGCAGAGCTGTCAAACAGACTGCCACACTGTAATGTCAAAAAGATCCCCACTGTGATTGGGGCCTCAAGGGTTGACTTGCTGGCAGGACAATAGAAGGTCCCAGTCCAAGTCTCAGCTAATATTTACTAGTGACAGGGGATCTCCCTTTGAAGTGCACCCCAAGTGTTATATGAACAACTTCAGTAGACCTGTCAAGCAGGTTGTAACATGCATGCAGGACGTGACACTTTAATGTCAAAGAGGATGCTCACAGCCTCCCTTGCATATTCTATCAGGTCAGATAAGTCATCTCTGCCCATTCAGGTCAGCCTTTTGTTTGCTTCTGGGAGCAATTCACTCCTCACAACAGGGGAGCCATCAGCTGCTAAGTGACACTTGGAAGACACTGAAAGACCTTAGAAGCTCTAGGCAGGCAAAAGGTAACTTTTCTAAAGTACCTTTTCTGTAATAGACACATTTCGACTTTACCATTACGTTGTATTTTGTTTGCCTATTAAAAAGAGTTCTTGAAATATTTCTCTAGCTGTTTACGAAGTGGAGATAACATTTATTAAACTTAATATTGTCACAAGGCTTTCCTATGGAACAGCTAACAAGACTTATAAATATATAAAAGGAGGGTTTTAGGCATATAAAAAGGATTTATTTTGGCAGTTCGAATTTGAAGTAAAAACCTGCATAGCCAGGCTACTGGTTGCAGGCCTATAGTCATGTTTACATTGACATTATAGTAGACAGCACAATGAGTGCTACAGTCCACTTGTGAAATTTAACTTAAAGACCCTGGTTACACTGTGTTATCATATACTAAGGAATTACAGGTAAGTTATTGTACCAAACAAGGGTATTCTAATTTCCTCATGTTGAAACGGGGACCGCCGATACTTTACTACTATTTAGCAGAGGTAAAGTGCACCACGTTTTATAGCCAGAAACATAGTCAAGGCAAAAATGTGGGGTGCCACCACAAAAAAGATGGTAATTCCCAACAATACCCCCTTCTGGTTGTGTACCATGATTGGTAGGAGGACTGGAAGCAGTTCACCCTGCGTGGAGAAAAATATATTCTTCATACTTCCCATCTGAATGTGCATATTGTTTATTCAGATCTGCTGGCCTAGTAGCCATTTACTCATCACTAAAGTAGGCCGGAATCTCGTCAATAACAGAATGATCCTGTATGTATGTATATAGTATGTCTATAGCACAAACCTAGACAAAAAGCAGTGGAGTGCTGTAGATGGTCAAAGGCAAGCTTAAAGTCAAAGAGTAATAAGAGAGGAAGCGGAGTTGTGGATGTTTAATGCCTTGTAATGTAGTGTTCTTTAAAAAGGTGTGTCTTCAACTCTTTCCTAGACCGGAGCAGCATTGGGGCGGTCCTGATGGATACTTTGATGCTGTTCCAGATCCTGGTGCATAGATGGAAAAGGGCTGCTGTCTTGTTTTTTCTTTTTTACATTCCTTAGTGTGCAGTCTGATGGTGTCCTGGCTGTGGGTGTGCTGAGAAGCACCAGAGATGGTGAGCTTGTTCGCAAGATAAGCGGGGGTGCTGGTTGTAATGGCTTTGCAAATGATGCAGCTGGTTTTGAAGATTGTGCAGCCTCTAAAGGGGAATCAATGGAGTTTCATCAGGATGAGGTGAAATTATCATATTCCATCAGGCCCTGGATGAGACATGCTGTACTATGTAGGCTGCCCCCTAAGTGGTGCTAGGGTGGAGTCTAGAAGGCCATGGAATAGGGCAATACCTCTATCCAGATGCGAGAGTATGAGGGCTTGAACTACAGTTCTGAAGTTGCTTTCTAAAAAAATGGTTTGACTTTCTTTAGAAGAGGAAGCTGGTACCAGTTTTTGGGAAATCTATTCCTTGAGGGAGAAGTTGGTGCCCAGGGTGAATCCTAGTCATTTGGCATTTGGTTAGAGTTGGTGTTCGAAGCCATCAAGGTTCATGTAATTGAGCCAAGTATGTACTGTATCTTGCTTGTTGTTCTTGGCAAATAATAGCAATTCTGTCTTGGCTTGGTTGAGCTTCAAGTAGGCACAGGACATCCAGGTCTGGATAATGTGCAAGCAGTGTTTGAGGCACTGGATGTCTGAAGTAGGGGAGACTTTCAAGTAGGGTTGAGTATCATCTGCAAACTGGTGAATCTTGATGCTGTTATCTCTGAGCAGCAAGCAGCTCCATGTTAAGGCAGAAGATGCCAGGAGAGAGTATGAAACCCTGGGGGACTCCACTTTTGAGAGGGATCTTTTGTGACTGGGAGGTGCCATATGAATGAACTGGTGTTGGTTGAAAAGGTAGAAATAGAACTATTGAAGGACATTGCCCGTGAATCCCATAGGGGTGTGTATGAGGGCGGGATGATTGACTGTGGCTAAAGCAGAAGAGAGGTCCAACATCATGAGGCAGGGATCATCTTCATCTGTGGTCAAGAGGGCATCATCAATGATGTGTAGGGCAGTGGTCTCCGTGCTACAGCATGATGTGATCTTGGAGTTGAACATCAAGTGCTTTCTCAAGGATATTGCAGATGAACGGTAGGTGAGTGATGTGCCAGTAGTTGGGGAGGGCATTTCTTCCCCCTTCTGACCTGAAGAGGTATCCTTCGGCAATCTTTTTTGGTGTTTCTAAAGCTACTAGTGACACCATCATTGATAGCAGGGGCATTACTGAAGTCAGTTGTGAAAGTGCTGAGGCTGGCGGCACCAACAGCAGAGGTATTTGCACAGGACAAGGTACTGAGAGTGATTCCATTCATTTTTCCATTGTCAACAGTGTTGTCGACACATTGTCATTGACTTTGCAAACAGTGGCTTCATCATCATTGTTGTTGTCCACAAGAGAGCCTTCTTCTGTGTTATTGATATGAATTACAATGGTGTCGCCATCGACAGTGATATTGTCGACACTGTAGGCGGGGTTCAACACAGGCTGTGTCATAGCTACAGTTCTATTTTTTGTAGACAGTGGGTGCTTCTTAGTAGGCATATGTTCTGTCATCAGGGCATCTGACTGACTTACCTGTTTACTAGCAGTTTTTATCATCAATGGTAAGCGTTGCTGCCATTAGATGTGACTGTAACCCTCTTCATAAGCTCTTACTCAGTGGACAGTGCGATACTCTTTGATTGTTGAGAGTGTTTTTTGCCCTCAAATCTTCTTTTTGATTAAGGGCAGCGGCTGGTCAAGTGTCTGACCCTTAGAAACAGGATGAGAAGGTCTTGAAACCTGCTTTGAAGTCTTGGCTACAGACTTTTTAGAGAAAGTCTTATTAGGCTTACCTTGGTGTCTTGATGAGGTGGCAATTTTTCCCTCTAAAATTGCCAACACTAGCCTTCTTTCTCTTTCCTTTAATGTCTTGCCTGAGAAAGTACTGCAGATACCACACTTTTTGGGTTGTGGCTAGGATGAAGGCAATACAGGCATTTAACATGTGGTGCATCCATGTATATTTTCTTTTTCCACAAGCCTTGCACGCCTTGAATGGAGATTTCTTCTGTCCCAGCTCTGGGATACTGAAAAAACAGATGAAAATCTTCTTTTGGAGAGAGCTCTTTAGAGCAGTGATTCTTAACCTGTGGTCCAGGACGCCAGGGGTTGGCGAAGTCTACTCAGAAGGCCCGTGACACCTTAGAAAATTAAATAATATTAACAGATTAATAAAGTGTATATAAATAAAGAAGCAAAATTTTATATTTTAAACGTTCTGTAAATGTGAAGTATTAAAACGAATATCATATGGGCGATTAGCTGCCTCAATCGAATTTAGAAAAGCTCCAACCTTCCCACTACAATTAAAATTCTGATTTTTGTTATATTTGTTTGTGATCTAAACAAAATATTTAATCAATTGTGTATTTTTTTGATGAATGCTTGTTTCTGTATTCTTTTGCAGTGCAAATCGAAAATGCTTAACCTGGAGTCCTCTTCTTCCAGCAATGACTCAGTGGGGTTTCCTGGATTCCAATAATGATTCAGTGGGGGTCCCCAGGTACCAGTAATGATTGACTTAGGGTTCACAGAAGTCAAAATGTTAAGAACTGCTGCTCTAGAGGGTTTCTCACATTGAAGTGTAGTAGAAAATCTGTCAGATGGAAGACTAGGCAGGGGAGAAGCTAAGGGTGATGATCTGGATCATTTACAAGTATGCAAATAGGTTGGAAAGGTTCAGTGTAAAGGTATATTGCTGTATTAAGATTATTACAGAGGTTTCCCAGTCTCTTGATGGGCAATAATTCACACATGTAAATCTATGAACGATCCAATGCTAGAAAATCAAAGATAGTTTGGTGGTCTGACCCACACATAAACCTAGGCTACATGGGCCTGTGCATGGAGAATGGTAACATGGAGGGAGCAGTACATGGACATGCAGTGGAGTGTAGAGGGAAAAGTACCTTCAAAGTGTTCTACCTCTGTAAAATGCACTTTTACCTACTGTTCAAAAGTAGGTAGAGGTAATGTAGGATCTGAGATACTTAACCTATGCTCCCAGGTAACCCAGTACCCATGTATTGGAAGTGGAATCTTGGAGGAAGATAGGCTCAAGGAAATGGGAAGGGCTCACTGGGAAACAGATCTTGCTTAGGCAGGGGAAGATCCTGGGCAGAGATATTCATGTATCTACCTCCTCTATTTGAAATGGGGATGTCGTGTATTTCCTATAAATCTATATAGGATCTGCACGTTTAGACAACATAAACTGTGGGATAGGTGTCCAAACTGATTCCAGACACCCCCACCGGATATGTTCGCCTGTATACCAGCTAACTCACAGTGCCACCATGAACTCCTCTTACCAAGGAGAAAATAGTTTCAGGCAACTATTGAACATGACAACCCTGACTCTTCAGGGATCGTGGAAACAGTGCAGTACTTTTCGCTCAGTCACTCGTGCTCACTTAGTCTCAGAGAGATACACAGAATAAACGAGGGAGACTTTTTCATTAAGCATTTATTGAGCCAGCGTCAATCTAGTGTAAAATATGTGTGCTGTAACAACCATAAGACAGAAACCGATATAAACTATGGTAAGCACCAAAAGAGTAAATGGATGGTAGATTTCTACCATAGTGCTAAAACAATAGATATTCACAGGTATATAGATACATGACAGTAAAAAGATGTACTCCTAGGATGCTAACCCTAACTAGATGTACCTTAATGTACCTAGCATGTATGTAGGTGTATAGCCAAGAATCCCCCTAGGAAAGAACCATGGAGTGTCGCTGGATAGAACGGGCAGACTCCATTACCCAAGGACTGAACACAGCTGAGGAATGGCGTGGTTATGTAGCACCCTGTCAAACTGAGTGCCTGATGAGGTAGAAGCAACATGGTCCTGTACATAAACTCTAATGATGCCATACTCTAGGATACAGAAAGAATGACACAGCCCTTAGTTTGTGTGCAGAAAATGTCAAATGGCAGGTATCTGTAGTAATTTGTTACAGTTTCACACATCTAGATGACACACCCAGACCCTCTTTGACTTGGAAATTGGATGCCTATCATCATATCCAAAGGACTGTCAGTTTCCTCTCCTTCACATTGAGGTGAGTAGCCTCCTTGGTCATTTAGGCCCCTTGTCTTCTCTCATTTAAATTTAATTAAAAATGATGATTAACAGCCCCCCCCTCTTTTTTTCCTCTTATTCTTAACCAGTGCCCGGCTGTGCCTCATGTGAGTAGAGAACACCCCTTTCTCTTCTTCTCTACACTTTGTCTTGAGCCACAAAATACCGGTGTGCACCCCCACCCTGACAGCCTTTCGCTCAAGTTTCAGGTATACCTCCTAGCTGATATCACTTGAGGAACGAGTTTCTCCATTCATTTATTTACTTTACCTTAGCAGACTTAGTCACATCCCTGTTATTTCATTTTAGGTGTCCCACGTCATTAGGTCCTGATGAGACCCCTCATCTGCCCTTGAGGTCGAAACGCCGTCGACATGCAAACCAAATGAACCACTTCCCAGCCTTTATTAATGTGTTAAAAGGCTGATGATACTTTGTATATGTTTAATTGTGGTCGTTATAAACTGAAAACCTATTATTTTTCACATATTGTCACTTTTCCCCTCCCTTTCTTGTTTAGGTTTCAGCCACTTGGGACACCGAGCACACTGCTTTTGTAACTATTTTCTAATATGTCAATTGAACAAATAAGTAAAAATCTCAGAAACTTCATCCATGTATGGTCTTGCTTCTCGCTCTGACAGTCCATTCCCCAAGGTATATGCCATTGAGCTTTTCTAGTATTTTATTTTTTCTACATAGTCCATGGGAACCACTGTTCCTTGTTGCATACCTAGTACACTGGTTCCTAGTGAGTAGGGTGACCCTTGTCCTTCCTTGCACATATAAAATTTGAGGAATCTTCGTACATCCAGTAAATGTAATACTCTCTTTGCGGCATCAGAGGGGTTTTGGAAAAAAGCTTTAAGGACTATGGGTTCATTGAAGTGAAACTGTAGGAACATTTGTTCTAAAGCATGGTTTAGTTCTTAGCACAAATCTATCCATGGACAATTGCAGGTAAGGCTTTGTAATTGTAAATGCTTCAGTCTTACTTACCCTTTTGCTGTGGAAGTGATTGTCAATTGTAGAGCTGGCTTCCAAGAGAGATATGTTATGTTTGTTTTATGATTCCATTCAAATGGACTGCTCATCGCTTGGCATAACACCCTGTTAGTTTTCACATTGCTGGAGGAGATCTTGTCAGTGGGAAGACTGAAAAGATTCTTTAGGAACTGTTCAACAATTCTTTGTGTCCATAAGGACTGTACCCCTCAGGTTCGTCTGTATTTCAAGATGGCTGCAAGGTGGCTTTCAATCGACGTGTGCATCAGTCTTGATAGAACAAGTTCTAATGAATAACATAAATTTGGTAGGGTTGAATAAGAAACAAATGCAGCCTCTTTGAAGAACACCAGACACAGAATCTCTTCCTTTTGGACACAAAGGTCTTGTTCATAGAAAGTGCTCTGGAATTTTCAAGAATATTCCTACAGCCCTCTGGGATGTCTACATTGTGAAATTCACTGAATTAAGGAGGCAGGCAAATAACCTCAGCGATTCTGGGTTGTGATGTACGGTCTGCCCTTGACACCCAGAAAGATCTGCATATTCCAACTGGAATAGTTAGCCATTCGAACAGAAAAGAAGGTCTGTGAACCAATACTGCCTGGGTTAAGTTGCAGCAGTCAGTATCATCTTTCAAGGCTCTTGCTTCATTTTAGCAATTGCCCTGGGCGGTAGGGAGAGTGGTAGAAAAGCATTAGCAAATATCTTGCACCATCCGATCAAAAAGGCATTCCCCCAAGACCTTGGTTATGGATGCATGCTTGCATAGTAATGAACGTGTTGTTGCTTTTTGTTGCAGATAGGTCGATCTTTGATTTCTCCTGTGAGCTGAATACTTCTTGAGAGCACTATGCAGCTCCCACTCATGGCAATCCTGCAATGTTTTGCTGAGAAAGTCTGCCTGATTGTTTTCCACCCCTGGAAGGTGTTCTGCTCTTAGAGCTATGAAATGTGGAATGGGCCAGTGCCATAGAACTTGTGCTTCTGAAGAGAAGATCTAAGATCTTGTACCTCTTTTCTTTTGGATGTAGAACACTGTTGTGGTAATGTCTGCCCTTACCAACATGGACCCATTTTGAATGAGAGGGAGAAACAACTGTAGGGCTTTCCTGACAGCTCTTAACTCCAAAATATTTACATGGAGTTTCTTTTCATGCAAATTATAGTCCTCTTGTTGAACGTTCTTGTAGGTGCGCATTCCACCCTTCCCTCGATGTACCCAAATGTATTTCAAAGTGTTACTGAGGTAGGAGAAATTAGAGGCCTATCCCTGTATTCATTGTAGACATCCACCAAGGGAGCGCCTCGGGGGTGATTGTCACTTGGTTGTTCAAAGAACCTGTTCCTTGAGTCCATTGATTGTCCAACTCTTTTTGAAGCAGTCACATTTAAAGTCAGCAGTGGCAGCAGGTTCATGCATATGCCATCATGAGAAAGCGTTTTGGCAAATACACTTTTACTTGATACTGTTTCTGTAGCTGCTTTACCAATACGCTGAAAGCCCAACCATACAGACTACCGGTGTTGGTCTGTATGGTTGTTGCTGCTGTGATCCATAATACTGGTGGTATGATTATGATAGATATAGTGGATATCAGCAGGGGTGATCAGTTCGACGCTATGGTTGTGCTCTTCCTCTAGCTCCCCAAAAGGCCTGTATGAGGTTGTCTCTGCTGTAATGCTCTGAGTGATCTGGTTATATCGGTGTCTGCTCGGATGCTCTGGAGTGAGTCATTCACATTCTGCCCAAACAGTGACTCTCTGTCACAAGGCATGCCTGTCTCTCATAGGACATGTTTTCGCCTCATTTAAATCTATTATGGCCCCCAAGAAACAGAAATCTTCATTTTGGTTTGAAAGAAGAGTACAAGCTTGAATAGTTTGGTACAGATTGCAACTGAGTTTTTTATTTTATTTATTTTTTATTTCATTTATTAAGTTTTGTATAGCGTGAACAAGACCCTAGAGGGTATCAGAGCGCTGCACATTATAGGGTAGGTAGGATACAGTTGTAAGAAAAGACATTCATTACATATATGAGAGTAGCAAGGTAAAGCTGGAGTTCATGGTTGCACATCAATGTAGTGGTCATTCAGGGCATCGGGATAGTGGGCAGGTAAGTAAACAATAGGACCTAAGGTAACTTAGGGCAGAAACTTGTTCATTAGTTTTGTTTTCACTTCTTTTTTGAATGAAGAGGAATATGAGTACAGCGGACATCCGGTGGCAGAAAGTTCCATATCTTTGGGGCGATGCCCGAGAAGGCTCTGTAACTCATTCTCTTTTTGCGGAAAATCTGTGGCTTCAGTAGCAGTGAACTTGCACTTTGTGAGGATCTGTATCCCCTTGATAACTCTAGCTTTTGAGCCAGATATATGGGGGTCTTGAGATGTAGGGCTTTATGAGTCATGCAAGCAATCTTTAGCTGTATTCTTGCTTTGTACGGCAACCAGTTTAATGTTTTTAGTGCTGGGGATTTGTGATCATTTCTTTTTGTACAGGTTATCAGTCTGGCTGCGGCATTAAGGGAGGCCCTTAGCGGGGCCAAATTGTATTTAGGAAGATCGCAAAGAGTGGAGCTTCCGTAATCTAGCCTTGGCAATACAAGAGCTTGGACCGCTATCTTGAAGTCGTCCTGTGGTAGGAAAGGTTTGAGTTTCCTAAGTATACTCATCTGGTATTTAGTTCTCTTGGTGGCATTGCTTATATGATTCCGTATATTCAAGTGTTTGTCTAGTGTGATTCCAAGGGATTTAGCGGACTCAATAATGTGAGAACAGTTGACGGCTGTTAGCTGTTTAATTCAGAGGTCGATCTTGGGAGTGTGGTTAGGAGGAGTGATGAGGAGGAATTCCGTTTTGGAAGTGTTGAGCATGAGGTGGTTATTAGTAAGCCAATTTTGAGTGTTCAGCAAGGTAGAGTTGAGTGAAATGAAGTCTTCTGGGGAGGAGATTTTCAGATACAGTTGAGTGTCATCTGCATACATGTGATAAAGAATGTTCGCAGAATTCAGTGCATTTGCAAGTGGGTCCATGAATAAGTTGAAGAGTATGGGTGAAAGGGCGGATCCCTGTGGAACCCCCATATTGACGGCGGAAGGCTGAGAGAGGGATTGATTCACCTTGACTCTTTGGGATCTGTTGTGGAGGAATGAAGTAAACCATTGCAGTACAGACCCTGATAGGCCCATCCTTTGTTCAAGAATGGAAAGTAAGCTGCTGTGTTTAACAGTGTCGAAGACAGAGGATAAGTCAAGTAGAATCAGGGGACATGAATAATTTTGGTCTAGCATTTTTAAGATGTCATCCATGATGTGATTGAGAGCAGATTCAGTGCTGTTACCTCGACGAAAACCAGATTCATGTTGATCCAAGAGTTGGAATTTCTCAATGTGTGTGCAGACTTGAATTTGCACGCACTTTTCTAGGATTTCGCCAGAGTGGGGATGTTGGAAATAGGGCGGAAGTTGTTCAGATCAGAGCTGTCTGCATTAGGTTTTTCAGAATGGGGGTTACCTGCGCTATTTTTAGACAGTCCGGGATAGAGCCTTGCAATAGTGAAGCATTAACAATCTTTGATCATAAGGGAAGAAGTGCCGCTTTTAGTTCTTTGAAGATTGGATGTGGTAGTGGGTTGCTGAAGTGATTAGATGGGTTGACCGCTAGAAGGATGTTGTAGATGTCACTTTCGCTGAGTGGAGTGAAGGTGTGCCAGGACGCATTGTTCTTAGGGACATCTCCAGAGGGACCGAACCGATCATGGCCCAGAGAGGCGAGTGGAGAAGCTATCCTTGTATTTGGAAGAAGAGCCCTCTTTGATTTTAGGTCTATTTTGATGCTTTTTGTTTTTTCCACGAAGAAAGCAGCTAATTCCTCGCTTGTAGGAATGCTGTCACCATGGACTGGCTGGTTAGATGTGTTGAGCGATTGTTGCTTAACGATTTCAAAAAGTTTTTGGGGACGGTTTTTGGCTTGGTTAAGTGGAGTTCTAAAGAAATCGGCTTTTGCTTCTTTGATTTTTCTGTTGTAGGCGTTCCTTACTGATCTAAGGTGTTTAAGGTGTTCAGTGGAAGGTGTGGATCTCCACGTTCTTTCAGCTGACCTTAGACAGCGACGTACAGAGTTTAGGTTGTCATTGAACCAAGATTTGGAGATTTTGGTAGAAGCATTTTTTTGTTGTAGAGGGGCGATGGAGTCAAGGATGCTAGAGATAGAGGAGTTATAGAAGTCTGTGAGGTCATGTACATCTTTCGTGTCAGCTTGGGGAGTCAGGGCATTGTTACATCGGGTTGCTAAGACTACGGGATTAATGTTTCGGAGGTTCCTTTTCCATTGCTTTGTTTTCATGGGTTGGTCGCTCTTCAGGGTCACCTCCAGGTTGATAAGGAAGATGATGCTGTTGTGGTCAGACCAGTCACTTGGGATAATGGATTCCAGTGTGATGATGTTCCTTGTAGATAAGGTCCAGTGTTTCACCCTTGTTGTGGGTTGGGCTGCCACAGAATTGGGTCAGCTCGTGGTCCGATAGGAAGGTTTTTAGACAATTCACTGCTTGATCGTTTGGGTTAGGCCAGTGGAGGTTGAAGTCTCCAAGGAAGATTTGGGTCACTAGGGGGTCATCGTTGGATGTGATGATTTCCATGAATTGTTCAATGAAGGACAAATTGTCTCCAGGGCGGTGGTAGAATGTGTGTAGTTTGCAGATGGGATTGTTATTGCTTGAAACGTTGATGCAGAGATATTCACTGGAGGGCAAGGTGACGGTTTCTGATTGGGACACCAAGAGTGTATTTCTATGTATACAAGCTATTCCCCCACCCTGTTTAATGGTTCTGTCTAAACGAATTATGTCGTGGCTGGGAGAGACTAGTAGGTCAAGCATAGGAGTGGAGGAACGGTTTAGCCAGGTTTCCATGAGGATGATTATGTCAAGCTCATTTGTTAGGATGAGATCGTATATATCGGGGTTTACTATCTGATCTACAGTTGAGAAGAACACATTTCAGTTGGCTAGTAGGATGGCTGATGGGAGTCCGAGGGATGTTAACACGCTTGAGGTTGTCACTATTTATACCTCCAAGATTGTGGGTGGGTTTCCCTGTAGGGGTTAGCTTGAATGGTTTGGATTTGACCCCAGAAGGTCTTGTTAGTGTCTGTTGGATTGGTATATGAGAGGAGTAGATCGCGGATTTAAAGAATTTATAGATGAACCTTCGGGATTTCAGTCATCCAGGTATGGATACACCTGGTGTCCAAAACACCAAAACTGGGCTACAGCTGGAGTCCTACCCTTTGTAAATATTCTGGGAGCAGATCTGAGGCCAATGGGAGTAAACACAATTGATAATGGCAACTGGCTACTTTGAATCTGAGGAATTTTGGAGGCTTATGTGTATGGGTATACAAAAATATACATCTTAGCAATCCAGAGATGAAACACTCGTTTTTCGTAAGTAGCTGTAGTATCTCTTGCAAAGTCACCATCCTGAATGACTGTTTTCTTAGAAAGATATTTAGCTGCTGCAAGTCCAGAGTGGGCCTCCATCCTTTCGATGCTTGTTTATTTTCAAGAATATGGAGAAAAAGCCCATGTTCTGATGTTCCTTTAGAACTGTCACTATAACTCACTTCCATAGCATGCTTAGAATTTCTGCTTTCAACAAGTGTAGATGTCTGTGCTTGACTTTGGGTGGAGATGTTGTCAGAGGGCGCCAAAGAAAGTCTAGTGTGTGTCCAAATTGAATGACATCCAGCATCCATTTGGCTGTGGTAATTCTCACCCATTCGTTGCAGAAAGCGGAGATTCTGCTACCTACAGGGCTGTCGCTCCCAAAGGTGAATGTTGTGGTAGCCAGGGCTGGAAAATCGACAATGGCATTGTGAGTACTGATTTTTGCACTGCCCCCATCTTCTGCATTTGGCTGAAGGCTTATTGAAAGTCTGGGCCGGTAATGGTCTGTATGGTTGTTGCTGTTTTAAACCATAATATTGGCGGTACGATTGTGACAGATCTAGTGGATATCTGGAGGGATGATCAGTTCAACAGCATGATTGCTTTCTTCCTCTAACTCACCAAAAGGCCTCAGGTTGTCTCTTCTGTAATGTTCTGAGGGTTTTTAAAGAGGTCGCTCTTAACCAGCCTTGCCTTCTTAAAACAGCAGCTCCATCTAACTCTCGGAAGCCCAGATTTGCTATGTACATTGCAGAATCAATGAGTGATGCAGAAGCTCTTTCTCATTCATGAAGTACTGTCTTCTTGTTTCTTGAATTCCGTAGGAGGTCCAAGTACAGTGCTATGTCTGACCACATCTGGCAGTCATAACTACTTAGAATTGCCTTGGGTTGGCCACTCTAATTTACACTGCTGCCATGGATGAAACCCTCTTCCCGAATGCATCCATTGTGCGCCATTCATGTTTCTGAAAACGCAGGTAATTTAGACAGTAAGATTCAGGTTCGCACTGAGGGAAGTACCCTTGTTCTTCCTCCGTGTGCTGATATTTTCTTTTGACTTGGCCTGAGCTATATGCAGCACGAAAGGTGTCACTGGGGTTTGACTCATTTTCCCTCTCTGCTTTATAGGAGCCTAACTGGTGGTGGAAGAGGTATCTTGGCAGGCGAGGTGTGTTTTGTGTGTAGTTCTGTAGGCATTATGTCTTTTTAGCATTTGGAATATTCCACCTACTGTTGCACCATATGATCTATTGTCTTCTTCGAAGGGTCATCAATGACTGCACTGTCGTTACTAGTGAAGTAGTTGACCGGGCTGGTGTAAATAACTGGACTGTCGACATGGTCATAGAGAGCAGTGCCATTGTCAACTAGCTTGATGTAGACTTTAGCTTTGCTGTCGGTCTCTTTCCTGTAGACTGAAGCACCATAGATGAAAGGCCGTTGACAGAGGGTGTCAACAGTACAATCGAAAATTAAGCCAGTTTCGCCTTTCTTACTTGAGGAGATGAAAGTGGAGGTTTATTTGGAAGTGACTTTAATTTCCTTTGCTCTTTGTCACAAGTAGATGGTCTTACTGATTTTCTATGGGCCTTTTCATGTAGTTTTTCTTGGGGGTCATAAAAGAATGAGGATGAATCCTATTTTGGAACTTAAGAGTTCTCAACATTTCGCTTTAATTCATTTTGCTTTCTGGACAGATGCGATCCTGATCCAGAATCACCCTCTCAGGAGTTGTTCTCAGGAGCCTTATTGTTGTGTAACGACCTCATGAGTCATCCCTATCAGGCATTGCAGATTGTTGCTGAAAATGCCCTGCAAATCTTGAAGTCCTTCGCATTATGATCTGGGTATAGGCAATAAGTGCACATTTTATGCAGTTATCTGTAAAGACTCATTATCTCACAGGAACCACATGCCTAAAAAAGGCTACTTTTACACGTTTTTTCCATTTCCAAGTCCATAATGTTTCCCTTATCCTGAGGGACTGGTGGATGAACTCAACACACACAACCTCAGGAAAGGTTACTAGTTAATTTTCTGAAGTAAAATAATGACTAATCTGGTAGAAGGGAAAGCAAAACTCTGGGACACCCTTCCCATACAACATGCTGTAGAAATGTGAGAAGAGATGGCCTCAGGGAAGGGTCAAGTTAGGGGCACTTTCACCTCATTGGCTGAAGCTTGGGTCTTTTCTAATTACGCAAATGTGCTACTAAAGTGGCACTGTCTTTCATGCAGACAGGGCTTTGGTACTGCTATTTTAAAGTTAGCAGGGACTCCCACCTATATGACGTGTTACTTTTCCATCTCAGGTTTATCACAATATACTGAACCATTAGTAAGACATTCCTCAAATCATCGTCTTTTAAATCTCCAATGGCAAAATTTCAAGGGGTTCAGCAATACTTCAATGTTACGACAAGCCCTCATTCATTAATTACTGTGCTATTGAAATAATGTCCCCAAAAGGTACTTATGAGAGTGAAAGTTTGTGACACAATGATGTTAGAGTAGGGCTTTGTGAAGTGAACAGCATTGATATCTTAAATTTCCATTCAATTAGTGATGGAAACATCACTTCCGTATGCAGATTTTCCAAACCTGGGACTTGCTGCATCACTCTTGTGGGTATAAAATCAATTTTCATTGCCCCCAATGATAACAACTGACCAGATCTCAATGTCAGATCTAATTCATGCATTTTCATAATTCAGGTGATATTTTGCTCAGAGACGCATGTTCGGTCTGCCTCACCAATGCTGATCAAAGAAAAAATCAACCACTACACCCTGCTTCTTTGATGATTATTGACCCACTATGTCATGGTTCACACATAGTTCACACTCCACATCCAATGTTCTACCAGCAGGCACTTTCCTTAATTAAGCAATTACCTGATCTATGGGGAGTCAGTTAAATGGCCACTTGCATCTCTTGGAGTCTCTAACTGAGAAAATGTGCAGAGTCAGCACAATAAACACCACAGTGGCATTTCAACTTTTTAAAGCAGGTAAATATAACATGCGTCTGAAAAGCCTCGTGTTCACAAGTACTCTTCACAGATAAGAGAAATCACCTGTGATTAACAGTAACTGTACTTCATTGTGGAACTCTGGAGCAGCCTAGAGGCCTTTCCAGCTTTGAATCTTTTACAGATTCATATGCTTGAATTACTCCCTAACATCAGGCTGGAAAGCCTCAGAAGCTAATGACAATATCTAAGAATCTCAAATCAGTAAAACAACATTGAAAACAGCCAGAAACTGGTTGAACCACATCAACCTCATGTGATCCAAATTTCAGTCAATCAGATGGTCAGGGAGCGGTTGGAGGCTCAGATCTTAAACCCTCCTCGGAGGCACCAACTATCAGATTTCTTCCACAAGTCAACAGGGAATCCTTAGAGCTCTGATCACTTTCTATAGACTTCTTCATTTCTTGGATTTTAAATGTCAAATAGGCCCCTTCCACACCCCCAGCTACAGAAGGTACGCAGACCCTGCCCCTTTTGTTCTGGGAGACTGAGCTTGTGAATTGTTTGATTACCATCATGGATGAGGCTTTGCAACCCAGATCCCTTTTTAAACCATGTGATGTGAGTGGAGCAAAGAAGATTTTCACAGATGAGCCACGCACAAAATGCATATATTGTCTTCACAAGTTGAATAGGTGCCTAAAGACTGACTCATGGGTGGGACATTCAGTGTGAATCAAAGACAGACAGGGTGGTCTGCTGCAGGCTATAGCAAGCTGGAAAAAAGGTGCAAAAGCAAAAAATTGCAAGCTAGAGCTGGTCATCTCTAACAGTACCTATTACAAGCACCTCACCAGAGCTTGGTGTGACCCCGACCAAAAGACTCTCTGCATCTGAGGTCTCGTCATGGTGGAATCCAGTATTAAGCCTTCATCCGGGGAATCGTCATCACCCGTCCCGTCAAAACAAAAAACAAAAATACGTCTCTACCATCAGTCTGACCATCAACTAGTAAAGGTAAGAGGTTAGTCACAAAACCACCAGGTTCAACAAATGTAACAATGAAGCATACAATCCCCACTGTCAACAGTAAAACTGCTGACAATCATCATGTACACGACGAGCACACTGTCAATGATATAATTCTATCAATGAATCCAGTTCCATCAGATACCCACCCCAATGCCAAATGCTGACATTCAGCATGTAGACGACGCACACACCATCGATGACATAATTCCAATGATGAATCCAGTTCCATCATCAATACCCAACCCGTTGCCAAATGCACAGTCGATGACGACAAACATCGCGTCACTGAAGACACCAATGACAACTAAGACTACACCGTCAACAACGATCAAGCTGTAGAAGAAAGGTCCTCTTCAGCCAGGATACTCGTCAACGATCACTGGTCCAGCTCAAAACTCATCGCCACAGACACTTCAAAACCTACCTTAGCATTGCTTCAGACACCAATTTTGTCAAAGCCAACACATTTGTCATGTGGGTCACTGAATAGATTAACTCCAGAACTTCCTACACAAGTTTTGGATGACTCATCCTCTTCTTCCTACAGTGCAGGAGAGTGTTAACAACCAGTTAAGGAAGGGGCAAATGATATATTCTGACGACGATATGCACTTTGATACACCTTCGTAGGCAACAGATCTCCATGACTTGGCCATTCATTATGTGCCTGGGGATTCAGGAGATGCAGATGATAATGTCTGCAAGAGATTTTGTATTATGGAAAAAGTCATACTCTGGTGACAAACTAGTACGTCCATGTGCACAGATGGTTAGGTGCCTATGGAGTTTTTAAACTCCATGAAAAAACTGATGGAATGTTTTTACAACAGACTACCTCCAGTACATCCAGATCCATTTCTACAGGCTCCTCCAGCAGCGGCTTCTACGACAAATCCTGCCACACTGCCACTTCAGGTACCTTGCTCTGAAGAGGTTAAAACCCAACCACCTAATTACCCAAACAGGATCTAAAACACTGCTTCCGATTACCACAATGAGGACAATGGAGTTGATAGTCCAGTCCATCTACAAGACAATTCCGTTTGGGATACTTACCAGAAAGACCCAGAATTGGATAATTACATTCATCCAACAACCCTAGTTTAGAACCAGTGCCCAAGGATTTCCCTCCAGATGCTGTCCATACATCCCATATGCTAATCAACAGAGCATCACAGACAATCTACTATACTTTCTATGGAAAATAAAGCATTCTTATTTGACTTCAAGGGCAAGGCCAGACGGTCCATAAGTTATATTCCCATCCTGGACCATCTTTGGAAAGGATTGCCATGCACGAGGAACCTTATTTCTAGGGCAGGGTAAAAATATAACGCACCAGAGTCAGCACCAGTATGTCTTTTAAAATAGATCAAAACTTAGCCGCAGCACAAAGATGATCTTGAACTACATTGACCCCATGTGTTGTTATGTTATGTTAAAATTTCTTATAAAGCGCACATACACCGATTGGTTTCTTGGCGCTGACTTAAGAAATTACTGCAGCCCCATGTATTTTAGTTGTCTGCAGAATCTAGATATAGGCTTGGGTGAATAGTCAAGTCTTAAGGAGCCTTCTGAATCTAGAGAATTTGGTGCAGGTTCTGATGTCCAGAGGAAGAGTGTTCCAGAAGCTGGGTGCCAGTACCGCAAACCTGCATCCACCTATTCGTTGTTGTCACTGACCACCATGGCAAAATACTAGACTCTACCGGAAAGAATATTGGAGTGTTTGCTGTAATGTCTGTCAGGCAAAATCAGTCCAAAACGAATTTACATTGTCTGCTCTGACTGGGTCTAGCTGGATGCTTCGTACACAGGATTTCTTCAGATGGAAACTGGAGCTGTATTGAGAAGATGTGACTGGTTACACAGCACCTCCTTTAGGCCAGAGGTCGCCTTTACAGTCCTAGTTATGCTGTCTAATGGTAAACATCTATCAGCAAGCATTTTGATGAAGCATTAAAGGCGCTTAAGATGGACAAAGTGAAATCTCTGGATGTGCTACAACGAAATCAAGGGTACTCATACTACATGAGACAACCTTGCGGCCGAAGAGGATCATTTGAGACAGGTTCATCTGGCAATATTTGACCCTACAGATAGGGACATTATCCACAGACACACAATAGAGAAGATGACACTTTGCCATTTAGCCTCAACTAATCTCCCCCGAAATTTAAGAAGTGCCTAGCTCTAGTGGCAACTCATCTATGGTGTAATGGTACAAAAAGTCTTCCCATTTCGCAAAGACTGGCAGATCAAAACTCCTTCAAGGCGGACTACTTTAGAGGCAGTCAATATTACACTTCAGCTGTTGAAGGAAATAGACCTTACTCTCAACATGAGGAAATAATGTGCTCACTCAATCATAACAGACCCTGTTCCTAAGAGCAAACATCTGGGCATACAGTATAGCCAATGCCTTGAGCACACGTCAAATCATATAATAGTTCATGTAGAAGATCAATGCATATGAGTTTGTTCCGTATTCTTTATTTTCTTATCTTCTTTTGCCCAGGCTGAGCAAAAGAAGATAAGAAAATAAAGAATATGGAACAAACTCATATGCATTGAACTTTTTACATGAACTATTATATGATTTGACGTGTGCTCAGGGCATTGGTTATAATGTTTATCAGATCCTCTGGATCTATAATTAAGGAGACAGGGTGATTCCTTCTTCCCTTGAAGCATCGTAACTGACACCAGGGCCTATCATACGAATCCGGGATTGGTGAGCGCCACGATCAACCCAAAAAATATTCACCCAACCGTGTTCCATCGGGCATACACTCTGATGGAGTATTTTTCCCAAGAAAGAGGGGAACGGCGGAGGACATTGAATCAAGACATCCAGAAATCCTACCTTAAAGTAAGGGAATATATTGTGCTATGTTTTTTACTTTGGGGTTCTGAGTGAAGTCACAGACAACTCGAGTTTCACTTTAGTCTATTTGAAGTCAGTCAGAACCACCTGGTGAAAAACATTTCTGTTATTCACTGTATAGAAAATAAGTTACTTACCTGTAACAGTAGTTCTCCAGTATTGGAAGCTTTCATAGATTCACATGTTTGAATCATTCCCCGTCGTTGAGATGGGAGTCCCCGGTACATAAAAATAGCAATGCTAATCAAATACGAAGCAGAAACCAGGGCTAGGCCCATTTCAGTTTTGTAACATATCTATTGTTTTGTAAAGGAGGACCTCTCACTCTCTAGAACACTCCTTAGACCCTCAGATTTTCACAGCACATGTTCAAAAATACACCTGAAAAAATAAAAAGGTGAGCCTCTCTGGGGAGGAGGGTGGGTCGCATGTGAATCTATGAAAGCTTCCAATACTGGTGAACTACAGTTGCAGGCAAGTAACTTATTTTCTTACTCCAGTATTGGAACTTTATTAGGTTCACATGCTTGAATCAGAGTAGCTAGCAGTCAGTAGCACATTTTCCTTTAATAATATTAACAATGTGCTCCAAATTCTCAAACTGTAGAGAAGCAGATCTAACTGAAACATCAGTCCCCAAACTGATAAATATTGCATACATAAACAATTGCATACTTTAAACGCACCATAATAAAAACTTATAAGGGTAAAATATCATATTATGAAGATATATAAAATGCATACAGAACAAAATGTGCACAGTCTTACAGCAGAAAGGAAGGAGGGGTGAAGGGGAGAGCTCACTGGCACTGGAAAAGGTTCCTCAGCACCGCCTGTCCTACTGCTACATCATTGTGAGCGGCTGCATCCAAGCAGTAATGTCTGGTGAAGGTGTGGGCACTCTTCCAGGTTGCATCCCTGCAGATATTATGGATAGGTACTCCAGCAAAAAAAAGTGGTAGATGTAGAGATTGCTCTTGTAGAGTGAGCACGCACCGTGCCCGCAGAGGCTTTCCTGCAGCTTGATGGCAATACTGGATTGCACTCGAGATCCAATGAGCAATCTCCCATTTGGATGGGGGTAGCCCTTCCTGGGCGCACTGAGGGATACAAAAAGCTGGGTCGATTTGCGAAATGTCTTTGTTCTTTGTAGATAAAATTTCAGACAGCACTGAATATCCAGCGAATAAAGAGCTCTTTCTGCCGCAGTTGTTGGTAGTGGAAAGAAGGTTTTGAGAATAAGAGGCTCGTTTAAATGAAATTCCGATGGAACTTTGTAGATAAACTGGGATTAGTACGAAGGACTACTTGATCATCCCTAAACTGTAGAAACGGCTCCTGTATGGTCAGGGCCTGAATTTCTCCAACTCTTCTGGCAGATGTCAGCGCCAGAAGAAGGGCAACCTTCCATGATAGGAACTTAAGGTCCACCTTATGAATGGGTTCAAAAGGATGTTTCATGAGTAGTGACAATACTATATTAAGATGCCAGAGAGGTGGTGGAGGCTTAACCGGTGGAAATGTATGGAATAGGTCTCTCATGAACTGTTTAATGATCCTTTCTGACCATAACGATGGTCCTGAGGATGTCCTTCTAAAGCGGGATATAGTAGCAAGATGGACTTTAATCGAGGCATGTGCTAATCCAGACTTTGCTAATAGCAGAATGTAAGGAAGGATCTCATGAGGTGAGGACCGTAGAGGATGAATATTTGAATCCTGACACCATATACAGAATCTTTTCAATTTCCTCCTGTACGTCTTATTAGTGCTCTTTGCCCGAGCATTTGAAAGAACATCTCTACACTTAGAAGGGATTTCTAGATGCTGAAATTCACAGTGTTCAGGAGCCATGTCACTAATCGAAGCGACATTGTCAGAAGAGATGGAATGGGATGCAGGAGAATAGGTTGTGTCTCCAAAAGAAGGAGAAGTTCTGTGAACCAATGTTGACAAGGCCATGATGGGGCTATTAGGATCATCCTGCAGGGCTCTGTCTTGATCTTCAAGAGCAACCGTGGCAGGAGGGGAATCGGCAGAAAAGCGTAGAGAAAGATGCCTGACCATGCCATCAAAAATGCATTCCCCCAGGATCCCGGTTGGTGATGCCAACTTGCGAAGTACCGTGTTAAACAAACATAGTGTCCAGATAGACCATTCGTGGTAAATGAATATTGAAACAAAACCTTGGATGGCACTTCCAAAGTACGTGTGATTTATTTCACTTTTCTTTAGAAATTTTTAAGAAACAGCATGTCCTAACATTCTTTTCATGTCATATGTCGGACAACACTTTTTGTTTTGACACAAACAAATTCATATGGTGTAATATTCAAAGCATCATACATAGATTAAATAGTGAAACAAAACAGTGAAACACATTAAGACACATTTACATTTAACATACAAAATATACAATGTGAACAGAGCGACCAGTCCTGGCTTGAACTACCACTAGGCGGACATTTAATTATTCGTGGACTGAAGCTACAGCCTAAAGTCCTGCCTGTGTACAAAGCTAAGGGTATGTTGAATTGGGAAGGGTGTTGTCTAAAAAGGGAAAATTAAATCAAGAACATTCCCTCGTGGCACACCCAAAATCGCTTAACCCATTAGCATGAGCCAACGTGTTTCGGACCCCATGTCATTCTGGGGTTCTCCTCAGGACTAGGACTTGGTCTTGGGAACTGTGAAGGGAATAATGATAAACAAGTATTATGATAGTGAAACCTTGTTCTCCCACTGCCACTCCCTTGTAGAGTAAAACTCTGTGATTAAGTACCTGTAAGTTTGTCAAGGAGACAGCTGTTATATGAATCAGGGACGCATGGTTCTCGTAAGTAAAACACTGCAAATGTAAACAGAATGTGTTTTAATCTACTTCTCTGTAAACCGGTAGGACCCAAGCCTGTTTTGCTAAACAAACTTGCGAAGTACCAGCATTTCTTGTTCTGTGCTGTCGCAAAGAGGTCCACTGTTGGCATGCCCCATTTGCAAAAAATGCTGTCTAGAGTTTGTTGATGGATCTCCCACTCATGGCAGGTCGATTTGAGCATGCTTAATGTGTCTGCCATCGTATGCTGATCCCCCGGAAGGTGTTCCAACTTCAGAGCGATTCCGTTCTGCAACGCCCATTTCCAGATGCACCGAGCCTCCTGAGAGAGGGGAATGGACATTGTGCCGCCTTGCTTGTTGAGATAATGCATTGCCGTTGTGTTGTCCGTTCTGACCAACACTGTAGTGTTCCTTATCTTCAGCAGGAATGCCTGCAATGCTAATCTCACTGCATAAATCAACGTGAGGAATGTCCCCCACTAAATATTCATATAAACAGGTAGTATATCCAAATGCATATATCACCCACAGAGTTTTTAGTTTTCAATTATTTATTATCAAAAATATACATATTTTTCTTTTTTCTTTTTCGTTAGTTCTAACACAGTTTGTTCTAAAAGACACACTTATACATATGATAAATAATCCCTATAATAGTGTGTACAAAGAAGAAGCCCTAAATCTGTACTAAAGAAACAATGACTATATGTATATCAAAAATGACAGACTTACAAATCATGTCCAAAAAAACACTACAATGAAATACACAACTACAATGAACATATACAAAAAACAAAAAATTGACACATTAAATACAAAAAATATACAACAAACGAAAAGACAAGGTGAATGCGCAGACGCGCATTTCGGAAGTACCAATTATTAGAAATCCTTCATCAGGGTGCAAAATTTATCATAATTGGGTAGTGGTCACACAGGGCCATCTATATTCGTGGTACTTTATCCAACAATGAAGGAACAACAGGGCTCTAAACAAAGAGAATGATGTGTCTGTGGGGACAAGCAAACAAAAAATCATTTATAATTATATATTAAATTAAGTAATGCCAATCAATTGGAGCAAAATCACAGAAACAGTTACTGTTATCCAATAGATGTGCCATCCAAGTTCTAAGTACCAACACCTAGAGCAGGGGTCTTCAAACTGTGGGGCGCGACCCCCAGGGGGGCCGTGGAGCGATGCAAAGGGGGTCGCGCCTTCCCAGTCACACTTCTGCCGAGGCCCAAGGGCTTCAGCCCCCCCACTTCCCCCGTCCTGCGTCTCAGCCCGGGCTGCTGCAGTGCAACTCGAGCTGCTGGGGGCTCAGCTGGGCAGTGTCTGGAGTCTTATCTCCGGCACGCCCGAGTTTTTCACAGGTCTTTAAAGACCATTTGCATGTTTACATGCCTTTGTAAACTGGTTACAGAGGCTTAGTTTTTTTCCTGGTTCCAGTACCCCTGGGCCCCCACTCTGCCTATTCCTTACATTTGTATTTTACCTTTACTGCTGCAGTGTGAGAATGCATTTCATGAAAAGGAATATAAAGTAGGGTTGCCAAAAGAAAAATGCCTGCCGTGTTTTGTTTAAAGAGCCTGCAAAGACCTCCTCTTGACACTAAATAGACTTATAAATAAAAAAGTATGTATGCATTCGTTATGTGACTTTTCTGTCTTTGTTCTCTTTAATTATCAGTCATGGATCATTGAGGCAGCCCTAGAACACAATTAAAAGTGCTTTCTATTTATATTTGCTGTTCGAAGTATGCACAGATAAGTGCTTAAAATACAGCTTTAGGTGACTGCTTATTTTTGTACCGACTGAGCCATCAAAATAATCTGCTGGCAACCCTAACCATAGGACTGGAAGTTTGTTGCAGGATCAGCACATTATTTATTTCCTCGATCCCCGATTAATGCCATAATAGCAATAGTTTAACTTAGATCTTAAACCCTACGCCGCCGTCCATAACATGCTGAGTTACTTCAAGTGTCTGGGAATGCACTCTGCATTCAGACAACTCACTCGTCATTCTCGCCCTTCACTTTCACGCTCACCCTGCATTCACAGCGATCACAATGCACTCACACCATTCACCCGCTCACCCTGCACTCACAGTGATCACTCTGCACTCACAATGCACTTGCGCTGTTCATCCTATACTCACCCTGCAGCCACACGAGTACACTACTCATCCTGCACTCATGTGACACTTCACTCACCTGTCCCCCTCACTGCTCAATATGCAACTCACTCAAACAAGCCCATCAGTAATCATACACTCATTCATCCCATTCTGAACTTGCATCCGCACCTAAATTCATAAGCCACCTCACTCACCCTACAGTCACTCCTCTTACCCTACTCTCACACTGTTGCATCGCTCACCGTGCACTCACATGGGCACTCTTGTCACCCACACAGTGCAGAGGGTTAACGTTCCTGCTACAAAGAATATGTACCATGCAGATCACAGAAATGAGTGTGAGTAAACTATGAGTAGCGCTATAAAAAAATGAAATGTTTGTCAGAAAGGTGCTATAGAGAGATTAGGTGAATTGTTGGTGAGTGGCAGTGAAGGAATTCATGGAGAAGGAGGAAACGGGGTGGGGCACCAAAAAGACTGTTGCACCGTGTGCGACCAGTGTTAGGACCAGCCCTGGCTGGGAGTGTTAAAGGTGAAGTGAGAGGTTGAATGGGGAGAGTTCAGAAGTTGTAAAAAGGGGTGAAATAAAATGGCCTGCAAAGTGAGAGAGGGATCCGGGGTTAGGAGAGGACAGAGGGATGGAAGGGAGGGGGTGAGAGGAAAGCTGCATGGGTAAACTGCTTAACTCTGCACAAAACCGCCAGGGTTTTAAGGGACCCCTGCTTCTCCCGGCCAGGGCCAAGTGAGCTTCTAATGTGGCAGCACGTATTCCTGCGGAGTGGAAGGCCCTTCACAAAGGTTGACTAGAAATCTTTCTGATGTTAATTGCTGTATTTTGGTTATACACTGGTACTGATGGGGTGAAATCTTTCCTCAGTGTTACTGTGTACGCGGCATCACATAACATCATTTACCTTTTCTTCCCACACAATTTAGTCAAGCCTGTCACGTAATTTGGTCCTCACCTGCCTCATAATTCCAGTAGCCCTGCCTACAGGTTTAGAAATTTTTGTCAGGAGGGGGTCCTTACGCCTCAAAATGTTGACAGGGGGGTCTCGGCATCCAAAAGTTTGAAGACCTCTGACCTAGAGTATAGGAAATTAACCTGAAAAAATGTGCAGTATATAGACTCATGATACTAGAAAAAGAAAGAGAAAATAAGAAAGCAAAGTATAGAATCCAGAGTTTAAAAAAAAATGAAGAAGAAAGAAGAATGGAGAAGCAAGAAGCCAATATTTACATCATATCAAGACAGGGGCTGTCCCAGGACGGAACCAGGCGGCTGTAAGTTTACGTGAGGCGTAGAATGGAAAAGGTTTTGTCCCAGCGAGTCTGTGTAGGGTATATTGTATTCCTAAAAACAATATAAACAGCAAATTGACGTATTTGGAGTGATTCTATTCTGAAGATCTGTCCTAATGTTTCCCAAGTATAGGAGTACATACATCTGGGTGAAGCACCTGGGCTAAAGAGAAGGAGGCCACAGTTCCTTTGAGGGATATGGGAATAGGAGAGCGCCCTTTGAGGGCCCTATGAGAAATAACCGTTTTTTAGGCAATCGCCTAGGAACCACACGAGTCAGGTTCAGGACCCAAGAGAGGGGTCGATACCAACAGACAGAGAACCCCCCTCAGTATCTACAAACAAGGCAGAACCAATACTGGAGAGAGTGACCTTGTTGGCCCATACTGACCCCATCCCCGTTTTTAACTTGTCCAAAAGAGCTTTGGACGAACCATCTATGAATCTACTAGCACGTGGACTATCCTTTGTGCCTAGCACTAATCTTAATCGATTTGAACTTAGTAAGGATATTCAATCTTTCTTCCGTAAGATTAGATTAAAGAAATTCTTTGCTAATCACGATACCACCACCAATAGCAACAGGACAGGATTTCGCCCTACCTCCATATTTACACCTACATTGGGACAAGTAGGACCTAAAGTAGGCATTTTCGAGAAAATAGTCTACTCCAAAATCCAAAATATGATGAAATTTGTCCCCAAACCTACCTACAACCTAAACTACGATGAATACCAAGCTCTCAAAAAGTTATCAATGGATCATACCGTCACCATTAAACCCAGCGACAAGGGTGGCGGTATTGTGGTTTTAGATAGTATGGAATACAAAGGACAGATACAACTTATGCTGGATGTCCCTGATCATTACCTTCACATTGCCACTTACCCTGCACAAAGAATTAAGACAGAGATACTTGACATCACTGAGAGAGCCCTAGATAGAGGCTCCATATGCATGCAGGAGTTTGAATATCTTAATAGACCTTTTCACAAGATCCCGGTCCTCTATGGGGTTCCAAAAACGCATAAAGACACCCTCAAACCCCCATTTAGGCCCACTGTATCCACCATAGGCTCACTTACGGAGCCACTGTCCAAATATGTGGACGTTTTCCTTCTACCGTTGGTTCTTGAACTACCTGCCTACATCAGAGACACAAGCCATCTCATCAGCAAAATAGAGGACATTACCTTTAACCCGCTTACTGATATGTTAGTCTCAATGGACATCGAGGCTCTATATACAAATATCCCCCAAACAGGGGCTCTGGAGGCAGTTAAGAGCGCTCTGGAAAGAAATAATAGCCAGGATGACAATTTGTTTATTCTTGAATGCCTTGCCATAGTTCTACAGGAGAATTATTTTGAGTTTGACAAGTCAATATACAAACAAGTCCAAGGAATAAGCATGGGTGCAGCTTGTACACCCAATGTTGCTAATATCTTCATGGGCTCTTTTGAGGACATATTTGTCTTTAACGAAATTGCACCGTTCTTCGAGAACATCTTTCATTGGCATCGATTTATCGATGATATTTTTTTCATCTGGAAAGGACCTGCAGAACAACTGACTGAATTCTTGTCATGGATTAATCTGTGTGACCCTCATCTCAAATTCAGCCCCAATATGAGCAGAACCAAAATTGAATTCCTGGACGTCTGGATTCAGGTGGTTGACCAAACCATTGAAGTTTCTTTATACACTAAACCCACTGCACGCAATACACTTCTTCAATATGAGAGCTACCACCCACGGAGCCAAAAGAATAGCATACCTTTCAGTCAATTCTTGCGGCTCCGTAGAAATTGCACTACATATTCATAACTTCGATTTCCATGCCCAACAACTTAAAATGAAGTTTTTGAATAGAGGGTACCCTCATAGACTGATTAAAGAGTCCTACAAAAGGGCGAAATATTACAACAGAGTGGCCCTTTTTCAGCTTAACAAGAAGAAGGATGACACT
Organism: Calotriton arnoldi; assembly: GCA_963921515.1. Lineage (NCBI taxonomy): Eukaryota > Metazoa > Chordata > Amphibia > Caudata > Salamandridae > Calotriton > Calotriton arnoldi. The sequence goes on along the minus strand of CAWUFW010013009.1, from coordinate 108,660 downwards.
TAAGTTGGTAGTTGTCACTACTCATTCTAATTTCATTGATAAACTATGTCAGATCATTAATTCCCAATGGCATATCCTTAACTCTGATAAGTCAACCCAGGCCCTACAAAAACCTCTCTTCGCATTCCGGCGTAACAAAAACCTGAGGAATTTGTTGGTTAAATCTGCAGTGTCACAGAGTAGAACTCTTGACCAAAGATCCATAGTAGGGTCCAACCCCATCTATGGGACCCACAGATGTGGAAATTGCCATGCCTGTGATTCCCCCCTGGTTACACCGGAACTGGAGTGGGGTAAGAAAAAATTCCTATTCAAAGAAATGACCAACTGTCGTACTGCAAATGTGATATATCTCCTCCTCTGTCCTTGTAGTAAGGGCTATGTTGGCGAAACCAGCAGAGAGCACAGAGTGAGGTTTAGCAAACATAAATCTTCCATCCGAAACAAACGGATAGGTGCTCCTTTGGTCGCTCATTGGCTGGAAAACAACACACAGTCCAAGATCTAAAATGGCTGATTTTGGAACGTATCCACTGCCCCAAGGACGGTAATGTGGATGCACTTAGACGGAAGAGAGAAGTATTCTGGATTTATATCCTACAGACGGCAACTACTGGACTTAATGAAACCCTACCATGGGAAAACGCCATAATATGAGAAGGAATGTGGGTTATTCTAGGTGATTTATTCCTTACCTGTTTCCCATCCTTCTTCTTTGCAAAGATTTTTTTATTTTATTTTTATTTTTTTTAAGCGGAGCAGTAGGTATATAAACAAACCATTCTTAAATATCATATGAACAACAGCCCAATTTTACATAAAAAAAAATATATAAAAACATCTTCAGTGCAATAATCTCAAACAACAGTACATATTGAATGATATTGAGGAAAAAAGTGCTAGTGCTTACACAGTGCAAGAAGATAAAAAAGTGCAAATGCAATATAAATATATTTGACTGGTACATATCCAATATTTATCAAATATTCATATCCTTCAATTTTTCTAAATCACTAAAAAACTTCCAATTCTTTCTAAATTTCTTTATCGCTCCTAGTCGTTTTGCATAGGCTTCCTCAAAGTTACAGGTTCTCTGCATTTTCTTTAACCATTTTAGATGGGAAGGTATTTCATTCGAGTTCCAGTTCTGGAGAATTAACGAAGCGAGCTACCGTGCAGGAAATACACAAAAACACTTTCTCAGCCTCAGTTAGTAACAATTTATCTTTGCAAAATCCAAATAGTGCAGCATCGGCCTCTATCGGCACTTTCTTTCCCAAAGCCTGTCCAATATCAGCGAAAATTGATTCCCAGAAGGAACTCAGGCGGGGACATGTAAAAAAAAATATGATGCCATCCACCTTCCCCGTCTCTCTGACATCTAAAACATTTATTTGGGACTTCCGGAAACCTTTTTTTAAGTGCCGCCGGAGTATAATAAGAGAGCCAGCGAGATAAAAAAGACATTCTCTTAAAATTCGCTGCTCGAAGTATTTTATTTCCTAAAAGGCTAATATCCTCCCAATCTTTAAGAGTAAAAAAACACTGGGTTTCACTGGCAATCCTCACTAAATGATTCTCTAGTAAGGGTTTTTGGCTATGCTGTTGTAGCAGCCGATACCAATTCCCCACACCATGTAGTTTAATGGCATAAAGGGTTGATATTAAATAATTTGGAACATCAAAAATGTCTTTTATATCTGTTAAAAAATGGACAATTTGAAGATATTCAAAGAAAGCAGGTTTATTATAACCCTCAGCCCTAGCCATTATTTCTTGCCACGAGATCACCCTATTCAAAACAGAAAATTGTCTTAGCTCGGATAGTCTACAATTCTCCCATACTTTTATGCTTTTGGATCGAAGCTGGAGACCCAGATTACTAGATTCTCCCAATTTTACAAAGTGTAAGCCCAATGAACTCGTCTTTTTAAAAAAAGCTAAAAGTCTAGAAGAGTAATCTTTTAATGTTTTGTACCTTGTCTTCTTAGGAAACTTGGAAGTTTTTTAAAATACTGAAGTTTGTGAACCCATTTCTTGAGTCATTCTATCCATAAAAAAACCATCTCTCGTACCGTTTAATCTTAACAGTCCAGAGACTAAATCTAAAAATGCGGCTTCATAATAGGTTTTCAAATGTGTCAAAGCCAGGCCCCCTTGTTTTATAGGTAATTGTAACGTAAGCAGCTTAACCCTAGATGCTTTTTTCGCCCAGATAAATTTTCTAAATAAAGTTTCCATTTCTTTAAAAAAAGAAGCATATACTGTGATGGGAACATTTATAAAAAGAAACAGAAGTAGCGGGAGTATAGACATTTTAATTAGAGACACCCTACCAATCAATGAAAGGGGAAGAAGAAGCCATTGTTCCAACAATTTTTTAATTTTATCTTTCATTCTTATGTAGTTTAGTCTGAAAAGCTGCTGTTGTTGATTAGACACAAACACCCCAAGATATCTAATTGGATCCGTCTTAGATGCTTGAGCTTCTAAACATAGCGGAAAAAAATTCGAATCCACATTAAGGGCGAGCACTTCGGTTTTATTAGAATTTATCTTGTATCCCCCAATTAATTCATAGTTCTTAAATTCTTTTAAAACTGTCTCAAGATTCATTTTATCAGGTTTTAAATATAAAATAATATCGTCTGCAAATAATTTTAACTTTGCCATTCCAGGAATTGGAGGCAAAATATCAGGGTTATTACGCATCTTAATAGCCAACGGCTCTATAAAAAAGGTAAAGAGCAGCGGTGATAATGGACAACCTTGTCTTGTCCCACGGCATATTTTAATATTGCCTACTTTTGTAGCATTTATAACTACCGTGGCTGATGCTTCCTGATAAATGTTCTGTAACATCTTAACAATTTGGATTGGGAAGCCGAAAGAACTGAGAGTAAAAAATAACGTTTTCCAATTAACCAAATCAAAAGCTTTCTCGGCATCCATCATAATAATGCATGCCGGGGTAAGATTAGTATTAAAATAATCCAAAGCCTGAATTAAAAATTCTGTATTTGCCGCCATCCATCTGGCCTTAATAAAACCAGTTTGATCACTATGAATAGTCTCTTGGACAGCCAACGAAAAACGCTCCGCCCAGATTTTCATTAGTATCTTATAGTCTGAATTTAAAAGACTAATGGGCCTGTAAGAATTAACATCGGCGGGATTCTTATCTTTTTTCACAAAGGACACAATTATGGATTCCTTAAAATTCGCAGGTATCACGCCTCCATCTTTAATATAATTAAATAGCTTTTTAAGAGGGGTCAATAGCTCCCCCGAAAAAGCTTTATAAAATTCAATAGGGAAGCCATCTTGTCCGCAAGCTTTAGCCCCAGCGGTCGTTTTAATAGCGGTCAAAATCTCGGCGGTTTCCACATCCAACCTTAATTGGCTAACTCTTTTTGTCGAAAGTTTTGGAATATTTAGATTTAAAAAATAGTTCTGAATCCATTCATCCTCTACCAGATGTTCTGTTGAATAAAGTTGTTGAAAATGATTCAAAAAAATCTGACTGATCTCATTACTTTTAGTTGTTTCGCCCCTGTCTGGGGATCAAGCACTTTCTGTATTGTAGCTGCCTCTTGTTTCTTTTTTCGTTAGGTTCGCTAGTAATTTACCTACTAGCTGACTTTTCCTCATAGGTTTTTTGTTGATAATTTTGAGAGCTAGCAAATTTCCTCCAAAACAAAAACTCCTTTAATACTAATCTTACTTGAGCATATCGGTTCGGGAGTGACTGGAGCAACAGTGCATACTCTTTTTCAGCCTCCAGCTGTAGCTTGGCTATTTTTAACTTCCGCGTTTTGTGCTGGGCGGCTGAAAAAGTAATTATTTGGCCACGAGCCGATGCTTTAAAAACTCCCCATACCGCAAAAGGCTCAGCAGTATTATTGTTAATTTGAAAATATTCAGTAATCCATTTTCTAAAATTGGCCATCCATTCCTGATCTTGAAGAAGGAGGCGATCCAGTTGCCATCTGGGGGGCGGTCTCATACCCCCCTTTACAATTAGCTCAAGACTAATATATGCATGGTCAGAGAAAGGATTGCACCCTATTCCTACCTTAAAAGTATGAAGAGATCTAGATATGAGGAAAAAATCAATTCGGGAGGATGTTCCAAACCGATACGAGTGGCAAGTATAGAAATCCATGTCTGGGTTCTCAATCCGCCAGGGGTCTACCAATTGATATTCTTGTTTAAGAGCATCAATTAGTTTTTTAGTATTTGGTTTCAATTGATTTTTATTTTTATTCGAAGTGTCCTTTCTTAAATCTTGTATATAGTTAAAGTCTCCGCCGAGAATAACCTGCCAAGGCACACCCAGCAGGTATTCATTTATTTTCATCAGAGCAGAAACATCATCAGTCACAGGTCCATAATAGTTTTGCAAAGATTTTATGTTGAGGTTCTCGTCTTGAAATGTACCTCCCATTTCTTTTAACACACTTGACATACATTGGGAGTGCGTATTTGCTCACTTCTACTCTGGTTAGCCACTCTATAGTGTATATATACACTATCTGATTGGTCGTAGACTGCATTACACTCTGTTCCCCAGCATTAGGCTATACAGTACTTTTTGGTTGTCTCTCCTCCCAGAGGCACTTATCTATACTAGGTGTCTATCTTCACATAACGCTGTCTTCAGGCTGCTGTCCTCGGTCTTTGCCTATTCCGGCTCAAAAGCCAGCCCCTATATTTTCACTGTGGCACCATTCCATCAGGCTATTTACCTTAGCAGCCGGATTGCTGTCATTGCGACAGCCATCTTGTGACTTTTCTTTTCTTTTATTTAGTTCTGCTTTTGCTTAATTAAAATCGTAGTTTTAGCAAATTACGCTCGATTTTGGGAGCGACTTTGTATCCCCACTCCGTCTACAGCATATATATTCAGGCGTTACGCTTGGTTGTCCCCGGTACTCCTTTCTCTCGGCTCTTTTCATTCTATTATCGTACTTTGTTTTTGTTGCCATTGGAGTCATTCCAATATGTCCGACATCTTAGTCTCTGCAAAAAATGGCGGCCGTCTTAGACTATCACCTCCGACCTCTACGTTCTATTCTAATTCCATCTACGGTTTTCAGTTTGTTACCGTTTTCCATAGTTCACTTATTATTAGCCATGTCATTTTGTTTTATTTTCCATTTCTAGATTTCATACTTTTTTCATTTTTTTAACACATTACAATATGGCCGACACTTTTCCCCTCACCACCTACTCTTCAGCACACTAGACCTTTAGCACACACGTGTACGCCCTTTGAGTGTCGATTTGGGTTGCTTGACCGGATATAAGGACCGGCTCCCTAATCGCCCGCATTAGGCACGACATCGGAGTAGCAGCTACACGGACCGCGCGGCGGGCACCCGACGTGAGTACGCTCTACCCTGGAAACTTAAGAGGGGAGGTGGATCACTTGATTTTAACTATAGGCATAGGTCTCTCACCCCCGTTTAGACCCGTATCTTGTCTCTTCTAGACCGCGGGACTTCATCTTCACACCGCATCCTACACACATCAGGATGTCGGGAAGGACCCTACCCTCATAATTTATGTAAGTAAACGGATACCCTGGGATTGCATTATTGTTCCCTCACGTAATAGCTTGCATTTCAATATACATGTTTTATCTTTCTTTAAGACCCATAGCCCTCACGTATAGGTGGGCCTCGACGTTATTAGGCTTTCGATTTTTAACGAATTCAGAACATACAGACGGATAGGATGCCCTAGAGATTGTTATCTTTTGGATATATAAGTAAGTCCTTCTGTCTTACGGATCGCTAAGTACTGCCTATATAGCATAGGGGAAGACTTTTTCTCAAGCTTTCCATCTATTCTTTTTCAGCAACGTCTGCCCTGATTGGATCTCCTTTTTTTGTCCGATACACCCGCACTATCTGTGGCCCTGGGTTGAGGACCTCGGCCCCTCATCTTTCTCTTTAGCCCAGGTGCTTCACCCAGACGTATGTACTCCTATACTTGGGAAACATTAGGACAGATCTTCAGAATAGAATCACTCCAAATACGTCAATTTGCTGTTTATATTGTTTTCAGGAATTCAATATACGCTACACAGATTCTCTGGGACAAAACTTTTTCCATTATACGCCTCACGTAAACTTACAGCCGCCTGGTTCCGTCCTGGGACAGCCTCTGTCTTGATATGATGTAAATATTGGCTTCTTGCTTCTCCATTCTTCTTTCTTCTTCATTTTTTTAAACTCTGGATTCTATACTTTGCTTTCTTATTTTCTCTTTCTTTTTCTAGTATCATGAGTCTATATACTGCACATTTTTTCGGGTTAATTTCCTATACTCTAGGTGTTGGTACTTAGAACTTGGATGGCACATCTATTGGATAACAGTAACTGTTTCTGTGATTTTGCTCCAATTGATTGGCATTACTTAATTTAATATATAATTATAAAAGATTTTTTGTTTGCTTGTCCCCACAGACACATCATTCTCTTTGTTTAGAGCCCTGTTGTTCCTTCATTGTTGGATAAAGTTCCACGAATATAGATGGCCCTGTGTGACCACTACCCAATTATGATGAATTTTGCGCCCTGATGAAGGATTTCTAATATTTGGTACTTCCGAAACACGCGTTGGCGCATTCACCTTGTCTTTTCGTTTGTTGTATATTTTTTTGTATTTAATGTGTCAATTTCTTGTATATGTTCATTGTAGTTGTGTATTTCATTGTAGTGTTTTTTTGCACATGATTTGTAAGTCTGTCATTTTTGATATACATATAGTCATTGTTTCTTTAGTACAGATTTAGGGCTTCTTCTTTGTACACACTATTATAGGGATTATTTATCATATGTATAAGCGTGTCTTTTAGAACAAACTGTGTTAAAACTAACGAAAAACAAAAATGAAAAATATGTATATTTTTGATAATAAATAATTGAAAACTAAAAACTCTGTGCGGGATATATGCATTTGGATATACTACCTGTTTTATGAATATTTAGTGGGGGACATTACTCACGTTGATTTATGTTGTGTTTTTCCCTGGTCTTTTTCCCCCCAGAACCTGCACTGTTCTCAGGGACCCTCTTTTGTTGCTTCTATGCTAATCTCACTGCCCTGAGCTCCAGCAGATTGATGTGAAGATGCTGGTCTTGACACTGCCAACGCCCACTGACCTGGAGGTCTTACAGGAAAGCTCCCCATCCTTCCAGGGAGGCATTAGTGGTGATCACGTGCGGAGCCGGCGTGGTGAGAAAGGAAAGACCGCCAGAAATATTTTGGCGTCGGGTCCACCAAGACACAGCGTTGATCATACCTGGCGTAACTGTAATTATATCCTCGGTGGAACCTACTGCTTGACGCCACTGCCAATCCAGCTCTTCCTGTAATGGACGCATTCTTAATCGGCAGAAGGGAATAAGAGGGATGCAAGATGACATTGTTCCCAGAAGCGACTTGTAACAGCGAACCGAAAGTGACTTTCTTATTGCGAATGATCAGGCCAGTGATATCAGTTTTGCTTGTCGAGAGAGAGAGGGAAACGCTTTGTTTATTGTGGTGTCCACTATTGCTCCTAAGAAGGTGATGCTTGTGGAAGGGCACAGAGATGACCTTTCTTCGTTCAGGGTCAGGCCTAGCTGGGTGAACAGTCTTGTATATGCCTCTGTGGACGACTGGACTGCTGCATGTGAAGGCGCTTTGATTAGCTAGTCGTCCAGGTAAGGAAACACCCGATGCCTTTGCTTCCTCAGAAAGGCTGCTTCTGGAGTCAGACATTCGGTGAATATTCTTGATGCCGATTTGAGGCCAAACGGCAGTACCTTGAATTGGTAATGGCTTCCGGCTATGGCAAATCAAAGGTACTGCCTGTGGGAGGGATGGATGGGGACGTAAAAATATGCATATTGTAAGTCTAAGGTGGTCCTATGATCCCCTGGGTTTAGAAGTAATAAAATGTCCTGAAGAGAGACCATGCGAAAGGACTGTTTTTTGAGATAGGTGTTGAGAGTTCTTAAATCCAGGATTGGACGCCATTGTCTTAAGCTTTTCCGTACCAGAAAGAAACGGCAATAGAACCCCTTCCCTCTCTGGGAGTTTGGCACCGGTTCTATTGCTCCTTTTCGGAGCATTGCAAGCATTTCCAAACGCAGGAGATGTAGGTGTTTTACCTCTTGCCATCCTGGAGGAGTAGAAGGTGGAAGTATGGATCAAATTGAGGAACCATCGGTCCATAGTTATTTTTTGCCACTGGTGAAGGTGAAAAGAAATTTGCCCCTCTAGGGGAATCTGTGGAAAGGTGGGAACAAAAATAGCCGGAGCTTGAAGTTTGTCACTGACGTCGTGAGGTATCTTTTCCCTGACGTCCTGCTCATCCTCTAGGGATAGATTTAGAATACGCCCCAGACTGTGGCTGTCGTTGAACATACTGCGGTCGATAAGGCTGGGAAGATGTAGCATAGGAGGGATACCTGTACTGCTGATATCCATCTCTAGACGAAGGAAGGCCCCTTCCTCTAGCTCCTCTAAAGGGCACTTTCCGATATTGAAGCATCCTAACGCCTTCGCCGTGTCGGTAACATTTCTTTATATCTTGCAGTGAATCGTCGATGTGCTTTCCAAATAAAGCTTCTCCATCAAATGGAAGGTCTAGAATCTTATTTTGCACTTCCGGTCTAAATGAAGTAGCTCTGAGCCAACCTTGACGGCGCAAAACTGCCGCACCTCCCAGCGACCTGAATGCTGTAGTAGCGATATCCATCGCACAATATATAACCTCCGCAGATGCTCTTTCGCCCTCTTGGAGAATTCTCCTTACTTAAGAATTGCTCTCTTCAGGAAGTTGATCCACATACTTAGCCAGGTCGCACCACATTTGTCAATCATATCGACCCAGAATGGCAAGGGCATTAGCCGCTCTGACCATTAGAGCTGACATTGATGAAAGACGCTTACCAGCGTTATCCAAGTGCCTGCCTTCCCTATCAGAAGGTGTGGTGATTGGCGCAGAAGGGTTCTTGGATTTTCTCTGCGCTGCCTGGGAGATTACAGAGTCTGGTTTTGGATGACCCACCAAGCAGGCTGGAGCATCCTCTGTAACTTGTACTTCTTCTCCAATCTAGATAGCACTGGTGTCACTGTTGCTGGCATCTTCATGACCTTGAGTCCTTCCTCCTATATATGACTCACAATAGGGATAGCCCTCACTGATTTTCTAATGGGCTCCTTAAAATCATATAAAAAACAGTCAGTTTGGGAAGCTGGCATTGGTAGATCAAATCTCGGCTGCCCTTTCTAGTAAGTTGTGAAAAACACCAATATCTTCTGGTGGCGACTCAATGGGTACAGGAGAAGGAGAAGAAGGCGTGGGAATGAGGTAGTCGTCCCACTCTCTATGCAGATCTCTGAGTTCTCCCTCTTCCTGGTCATCATCCGTCGTTCCATGATCTTGTTGAGGAGCTGATTTCTGTAGAGGTTCCGCCTCCAAAGTTTGAACCCTCTTCGAAGTAGACGGGATGGAACATGGCAGAGGAACCAATGTTGGTTGTTTCTGGAGGTGTAGGTGTTGGAGGAAATCTTTTCCTATAGTCAGCTAACATAAATTGCAGGTCTGTTAGCAACGATAAAGGCATGCAGACTACCTCTTCCTGATAATCCTGATGGTATTCCTGCTGAGGAACATAGTATTGTTCATCTCCATGTTCCTCCTCTAAATCATCCTCTTGACACTTAACATGCAGCTGGGATGGGCTACTCGCGTAGCCAAAGGGGCCGTCATCCTCTTCTTCAGAATCCTGCTCTTCCAACAGGTGAGAAGGCAACAGAGGTATAACCTAGCTGGGGGAGGTAACTTCTGGTGTATTTTGTGTTGTCCTAGCTCTTTCTGTTTTTTCCTGTGTTTTTTCAATCGTCAACGGTCCCGTCGACAGTACCGCAGACGACGCCATCGTCGGAGTAGATGTCGGCGGTGAATTGGGAACCATAAGCGACAGTATAACTGTCGAAGATGTCGTCGTTGCCGTCGTCGACATAGCCATCGGCGCTGTCGTCGTCGCTGTCTACAGTTTACTTGACGGTGACAGTCTTCAACGACGGAGTCATCTACACTGCCGTCGACGCCAGAGCGGTACTCATCTTCTGCTTAGATGTCGAAGACTGGCAAACCTCCGCACTCGTCGACGACAGTGAAGGTTTGTGAGGAACAGAAGAAGGCTTTTTGAAAGAGTGCCTGCCTTGAGGGGGTGTATTAGAAGGCTCAGAACTTGCCTTTTTTGGTTGTTTTTCCCCCGAAGCATGTCCCTTTCTCTCCTTTTAATGTTTGTGAGGAGATTTTGCGGGACTGCGCCCACGAGAGGTCTTTTTAAGGGCCTTTTTTGGACGCTCACCAGAAGAATGGGTGTGAGGTGATTTTCCCCTATTATGGGACCTCCTGGATGAAGAAGAGGATGTCTCATCACTGTCCTCACTCGAAATCACATCCTTTCTGGCTTTGAGTTTCTGGAGCCATATAAGAAGGCGCCCCAAATGATCCCTCAATGCTTTATTAGAAAAGGTACGACATACCGTACACTCCTTTACCTTAAGGTTGAGATATAGGCAATAAATACAGTCTTTGTGAGGGTCATCTGTATGGAGCCTTTTCTTAGAGCAGGTGGCACAGGCTCTAAAAAGACTCTTTTTCTCCTTATCTGACATGGTTATGCCAGAATCCTGAAGAGCAGCACTGAAGAAGATGATCCTGCAGTAGTAAAATGCTGATTTGAAGTAAAGAACTTTATCCAAATTCACTGAAGTAGAAGAAAAACTGAGCAGAGCTCAGAGGAGACTCCCTAAGCACAACATGCGGTAGAAAATCTGAGGGTCTAAGTTTCTCTCAGGAGTGTTCTACAGGGTGAGAGGTCCTAATTGGTTCAGGAATTACTTTTGGTCTCTTTTACAAAACGATAGAGATCTGGTACAAAACTGAAATGGGCCTAGGCCTGGTTTCTGCTTTGGATTTGTTTAGCATTGCTATTTTGATGTACCGGGGACTCTCATCTCAACGACATGGAATAATTCAAGCATGTGAATCTACGAAAGTTCCAATACTGGAGTAATCTATAACTTTATATGTTAACATTGACTATCAAGAGTTCCCAACCTCTTTTAGGGAATAATTCTAGAATGCTAGTGTATGAAAGATACAAATTCTGAAGAACTGTAAAGAGCATAACCATGAAAACCCTTCACATACTATTAAATCGTAGGCAAATATCTCACTTTTTCATCTGAAAATTATGAATGCTCCTAGAAACTGAAACACTGATGTGTCAATGAGCTTTTTACAATAACTGACTATATGAAAGTAGATTAATATTTAGGCTAGGTGGTAGCCAACGTCAAGGAATAATCACACTAATTTAAGAGTGAACGCAAAGTCACTAAATTAAACTGAACTCAACCCCCTAGTAGCTATGGCACAGAGTATACAGCCTGAACTTAAGACAATATGTGAAATATTCATGCCATTCTGTGAGAAGCTGGACTGGTATATGATGTCCACTAATGTAAGTGGACACCTTGCACCAGTCCAGACAACCCTTATGGTGATTTAGGAGGTCTCAGACAACCTCAGAGAGCTATCCAAGTGGTAGCTGTGGAGAGCAGCCGTCAGGCTTAGTCTTGAAGGAGTGTAAAGCCGCTTGTTTTACCAGAATGCAATCTTACAGAAAAAGAACCACACAAAGTATTTATAAAAATATGTATTTATTATATTACACTATCTAGTACGTTACAGTATCTCCCACACAGAGATAGACACAAAGCACACAATACCTTAGCAAAGAAATCACAGTAAATAGCACTAATACACAGTGGGCCCCAGGGGGGGGGGGGACCAAACCATATACTAAGAAAGTGGTATAAGAACCACAACTCGAGTCAAGACAATGTCGAGAGGACGTAGAATTGCTGGGTACCCACAGAACCACCCACGGTAAGTAAATAGGGACCCCACGGAGAGCGTGTGCAGTGTGTGATCACGACTGCGTGCTCCGTACAAGTCTATGTGCAAGTCGCGGTTGGAATTTTATAGATTAGGGACCCTTCCCAGTGGACCCTGAAGAAACCCCGTGGCATCGGAAACCGCCGTCGAACCCAATGGAGGACTTCAGGAAAGTGCCGCTGCTGGAAGAGGAGAAAGTGTCCGGAGGAATCCAAACGTGGATTCTTTTTTTTTAATTAAACTTTTTATTAGGTTCAGCAGTATATATGCATACATTCATGTTCATCAGTTCAGCATTGTACAATATAGCAATACATCACAAAGGGAAAGTAGCAGTTACATAGTCACAACATTCTGAAGTCTATCACGTCTCATTTCTAATTCTATCGATGGGGAAATACATATGCCGCCCCTGTAATCGTTCCACTTGCCCCATTTCTTATCCCATTTCTTCGGGCACCCTCGTGTCGTGAACACTTCCTTCTCTGCGATCATACATTTGTCGAGTTCTTTCATCCAAGTCCGACAAACGTGGATTCTTGACGAGGAGTACCTGAAAGCAGAGGGGACAGAGTCTGTGTCACTCAGGGGTGACCAGGAGACTTGGAAGACAAATGCCCTCCGATGTCGGGTGCTTCAGGAAGGATGACGTTGTGGAAGTTTGGCAGAGATCACTGTTAGCATGAGCTGAAGCCATTTTGTTTTTGGCAGCCATTTTAGTTGACCATGTGCTCGCCATGTGCTCCTTCCATCTTCGCTGTTGCCTACCCTTGTGCTTTACTAGAATAACTATCTATAGTTAGCTCCTGTAACACTGCACATGCTCAGAAAAGTCTGTAGCTGCTCATGCACCTGTCTTAGTCTGTAAATGTCAGGCTGCTCTAACTGATGTCAGCAACTTCATTCTCCTCCTACTTTGTTGACTGAGCATTTTCTGTATGTCCATACATGTGAATAGCTATTCTTGTGTGTGCTTGTACCGCCTCCTTTTGAGCTCTTGAGTGGGTATAAAAGACCCACAGTTTCTGTGCTCCTTGTGCTACCTCATACACTGCCTGAGGGTTTTGTATAGATGTAGTTCCACTCATGAGGTTTAATAAACTGTTGTTTTGATATTCCAGCTTCTGTGCCAATCTCTATTTATTGGTCTGAGGACTAGAGCGCAAAGAAGGGCGAACCCCTAGCACCGGTAGGCCTTGGTGAGGTCTACTTCTACAAATTGGCGCCCGTCACGTGTGGCTCATCGGCGACTCGGATGCCCGACGGAGTGGTCTTGACGGAGGATTGGAATCTCGCTACGGATGATCACTGCATGAGGAGACCCGTGTCTTAGCAAGCCGAGGTGCTTTTCCGATTTTCCCGATTTGACCCTCCAGGTGGTGCCGGTCCTCGACTGAGATCCCTTCTGGCGTTCGTCGTGCAGAGACCAATTGGTCGATTCAGAACTTGGCAGTTGGAGGCTGGAGACTTTTGCTTGGTAAGGTCGTTTGATGCGACACTTCTTGTTTGTTTGGCCAAAATCTTGGATTTGTTTGGATATATATAAATTGCAATTTATATAGGCAGGTAATGAGGAGATTTTTCTCTAAACTTTGAAAACTTGAACGGCACACATTGTGTTAAGTGTCACTTGGCGAATAATATTGTATATGCTACAATATTCTTGGCATGCCTGTTTCAAGCACACTTCGTAGAATGTGTTGCTTTCTTGGAGGTACCAATATGGATCTAGAACAGAATCAGCCGGCTCCCCCTGAGGGGACACCAAATAGGGATATGTACATTAAAAACGGTATTTCTTCTATAATGTATAGTGCACTATGGAATAAATATACCAGCAAGGATCCTGAGTTGCGATGGCCTATAAATGGGTCATTTGATCTTAGAAAAATTCAGTATGTGGAACAATGTATGTTTAAGCGCAAAAGTAGACAAGATATGTTTGACTGTGTACGAATGTGGGAGAAAGAAGTGCGTGAACGAGTGAGAAGAGAGCAAGCTTTAGCAGAAAAAGAACAGCGCAAAAATATCTATGCGAAAGCGCTGGAGCTGAAAAATAAAGAAATGAAGGAAATAAAAGAGAGAGAGGATAGGGAGCGTCGTTTACAGGTAAATGGCCAATACCCTGTCCGGCGCCCCCTTTATCCTCTACTTAATAAACCACAGGATGATTCAATTCTATTAGATCGCTCTCCGCCTCCTTATACTTTTCCCTCTGCCCCCAAGATTGATTCTGATGATGACATCTCTCTCTCAGCTCAGGAAAAGTCAGGATCGGACACTAAACGACAGACTCGCTCTTTTATGACGGCTGATCGTGCGGCCACTCTTAGATCTACTGCCCGAAAAGCAGCTCGTGGTGACACTTCTGCTCCAGATCTTATAGCGCAAGTTCAGCAATGGCCGGAGGCAGAGCAGTTATATTTTACAGAGTCGTTTACTGGAGAAGTAATTGAAAGGTTCAGGAAACATTCCAAAGAATTAGAGCCTGTTGATATAAAAAATGATCATAAACAGTTGAGTGACGGTCTTTTTCTCCCTTCCCAGGTGGCTGACTTAATTAGACGCGTGGTTAAACTGCGAGCTGATGCATTCCGTTTGCGAGAGGAGAAAAAGGCAGCTACTACAGCTGAACAAACAGTTCGGACCCCCGTGCCACAGGATGACGATCCCGGGACAGATAAGGATATTGTAGTTCATGGGAAACCAATGCGTGAAGCTGCGCCTTTGTATGTCCCTCCTAGGGGTGCGGGCACGAATGACGATAAAGATTCAACTGATGCGAAGGGATATTTTATTTATAATTGGGTCTATACTCCTTGGAGTAGAGCGGATGTTATGGCTCTTAAAGCTGCTTTGCCTGATCCGCGGAAAAATCCGGCTGCTTTTTATGAAGAAGTTGAAGGAGCTATTAGTTCTTGTACTATGACTTTGTCTGATATTGATATGTTTTTTGGGCTTATCCTACCCCCTGATATGTGGAGGTCTATTCGTAAAGTAGATGATCATGCAGCTTTTGGACATCTTTGGAAGGAACTAGAGAGGATAGATGCAGAAAGGGAACCCGCACAGAAACCGCAACAAGAAATTTTAGACCTTCCAAAGGCTATAATAGTTAAATTGAAAACTCTCATTCCTCCTAAAAAGATAGACTGGACTATGTTAGCATCCTGTAAGCAAAAGGCAGATGAATCGGTCTCTGACTTCTTTACACGTTTTGAGGAGACATTCCACGACTTTAGTGGCCAGTCATTGACAGATGACACGGGCAGGCATCTGTTTGTCGATAAATTTGTCGCGAACATGTTGCCAGGAATAGCTAGTCGCCTAAAGGCCAGCGAGAGTTCATGGACTACGTCTTCCCCAGTCTCTCTTTTGACTATGGCTCAGTATTATGAACGTCAGGAATTGGAAGCTAAGGGCAACGAGGATAAAAAGGCTAAGGATTTAAAAACGAAGGTTATGTTAGCTCAGGTTTATGGTCCACCCTATAGAGGTGGTGGCAGAGGCGGACGTGCAATGTATCGCCCTGGCGCACTCTCTTTTCCCCGAGCTACTTTATCTTCTGATCAGTGCGCTTATTGTAAGGAGATTGGACATTGGGCTGTTGAATGTCCACATTTGCGTGCTCAGCAGTATCAGCGTGGTCGAGGACAAATGAGAAGCCGCCCGGGGAATTCAGGACTTAGGGGAGGTATGGATGATCGCACTAGGTTTGAGGCAGTCAAGCATACTCAGAATTCTTCTAATACTTTTGATAGACGAAACCAATATCAAATGTCTGATTATTCAACTGCTGATTTGAAGGATTCTGCTTATGCATAGGAATGCCTAGGATGGGGTAAGGAATCAGTTGAAGTCCCAGTAGATCAGAAGGGTCCCTATGTTAACGCACATGTTTTGGGTTCCACTGATCGGTTTTTGGTTGACACAGGAGCTACTCGTAGCGCCCTGTCCAAACAATTGGTTCCAAGGGCTCCCCTGTCTGGCTTAACAATCACATCGATAGGATTCGATGGGACACCATCCCTTAGCCCACTGTCACAACCACTTGCATTTCACGTTGATAAATTCTCTGCTGCATGTCCATTTTTGCTTTCCCCTAACACGCCGGACAAT
Organism: Calotriton arnoldi; assembly: GCA_963921515.1. NCBI lineage: Eukaryota > Metazoa > Chordata > Amphibia > Caudata > Salamandridae > Calotriton > Calotriton arnoldi. The sequence continues at coordinate 92,564 of CAWUFW010013009.1, read as the reverse complement.
ATTGTGGGTCTTGATATGCTCAAGCATTTCCGAGCTACGATACGTTGTTCCCCAGAAGGCGTGCGTGTCATTTTGAATGATAACTATCCCATGGTTGAGAAGTCTTATCTCATTAGAGAAGATATTGCTTTGGCATCACTCCCTAGTACTTTGTGGGCTACGTCAGATACCGATGTAGGGCAAATGGTTATCCCACCAGTTCATATTCAAGTGAAGGAGGGTGCTTCATTGCCTCGACTGCCTCAATATAAAATTTCTCGAGAAGGTGAAGAGGCACTAATACGTATTGTTCAAGATTTGATTGAAGTAGGAGTAGTGGAAGAAGTCCCTTACAATATATGCAATAGTCCTATCCTTCCCATCTTGAAGAAAGACACTGATACTAAAATATACAGGTTTATCATTGATTTGCGAGAGGTTAATAAGATCGTAGTGCCCCAATACCCGGTAGTCTCTGACATCACGACACTCCTTACCATGGTTCCTCCTACTGCGACTACATTCTCTGTGATTGATTTGAAGAATGCTTTCTTTTCGATCCCTATTCATCCTGATAGCCGATATTTGTTCGGCTTCACTTTGAATAATCGATCCTTCAGATTTTGTAGAGCTCCACAGGGGTATACAGAGAGTCCTAGTATTTACAGCCAAGCGTTGAAAAGACAGCTTGATTCTTTTCCTGTGCCAACAGGGGTGGCTCTCATACAATATGTTGATGACATCTTGTTGGCAGCTGATACCTCTGAACAGTGTGAAGAAGGAACACTGTCATTGCTTTCATTTCTTGCATCACACCATCACAAGGTTTCTCGGAAGAAATTGCAATATTGTAGACAGCAGGTTACCTATTTAGGTCACCTCCTGTCTAAGGAGGGACGTGCACTCACACCAGATCGTATTCAAGTTATCTTAGACACGCCTGTGCCCAGTACTCAGAAAGATGTTCGTGCATTCATTGGTCTTACTTCTTTTTGTAGGCAATGGATTCCTAGCTTCTCATATATTGTTAAACCCTTGTTGGCCCTCCTGACTAAAGACACTCCAATGCCCCTTCCATGGACTACTGAATGTCAGAATGCTTTCCAACAGTTGCGTCAAGCTCTATGTTCTGCACCAGTATTAGGTACTCCAGACTACACTAAGGCTTTCACACTCTATGTACACGAGAGGGATGGTTGTGCACTCTCAGTTTTAGTACAGACACACGGTGATAAGCAGCGTCCTTGTGCATATTTTTCAGCTGTCCTCGATCCAGTCGCTCGTGCGTTGCCTGGGTGTTTTCGTTCTGTTGCAGCGGCAGCTGTGTCCATACGTCAGAGTGAAGGGATAGTCTTGTCACATAGATTGCTTGTGTTAGTACCCCATGCAGTTGACGCCCTTTTGAACCAAACTAAAACGCAGCATTTAACTAGTGCTCGTTTGACAGGATATGAATTGACACTTTTGGCCCCTCATATCACTTTGAAAAGATGTTCAACTCTTAATCCAGCTACTCTGTTGCCGTATCCAGCTACTCAATCCCAGTCACAAGAGTCTCATGACTGTATATTCCTTACTGAGGAACAGACAAAGGGTCGTGTTGACCTACAAGATACGCCCCTCTCAAATGTTGATGGAGAATTATGGGTTGATGGGTCTTGTTTGCGATTACCAGATGGCACGACATCAGCTGCATATGCAATCACAACGCTTCAGACGGTAGTTGAGACAGCTCGCATTCCACAGAAGTCAGCTCAGGCAGCTGAGCTGATAGCATTGACGAGGGCGTGTGAACTTAGTACTGACTTGTCTGTCAACATCTATACCGATAGCCGCTATGCCTTTGGAGTGGCTCACGATTTTGGGTTACTCTGGAAGGAAAGAGGCTTTCTTACATCACATGGGACGCAAATAGTGCATGGAGAATTGGTGCATAATCTCCTGACTGCCTTGACATATCCGAAGAAAATAGCGATTGTTAAGTGTAGCGCACACAAGAAAGTGACTGATAAAATAGGACAGGGTAATGCCTTCGCAGATCGCATAGCCCGCGAAACTGCAATGCAGCGAAGCACCACATCTATGTATGTGGTGAAGTCACAGGCTGAACGTTGGCATGATGCTAGGCAGGAAGTGCTTGATATGCAGCGATCTGCCTCTGCAGAAGAATTTGAGCAATGGTCTAGGGAGGGAACATTGGATGATGAGGGCTGTTGGAGGAATAAAGACATGACTAAATGGAGACTGCCCACAGCCTATTTACATCCTATGATTCATATGGCACATGGGCCGGCACATGTTGGAGCATCCTCAATAACGAAGTTGCTTACGCAAGTTTGGGAGCATCCGGAAATTGCCGGCATAGCTAAAAAGATAGTGCAGTCCTGCTTGATTTGTCTTCAGTACAATCCTGGAAAAGGGACACGAACTCCAACAGGAGGGTTTGCTACACCAACTGCACCTTTTGAGGTTCTGCAAATGGATTACATCCAGCTTGAACGCTGTAATAATCTAAAGTATGTTCTAGTGGTGGTATGTGCCTTTAGTAAGTGGATAGAGGCATACCCTACGAAAGATAATACAGCTCTTACTACAGCGAAGGTGCTTTTAAAGGAGTTCTTCCCTAGATTTGGTGTTTGCAAACTTTTGTGGAGTGACAACGGACCCCATTTCATTGGGCAAGTTGTTGAGTATGTCTTGAAAGGATTGGGAATTAAGCAGAAGTTTCATGCTGCCTTCCACCCACAATCAGCAGGGCTAGTGGAACGATACAATTCTACCCTCAAACTTAAGTTGGCTAAAATCCAGGCTTCCACATCTCTGAAATGGCCTGATGCACTACCCTTGGCATTGCTGTCCATTAGATCAGTGCCACATACACGATCTGGCCTTACACCGTATGAGGTGGTATTTGGAAGGCCTATGAATATTTGGGGAATTCCTAAGCCACGCCCCATACATGATGTACCTTGTGTCTTGATGAGTGACTACCTGTCACAGTTGACTGACAGCTTGCTTTCTATTCATCAACAGGTTCGAGAAGCTCTTCCTGACAGGTCGCAGGGTGATGGTCATGATCTTCGGCCCGGTGACCACGTCATGGTCAAGGTCTTCCAGAGGTCGAACAGCCTAGAGCCCAGGTGGAAAGGCCCTGAGCAGGTGCTCCTGGCCACGAGAACTGCAGTCCGAGTGACCAATCGGAAGAATTGGGTCCATTCAACGCACTGCAGAAAAGTGCCGTCTGCCCTGGTGGAACCTGCTGCGCTCGCCGACTATCGACAGATTCTGGACACCGAGAGAGGCCAAGCCACGTCACCTGAGGAACCTGAGGAAGTCTTCCCGGACCACACGATCCCTGGTACATCTCGATATCAGCTGCGACCCCGGAGAGAAACTGCATTGCTGAAAGAGACTGGTTGAGCAACCGTCCTGGGTTAGTGAGAGACTGAGCTGAAGAGGGGGGGGATCTTTTGCTTAGTGACACCCATCTTAACCCTCAGTGAAGAAACCAACGGCTGCCCAGGACTTTAGAGCTCCATCTGCTTTGTTGTTTCAGCATCAAGATGACCATGCCTATGAAAGAGACATCGACTGCTGCGAGAATCTGCGATAAGAAAATTATGTGCATTGTTGGGTTTACTGTCAGTGTGATCATTATGGCAGTAATAACTTGGGTTGTAGAGGAAGTGGCTCCTGTTCGACGAATACTTACTGCTACTACTCCAGCACCTATTGAACACCACTACTTTACTCTCCCTTATCATGAGCAGAAGCATAGACAGTCCTATCTGAACAACACGTTCATCCAGATGTTGCACCACACACATAATGCTACGAACATTACCGACTGTTGGGTGTGTGGAATGATGCCTGCTCATCAGAAAAAGGGAGGAACACCTTTCATTCCTCTGCCATTTTCACACAATGGTTCTTGTAGGGCTTGGTTTGCGCTGCTCTGGGCTACCCATGTTGCTAATATTACTAAATATGATGTAGGAAGACTAAACTACCAGTTGAATAAAGTGTGCTATCCTGATGAAGAAGGAGATCCACAGGCCAAAGGAACTGTATGGGAAATGGAGGAGTATCGCCGAGGAAATTCCTCTACACACTATATTTTCCCAAATACTCGAACTGCTAAGGGTAATGGACCTTTTGTTATAGCTGTTACTAGAGCTCGTGCAGACTTGTGTGTGAACAGTGTTGGTAGTATTCCCGTGGGAAAAGCGACTGTACTCTGGTTTTAAATATTACCGGAGTAAATAACAGCAGTTTTACGTCATCGCATAATACCTACTTTATATGTGGGAATAAGGGATATTACAATTTACCCATTGGCTGGTCCGGTACTTGTTTTGTGTCCTTTTTGTTACCACCTGTGTTTCTGGCACCTGCATCATATCACAAGGACTATAAACTGTTTAATGACATTTCCAAAAACAGATTTAAGAGGACAACAAATCATGATGAGGTGGATCAGACTGATACTACACTGCAGCAATATGTTGATTTTAATTTGGGACTGTTCTTCTTTGTTGGTGCTGCCTTAAACAGCCGGAAGATCCGACGTTTGACACGTGTTGTAGAGGCTGTAACCAATCAAACAGCTATGGCACTTGGAAACATCACAGAAGAACTACAGATTGCGAGGATTGTGGCACTCCAAAACCGTATGGTCTTGGACGTAGTCCTGGCCGATCGAGGTGGTGCATGTCGCATCATCGGGAGCAGTTGCTGCGTCTATATTCCTGATCATGCCCCTTCAGTTTTTGATGCGATCTCTAAACTGCATAAAATCGCTGCTGAGATTCACCCCGATACCGGAACATGGACTTTAGCCGGTTGGCTATGGACACTATTTACTACCTGGGGCTGGAAACTGTTGACAATATTATGTATATTATTTGCAATCCTGCTGACATGCTGCCTATGTATACAATGTGGTCCAATGCTTTGCTCCCTCTGTATTACTGCTTGTATACCTGCCAGATGTAATGTTAAGAAAGTGAATGCCCAACGTGTATTAGATCAAGAAGTTAATGAAATGATGAAAATTGACATACAAGATGTTTTTATTGTTCCTTCTAGATTATATATGTCTTCAGCTAATGCTAAAAGGGTCGTCTGTGGAAGTTTGGCAGAGATCACTGTTAGCATGAGCAGAAGCCATTTTGTTTTTGGCAGCCGTTTTAGTTGACCATGTGCTCGCCATGTGCTCCTTCTGTCTTCGCTGTTGCCTACCCTTGTGCTTTACTAGAATAACTATCTATAGTTAGCTCCTGTAACACTGCACATGCTCAGAAAAGTCTGTAGCTGCTCATGCACCTGTCTTAGTCTGTAAATGTCAGGCTGCTCTAACTGATGTCAGCAACTTCATTCTCCTCCTACTTTGTTGACTGAGCATTTTCTGTATGTCCATACATGTGAATAGCTATTCTTGTGTGTGCTTGTACCGCCTCCTTTTGAGCTCTTGAGTGGGTGGAAGAGGTGTGGCGCCGCGGCCAGGGCGACTGACGCTGGAATCTGGGGCTCACGGTTCGATCCCCGGCACCGGCGGCAGGTCAGCCCAGCACCATGTGACTCTGGGCAATAGCTTGCTTAATCTTCCCGACGGCCCCCAGCGCCGGGATGCCTTCGGGTAGCTGTTCGCGCTTTACAAATACTGGATTTACATTTTTTTTAAATTTTTTTTTATAAAAGACCCCCAGTTTCTGTGCTCCTTGTGCTACCTCATACACTGCCTGAGGGTTTTGTATAGATGAAGTTCCACTCATGAGGTTTAATAAACTGTTGTTTTGATATTCCAGCTTCTGTGCCAATCTCTATTTATTGGTCTGAGGACTAGAGCGCAAAGAAGGGCGAACCCCTAGCATCGGTAGGCCTTGGTGAGGTCTACTTCTACAACGTGACCTTAACTCTGCAGCTGCAAGGACCAGGCGACGCTGAGGACGACCAGGACCTGGATACGAGCTGTCCCACGAAGGATGTCGAGTTCTGAGGGGTCGGTGTCCGGCGGGAGCACCAACAAGCCTTGGCAAATGCAACCCACGCAGGAAGTCAAGAAGGTGCACGGTTGTGACCAGCAAGGTCCAGGAGACTCACCACAAGCAGGGGAGTCAGGGCAGGCCCCGAGCAATCAGGGGAGCCCAAAAGAAACAAGTGTGACCCTCAAGTGGACCCACATGCCGGAGGCACTGGAGTCGCGAGAGGACCTCAAGCAGCTCACCAAAAGTTGCAGGCCACGATGCACATGATGCGGTGTGGCTGAAGATTCTGGTCACTGGAGGTGCTCGAGGTTGGGGCTACTTGCAGCCCGAAGATCTTCTTGCAAAGATGTCAACAAGCCTTTGCAACTGGAAAGGGACGCGATACCCAGGGGTTTGGTTATTGCAACCCCCACAAGGACTACTGGCCTCAAACTTGGTGAGCTGAGGAAAACCACCACCTGTGTTGCAGAGCCCACGGAGTCGGGAGGAGCTTGGGATCTGCAGACCGGTCGTCTTCGTTGCGGTGCCTGCGAATGCAGGGGAGTGACTCCTTCACTCCAAGGGAGATTACTTAGGTTGTCCTTGATGCTTCACAGGCCTTGGTAGGATCCTGTATGATGCACAGGCACAGACGATGCAGCAGACTGGAAGAGAGACAAAGTCAGGCCCAAACAAAGTCCAGAGTGCCCAGACGGTAGAAGTGCAGTGATTTCAGGTCTGAATCTTATCCCAGGACGAATCCAGGGACCTACACCCAGGTAAGCCCTTAGACCCCTAAGGAAAGGGTTGGGATGATTCAGGGGACCCTCCCAGGAGAGGGTCTGGACAGGGGGAGGTTACTCCCATGTCCTTTGTCCAGTTTCGCGCCGGAGCGGGAGCCAACGGCTCCCAGGACTGGTTTGAACTGGACTATGCACAGGGACACCAAATGTGGCCCTCATGCAGACTTTCAGGCGCTGACAAGTGCACCCACCCAGCCCTAATACACTAAATCCTGTCTGGGAGGTGGTCGCACCTCCCTGTGACAGGATACCTATTGTTCTGCCTTCCCCTGCTCGAGCTTGGCTCAGCAGCAGGAGGGCAGAAATGTGTCTCTGGTCGGCAGCAACCATTTTGTGCTGTCCGGGACTAGAAGGGTGGTACCAGGAACACTGAGAGCCTAACGGAGGGCTCTCCCGGTGCTTGGAATCATACCTCCCACACCGTTTACGGAGTGGGGGTATGATTCCAACATGTTTGATACCAAACATGATAGGATTCGTTGCAGCTGTTTTTGAGATGGTCATTGCGCAATTACGCGATGCCCCTCTATATAGTATATGGCTGCTTCACTGACAACCCGGGAGAATGGACTCTGTAGGCTGCAGGGGTGCCCTACTCCTGCAGGGGCACCCTCTCACTTAGAACCAAGCACCCTGCCCTCAGGATTGTAAAGGCCTGCTATAGGGGGTGACTTATAGGTTTTAAGTGCAGTGACCCTTAGATATAGTAAACCTATATCTTTAGTAAGTGGTGCATGCACCAACTTACACAGGCTGCAATGGCAGGCCTGTAGTTTCATTTTGAATGGCCTCTCATGGTTGGCATAATGCATGCTTCAGCCCACAGAGGCTTCAGACTCTCAGATTTTCTAGCACAAGTGAGATATACCTATAAATATATAAGTAAACACATGAGAAAAAAGTGGAGGAGACTGTATGGGGAGGAGGGTGGGTCGCATGTGAATCCATGAAAGATACCAATACTGGAGAACCACAGTTACAGGTTAGTAACTTATTTTCTTCTCCAGTATTGAATTTTTTATAGATTCACATGCTTGAATCAGAATAGTTACCAGTGAACATTATAGTAAAAATACATGCATATCCCATATACATAATTATAGTATAATGGAAGGTGGAAAGAAAAGAGGCTCGCCTTATTGGAACAGACGACGTAGAAATGCTTGTCTTACAGTTGCATCCAAGTTTTCTGCGGCATGAAGGCAATAATGCAGAGTAAAAGTGTGCCTGTTGGACCAGGTTGCTGCTTGGAAAATCTGTTGAATGGGCACACCAACAAAGAGAGCTGTTGATGTGGAGACAGCTCTGGTAGTTTTGGCCTTAACTATAGCAGATAACGGTTTTCCTGCTTGTCAATGGTAAAATTATATGGCTGAAGCAATCCATCTTGCTATAGTCTGCTTCGAAATAGGAAATCCTTTCCTGAGGTCTCCATAGGTTACAAATAGTTGGCCTGCCTTGCGTATGCTGCTAGTTCTGTGCATATAGAATTTGAGACATCTCTTGTCATCTAATGAATGTAAGGATTTTTCCGCTTGTGTTTGCGGATTGGGAAAAAAATTCTTTAAAATGACAGGTTAATTTAAATGAAAGTCAGAGGGGACTTTAGGGATAAATTTGAGATTAGTCCGGAGAATTAACAGTCAGTCTTGAACTGTAGGAAAGGTTGTCTCATTGTGAATGCTTGTATGTCGCTTACTCACTTAGCCAAAGTAAGCGCTAGGAGAAGTGCTGTTTTCCAAGAAATTTATTTTAGTTCTGCCTTATGAATGGGCTCAAACGGGTGTCTCATTAATTGTGACAGTACAAAGTTGAGATGCCAAGGATGAGAAGGTAGTTTCACTGGAGGAAACAGTCGGAACAATCCTTTAATAAACTGTTTTATTAGTCTTGAAGACCATAAAGATGGAGAGTGACTGGTTCGACGAAACCTGGAGATTGTGCCAGATGGACCTTGATGGAAGAGTGAGATAAACCAGATTTTGCTAGGTGAAGTAGATACGGAAGTAACTGTTATGGTGATGAATTAAAAGGATGGATTTCTGAGTTGGTACACCAGATACAAAACCTCTTCCACTTAAGTATGTATGTTTTGTTTGTGGTCTGCCCTCTGGCACTGGCAAGGAGCTCTCGACAGAGATATCTAGGTTGGCAAACTCATGGAACTTAGGAGCCGGGCCGACAATTGAAGAGATGGCAGGTTGGGATGACAGATCTGGCCTTGCTTCATTGTTAATAGGCTCGGTATTGGTTACAATTGAATGGGTTTCTGCTCTGTGAGGAGGAGAGGTTCCGTAAACCAGAACTGGCGGGGCCATCTAGGAGCTAGGAGAAGAATTCAACAGGGCTCCTTCTTCATTTTCTGAGCACTCTTGGGATTAATGGAATTGGGGAACAGGCGTATGCATAAATGTTTGACCATTTGATCAAAAATGCCTTCCTTCCCCCCACGACCCTTTTTAGGGCTGCCAACTGGCGAAGTACTGGCATTTGCAGTTCTCGCTGGTTGCAAACAGATCCAGTTTTGGTTTGCCCCAGAGATGGAAAAGGTGGTCTAGAGTTGGTTGATGTAATTCCCATTCGTGGCATGCTGAGCTGATCCTGCTTAGCGAGTCTGCAAGCATGTTGGATATGCAGGGTACATGTTCTGCTCTGAGGGTTATGTTGTGTTGAATAGCCCAGGTCCATATTTGTTGTGCTTGGAGGGATAGTTCCGTCTATCGTGTTCCGCCCTGTTTGTTTAAGTAGTGCATACTTGTTGTAATGTCAGTTCGGATGAGAACTGACACTCCTGCGATCTTTGAGAAGAAGGATTTTAGGGCGAGTGAAATGGTTTTCAGCTCTAGAAGGTTGATATAGAGAGTTGTTTGATGGGCGTTCCATCTGCCTCTGACCGTCAAGTCAGAAAGATGAGCCCCCAACCCTCAAAAGAGGCATCTGTGGTTATCACATTCTGGAATGCCTGTCAGGAAGGAGAGGTTGTTGGAGATGTTGGGTATGTGTGACCACCACTGCATGGCTTGCTTCATCTAGGGTGTGATCTGAATGATATTGTCGACAAGCCGGTGGTTTGCAGCCACTGGCGGTCCAATTCCTCCTGTAGTGGTCTCATCTGCAGATGGCAATTTGGTATCTGGGGAATGCAAGAAGAAAACATCCCCAGAGAAGACTTGCAGATTCAAACAGAAGAGGGCTTTCTTGTAATGAGGCGCTGTGCTAGGTTGTGAAACCTTTCCTGCCTCTCTAGCGAGGCGAAGGCCTTTGCCTGCAGTGTGTCGATTGTTGCTCCCAGAAATATAATGGTGGTTGTACGCATCAGGTGTGATTTTTGGCGGTTGAGTGACAGGCCCAATGATCGGAAAAGCGATAGACATGTATTTGAGTGTTTGTTTGCTTGCGTTGATGTGCTTGCTTTTATTAGCCAATCGTCCAAATACGGGAATACTTAGATTCCCGATTGCCTTCGATGTGGTGCCACTGGAGCTAATACCTTGGTGAAAACTCAAGGCGCTGATCTTGGCCTGAAAGGTAGGACCCTAAATTGATAGTGCGCACCGGCCACTCTGCAGCGTAAGAATTTCCTGTGTATGGGGATATGGAAATAGGCGTCTTGGAGATCCAACGCTGTTATATGATCTCCTTGATTTAAGAGGTGCAGCACATCGTGAAGAGATATCATACGAAAGGATTGCGTCTTCAGGAATTTGTTGAGTTGACGAAGGTCCAAAATGAGGCACCACTCTCCAGATTTCTTCCGGATTAGGAAGAATCATGAATAGAAACCAATTCCTTTCTGAGCCTTCAGTACAACTTAGATTACACCCTTGCGTATCATGATGGCGATCTGAGAAAATAGCTCCTGTAAATGGGAAGGAGGTGGTAAGTTTGGTGGGGTTTGTTGAAACTAGGGTATGCCCTTTGGTGATTTTATTGAGGACCCATCTGTCTGAAGTGATTTGTGACCATTGGTGTAGAAAGTTGGAAATTTTTCCAGCAATAAAATAAATACATTTCATGTCAATCATTTTTCGGTATAAACAGGCAGGAAACGGAGAGGAGGGTGGGTCAGTGAGGAATCCACAGGCAGATACTGTATCCACCTGAAAAAGTGTTACCGAAGGTAAGTAACTTGTTCTTCTGATGGATATATCTGCCTGTGGATTCCTTACCTTTTTAATTGAATCTCCAAGCAGACCCGCTTCTAGCGGAGGGTGCATGCCAATCTATACTAAAAAATCCTGCAGCACAGAACGTGCAAAATGGCTGTCCCTCCTCACCTCTGAGTCTAAGCAATAGTGCTTCGCAAAAGTGTGGAGGGAGGCCCAAGTTGTCGCCTTGCAGATGTCTACAACAGGGACACCTCTAGCTAAAACCGAAGAAGACGACTTGGCTCTGGTGGAATGAGCTCGAATACCTTCAGGAGGCTCCTTCTTCGCCAAGGCATAGTAGATCTTGATGCAGAGGATGATCCACCTGGACAGCGTTCTTTTGTGGACAGCCTTGCCCACATATCCGAGGAAAAGTTGGTCATCCAACCTGAAGTCCTTAGTCCTGTCCAGGTAGAAGCTGACTGCCCTCTTAGTGTCCAGGCGGTGAAGTCTCTCCTCCTCCTTAGAAGGGTGAGGGGGAGGATAGAAAGTGGGTAAAGGGATGGATTGCCCTAGGTGGAAAGGAGTAACCACCTTAGGCAGGAAAGCAGCTCTGGTCCTAAGAACCATCTTATCCTCATGAAATGAGGTAAATGGAGGCTTGGAGCTAAGACCCTGCAGCTCATTCACCCTCCTAGCGGAAGTGATTGCAATCAGAAATATTGTCTTAAAAGCCAAGAACCTTAAGGGACAACTATGTAATGGTTCAAAGAGAGACCCCATTGAGAAAGTGAGAACCAAATTCAAATCCCACTGAGGCATTATAAAGGGATTGGGAGGAAACCTATTGGTGAGATCCTTAATGAATCTCATAACTATGGGAGATTTAAATAAAGAGGGTTGATCTGGTAAACGGAGAAAAGCCGACAAGGCAGACAAGTAGCCTTTAACAGTAGCTATTGTACAACCCTGTTGAGCCAGAGAAAGAGAGAAACTCAGAATATCAGACAAATGGGCTTGCAAAGGATCAACCGATCTCTCTCCACACCATTTAACAAACGTGGCCCACCTACCAGAATAGACAGATTTGGTGGAGTGTCTTCTAGCCGATAAAATAACATCCACTACATCCGGCGGGAGAGAGAAAGAGCTCAGGGTGCCTTGTTCAATCTCCATATTTTAGAAAATAGTGGTTCGGAAATGGCCAAAGAAGGTCCAGAGTAGGTAGTCTCCGTAAAGGGGACAAGGTACCAAAGTCGTAATAGATAATTAATATCTCAGGGAGCGATAAGTAATATGCACAGGGACATGTAAGTCAAAATAACGTATGTTATTTATTTTTAAAGGAATTTTTCAGGAATCAGGTGCTCACATAAATAAGTGACAAAAAGCGTGACGTGAAAAAGTGAGGGTGACTTTTTAAAACAAACATCGCATTGACAACATATATGGGAACGCCTCAAGAATTTTATACAGAGTGTAAGGAGTTCTTGTTGTAGGGGGTCGACGGCGTTTCGATCTCAGTTATTCGAGATCATCTTCAGGACACAGTAATAGTGAGCAAACTGAATCTAAAAAAAGGGGATATACATATGTAATAGTAGGGTCCCTGGTATTCATATATATATATAGACTAATTGCATAAATCTTAATTAGTGAATATTGGTGCTCCCAGTGAAGAGTAGGGCGAGGTGGAACCTCCTAATTGTACATAACAAATTATCTGTCAATCCTGTCTAAAACAGGAGAATCATTATTTCACCTTTACCGGAATCGTGTGAAATGTTAATTAATTAAACAACATAGCAGCTGATGTACCACGAATAGGATGTAAGGGGACATCCATGTGAAAAACAATTGTGCGCGCAAGTAATTAATAATAGAAAGGTGCGCAACAAGGGATGAAAAAAGGAATATTATGCGTGAATCAATTAAGCGCGTGAAAAATTGCAGACAAGATTGTACCAGAAAGTTAAGTATGAGACTGATGGAGCTTAGATTTCACCTAGATTATGCATTGCTCTGTTTTAAGTTTTGGACAGACTGCATTTCAAACAAGCATTGGAAATGCAATAGGTCTCGCATTTGCTTAAGTTAGAGCTATTGGCGTTGTAAATGGCGTTGTAAATGACTATGTCTTTTATCCATGTGTTATGGAGTGTATGTGGTGTGTAGTGAAGTTCCCGGTTTCAGATTTACTTGTGGAGCTGTGCAGTGTTTGAGGAGGGAGTGGGGTTGCGGTAACAGCAGATGTGCTCGCCAGCTAAAGCGCTTGGAGTTGGCTTGCTCTGCCTACAGCATTATGCTTTCTTGTTTAAGCATTACTAGTTACGTAAAACCATACACAAGATACCGGGCACTACAGACCCCTTCCAAAATGAGCGCCTAGGTTAACTATATATGTCAGTGCCACTGTAAATATACCACAAGTTAAGTGTGCTCCGAGGCGGGGGTGGGGGACTGAAGCAAGGAGAGGCTCCCAGAGCGGCCATTACGAGAGTGCAAGCCACAAAAAAAAATCAATAAGCCTCGCAGAGCGAGGAGCACATGCGCGCTCTAGCGCTAGTTCTGCGAGACCCAAAAAAAGGTGTGTCTAACATAGCACTGACTGGCAGTACTGTGGCTTGACGGTGCAGTACCACCCTGAACTATAACAAACTGAATGGCACGAGTTTATTTTATTGATCGGGGGAGGGGACACTGAGTCAGGTTCTAATGGAAGAGAACTAGCGGCGTACAGGCAACAGCCATCTGCAGCAAGCACACGAAGCAACTGAGCTATCTAACAGAAGTTAAAGCTCTTTGTGTATATTGAGTTGACCCCTCGTGAAAAGTACTCTGTTCAAACCCACTAATTGCTGTTAAAAGTGCAGTTTACAGACATGGTGACATGAGCTCATATGCGAAGACTGAGGGGAGAAATTATAAATCACGATGAATATATGGATAGGCAATGTTCAGAATAAGCAACATTTTAATTAATAAAAAAGGAAGGGTGTTTGGTCGCGATTTTCAGCTGGAATGCATGCAGGTTAGCAAGAATGCTATGTGAAACAAGCATTGGCATAGCCAATAGGTCTCGCCTTTGGGACCTTATAAGTGTTTAGCCAGAGATATTGACTTTGCCTATGTCTTTGGGCTGTGCTGTACAGAAGTCTGCAGCATGCTGAAAAGTTATAATAAAGAAGTGTCAGAAGCATTTTTGTTACCTTATATATGACCAAGGAAGCATTATGTACAACTGAACGAATATATTAAAAAAGTATTAACAATAAATAATATCTTGATTTTTTTTGTCCTTTCAATGCTGGCAACTTTTATCTCCCTGAGAAAGGATGTGAGAGGCCCTTTTAGGAAGGGAACGATGGAAATGTGAGAGGGAAACAGTATAGAAGAAAAGTATGTGTGAGGGGAAGGAGAGAAATGTTTTGGGGTTTGGAGAGAAGGCGTGCAAGGGTGTCAGGGGGACTGAATCAGGGAAAAGGTGGGAAGTGCAGGAGGACAAAGGTAGATAAGAGAATGGGGAGCACGTGAATGAAAAGGGAGGCTGAGGCTACAAAGGGAAATGAGGGTAAGTGATTGAGAAAAAAGAACGAGGAACATGGCACTGCACTAAGGAGCATGGCACTGCACGGCACCCTGCACTGCTGCATCTAGGGGCTGCTGGCCCTGCTGCACGGCTGCTCCGGCGGCACGGAAGGTGAGTGTGAGCCGGAGGGGGTGCATGTCAGTTCATCCAAGTACTTTGATTTGCAGGGGAGGGATGTGTAGGAGGAGGGAGAGGGGCCAGAAGGGTGAAAGGGAGGGATGGGGAAGAGGAGTGTTAGGCAGGAAGTGTGTGTGGGCCAGGGAATGTGGGAGAGTAAGTTTGACAAGTCAAAGGATGAGTATTGGGGCAGAAAAACAAAAGGGAAATGAAGCGGGAGTGAAGTGTGAGTGAAAATGAGAAGGCTGTTAGTGCAAGAAGTGCGCTGCTAGGGCTTGTATGAGAAGCAGGAGGTGTGAGAAAAGGTGTGAGGGGGAAAGTGAATGCGTGGGATCTGCGAAGGCTTTGTGTGAAAGGGAACTGTTGACATAGGTCACAGGAGGATTTACCAGTGTCTGCTTGGGCAGTGAGTGAGCGATCTGGTAAGAGGACAGTGGGAATGAGTGTGAAGGATCTGGTATGAACATGAGGGTGAAGCAAGTCTCTAATGATGGGACACTGAATGATGGTACAGTGAGTGATCTGGTACAACGGCAGTAGGAATCTGGTAACCGGACTGTGAGAGTAAATGTGAGGTTCCCAGTGAGAGGAAAGCGAGTTTGAGTGGTTTTTTATGAACGGGTGGAGAGAGTGAGTCATGGTGACGAGACAGGGAGCGAGTGAGGAATCTGGCGATTGGCTGGGAAGATGCAAGGAATCTGGTAAGAGGACAACGAGAGCTACTGCAAGGGGTCTGTTATGAGGGCAGTAAATTCGAGTGATCTTCTATCTTGACATTGAAAGTTCGAGTTCGGGTGAGTGGGCACGAGTGCTTATTGTGATGTAAAAAATACAGTGAAAATGAGGGATCTCAGAGTACACTGAGTGAGAGATGTGGGAGTTGTGACGCGAGAAAATTGAGCTATTTGGCAAACACAGTGATAGGGCTGAATTTAAACAAGCCCCGCCAGGGGCGCTCAGCATCCTGTGGTTCTGGGCAAATAACTTCATCTGCCCGTGCCTAACAAATATGAATGTGCTCGTGTAAAGCGCTATAAAACCTTCGGGCCGAGCTCGCGCTGTATAAATCTGCAAAAACACAGAAAAAGTGTGGGCGACTTACATGAGCAGATCTGAGCGCGCGCAGAGGAGGCGCCTTCGTACAGAAGGGACATATTAATACAGCTGAGCAGAAGCGCTGTGTATCAAACCGTGGAACACAGCACGAATCCCCCTGCGCAGGTATACCGAGGTGTCCTTCTAATACTCTGCACTAATAAAGCGGGCAAGAGAAACAAGCGCGCGCGCCTCGCGCTGAAAGTTTAAAAAAAAAAAAAGCGTGCAGGCTGCAGCAGTAGGGACGTCAGAGAGGGAGAGAGAGGCAGAGGGGTGCACCCGCGAGTGGTGTGCGCGCGCTTGGAAGAGCAGTCTGCTCATTTTCAAGCACTGCACTCGTGCTTGTGGCGCGCCCCTGCTCGCTCCCGCAAGGTGGATGCCGCCACAAGCACGAGTGTGTGCTTGAAAATGACCAGAGTGACGGCTAAAGGTCCTCCTATGCAGCGCATGCGCGACCTAAAAAATCACATGCTTACAAACAGACCCAGACAGGCAGCAAAGGCATGCGCTGAGTCTGCAGTGGCGCCTAAAAGCCGCTGCTGTACCAACCTTGCAGCTGTGCGGACAGGGACTCCTGGTGCTGCTGGTACTTGGCTGCCACCGCCTCCGCCTTCTTCAGCTGGTTTCGGAAGTCGTCGTAGAGCATGGCCCCGTAGATGAAGCCCATCGCCACGGTGAGCAGCAGCAGGACCTGGAAAACCCTCCGCTGCCTGCGGGAGCAGAACCTGTTCCCCATCGTCTCTCTCATAGGGCTCGCTGGGGCGGGGGGGGGGCGGCTGCGGGGCTCACACACACTAAAAAGGGTGAATCCGCAGCGTGCGAGGAAGCCCCCCGTTCAGTAAAAAAACAAAAAACAAAGAGCGTGGTGTCCCTGAAGTGGACGCAGCGAAAATATAAATAAATAAAGTGAGCGCGGTCTCCCTAGCGGGCGCCGCGCTCATTAAAGTAATAAAAAAGTATATCGCGTTGACCCCTCGTGAAAAGTATAACAAAAAATATGCCTGCCTGTAGGTGTCCTTAAAGGTGCGTAGGTATCGGCACAAGCCCCAAGCCGTGTACGTGTCCTTAACTTCAGTGCGTAGGTATCGGCACAAGTCCCAATAAACGTATAATAACAATTATAATTAGTTAAACGTAACACAATAGTAAACGCAAAACCCACATACCAGTTAAGGTGGAAAAAAAAAAAAAAACATTATTAGTTAAACGCAATCCAATACTAAACGAACAACCCACATGCAAGTAATGGTTAAAATAAAAAGTCCCGACCCAGTAATTGTAAAACACACTTTGTCACACCGCCAGTAAAAGATCCAGCCCGGGTGGGCGGGCCAAAAGAGGACAGGGCGGTAACCAGGAGGGACTAAAAAGCCTCAGTCACAATGAAAAGCCACCGTTTACCATAACCAATGACGCAAAATGATGCAAGCCAATAGAAATAACGGGCGGAGCCGAAACTCCACTTCTCAAAGTGTATTAATTACAAGAAGCCTCGCAGAGCGAGCAGCGCATGCGCGCTGCAACGCCAGGCGAGACCTAAAAATTGCACGCAGAATTTTGGTGCAAGTGAAAACACATGACACATGAATGAGGCCTGGTCAAGATGCTTTCAGTCTAAAGTGCTTTCATGTAACAACATGCTCAATTAATTAAACAGCCATGGTTAATGTGATTTATTTTTGATTTAACCTCACTATAGAATGTACATCTAATTTAGAAAATGTGCTTTGAACTTTCAAAGAGCATATAATTGTGCTGAATTAACACGCATTTTACGGTGTAGAAAAAGGCTGAAATACACAGCTCAGTGGCAGGCCTACTGCGGCCTTTAGCCTTGGAGATAACAGAGGAATGTTTGCTCTCTGGTTCCTCCCGTCTCCTTTCAATAAAAAGACCTTTATTCATCTGTTTCCGTCCCTTCATGAAGGCATGTTGCAAACTTTTATCAGTTACAGTTTTGTTTAAACAAAGCTTGCTTCATTTAATAAAATGGAGTGAAAAGTGCAAAGCACCCATTTTTCTTATAATATGCATTTTCTGTTTCCGCATAATTAATGCTTTTGGTGCAAAAATGTCAGGATGTTAGTCATCTAATACAAGACTCAAATGTGATACAAGAATTCGCCTGATTGATGACGTGACCAGTCAGCCCATGGGTGTCGATGTATCCTGAAAATCTGATTGGACAAGCTACGTAGACCAAGTCGCGTGAATCTTTGCTTGAAATATTGGTTGCTAAGCTGAGAGAGGGGGGCTGCTCATATTTTTTTTAGCAGGACACAAGGCAGAACAGACAGTTTTTTAAGGTTCTGCGAAGCCTCAGAGAAGGGTGGGGTCTATGCCCAGCTTCTGTGTCAGACACAGAGAGAGCAGCTGAGAGGATCAGAACAGGTTTAGATTTAGATGCTAAAACTTTAAATTTCATGCATTGACTAACTGGCTTTGAAAAGATTTATTTGTCTTATGCATTTATTTCTCTTTATGGGAGATTTTTGCCAATTATTAATTATTGATTAACCTTGCAAAACTCACTCTTGAATTATATTTTCCTGAAACTCTTTAAAGAGTTCTGACTGACATTTTATGCCTCATTCCCTTTCCTTTATGAAGTGCTTTGTATGCAATCTATAATATGTTCTGTATTAATTCTATTTTCAATTCTGTAACCTGATTGAAAATTGATTAATGATTTAAGAATCAGAGAAACAACTTTTGACTAGAAAATAAAACCCTTTAAAACTACTCACAACTCTCATTATTGCCTTAAATATTAATTGCATTTGATTTTTCATGTTTATGTAAAGTCTCCTGATGATGATACACGGTGGCCAAAATCCATCCCCTTTAAGCGGTAAACCAGAGGTAAATGATGTTTTGCAATGAGAAATGACCGTGAAATTACCGCTGGATCAAGAGGAAAGGTACAAGACTTACTTAGAGCCGGAAAGAGCCGGGTAAAGTTACAAGAATGAGGTAAATCTGCCGCAGGGGGTATGAAACAATGTAGGTGAACACGGAGAGCTGGGGCTGTTTCCAATAAAGTCGTCCGCTTAGAGAGAACCCATCTAGGAGGGAGGAGTAATGTGGTGTTAATTAAATTAATTGCGGCACGAAGAGGGAGCGTAATACAAGTACGTGCGGGGAGAAGGCACTTGCATGAAAGGGCCTAATTGATCCAATTAAAGGAAAACTGTGCGTGCTGAGGCCACTAGGACTGGCGTGATCTTGTCAGCGCAGCGTGTTGCAGCTGGTCAGGGCTGAAACTACATAGCCGGTATCTGATAGAGAAATTAGTTAAAAGACATGAAGGTCATGAAAAAGAGGAGCGGTGTGCTATGAAAAGCCACGGTGAGGAAAGCACTTACTTGCTTAATCAGGGCTTCGTTAATGTGCCTGAAAGTGGAGAGCTGCGTGTCCTGCTATTTCAAGTGATGCGCTGAGCCGGTTATCTGTTGAGTGAAGGAATGGGGCAATGACTCACTGGAAGGCAGTGCTAAGTATTGCAGTACCCTGCAATACTCCGCTGTTATTTTGACTTACATGTCCCTGTGCATATTACTTATCGCTCCCTGAGATATTAATTATCTATTACGACTCTGGTACCTTGTCCCCTTTACGGAGACTACCTACTCTGGACCTTCTTTGGCCATTACCGAACCACTGTTTTCTAAAATATCTACCCACCCCAGGTTCACATATCGGGGTCCCCTTATTCCTTTACTACTTTTTCAATCTCCAGGCATAAAGGTGCAGGTTCTGGAGGTGGGGGTGTAGAACCGGCCCCTGCGACTGCGAGAGGAGGTCTGCCCTGACAGGGAGATGGAGCAAAGGGTGCAATGAGAGGTAAATAAGGTCTGTGTACCACACACCCCTTGGCCAATCCGGAGCAATCAATATGACTTGGGCCCAGTCTTGGCGAATCTTCCTCACAACACGAGGAATTAAGGGTATGGGAGGAAACACGTAAAGAAGCTGTGAGCCCCAATATAACTGAAATGCGTCCCCCAACGCTCCCCGCATTAGATACTGGAGACTGCAGAACGACGGGCAGTGCACGTTCTCGTGAGTGGCAAACAGGTCCAACTGAGGAAATCCTCACATCCTGAAGATGTGATGGACCACCTCCGGATGGAGACGCCACTTGTGATCGGCTGAGTACTGCCGACAGACTGTCCGCACGCACATTCAGCACTCCGGCCAGATAATTTGCAATCATGCAAATCTGATGGTCCTGAGCCCAGGACCAGTCGCAGAGCCTCTCTGCAGAGACGATCTGACCCTACTCCTCCCCGTTAGTTAATGCACCACATCGCAGTAGTGTTTTCCATCAGGACCTGAATCGACTGACCGCGAAGGGAGGGAAGCAAGGCCTTGAGAGCCAAACGTATCGCCCGCAATTCCAGAAGATTGATGTGATACAATCTTTCCTCTGGAGACCAAAGGCCTTTGACCTCCAGGTCCCCCAGATGAGCTCCCTACCCTAGAGTGGAGGCATCCCTTATCACTGTGGCCAACGGAGGAGGAGATTGAAACAGCTTCCCTTGAGACAGGTTGTCCGTAACACTCCACCATAACAACTCCGCTGCAGTCTCTCTGGAGATTCTGACCACCTCCTTGAGATCTCTGTTGTGTGGAAACCACTGCCTGCGGAGGCACCATTGGAGGGCCCTCATGTGCCAGCGTGCATGGTTCACCAACAGTATGCAGGAAGCAGACGCAAGACCTTCAGGACTGGAACAACTGCTCCATTCTGAAAAAGTGGAATCATAGCCTGGATGTCTTGAATCCTCTGCAATCCTATTGCCCCTATGAACAGGTTGCGCTGAGAGGGCACCAGGCGAGATTTGGGTAAGTTTATCGAAAAAACCAAAGTCGAACAACAGACGCGTTGTTTCTTGCAAATGATGCAGCACCATCTCTGGCGACTTTGCTTTGAGCAGCCAGTCATCCAGATAGGGAAAAACAGGAATCCCTGACCTTCGGAGATGTGCTGCTACCACCACCATCACCTTTGTGAAGACCCCATGTGCGGAATTAAGACCGAGCGGAAAGACCGCAAACTGGTGGTGCTGAGACCCCACCGTAAAACGAAGATACTTCCGATGCAACTCCAGGATGGGAATGTGAAAAAACGCATTGTGCAAATCGATAGACACCATCCGGTATTCCTGCTGCAACACCAGAAGAACCTGAGCCAGGGTCAACATCTTGAACTTCTCCTGCTTGAGGTAAAAATTCAAGCTCCTGAGGTCTAGCATCAGCCTCAAACGACCGTCCTTTTTGGGAATCGGGAAATACCGGGAGTAGCATCCCTGGCCCCTTTCATACTCCGGAACCACCTCTATCGCACTTTTTTGCAGTAAAGATAGAACCTCCTTGTTGTAGTAGCAACAGGTGCTCCTCTGAGCACCAACCCTGGTGAGGGGGGGGAAAGGAGGGGGAAAATCCCGGAAGGAAAGGGCATACCCATTTTCCACAGGATCCAACACTCAGAGATCTGAAGTAACAAACCTCCAATTTCATAGAAAATGGGACACCAGCAGGGTTAGCCGCTCTGGTAAACATACCAAACTTCGCACTTAGGAAGTGCGACAGATCTGTACCTGGAGCCGGAAAGGCTGGAAATCCTGGATCCGGTACCGCCGGTTCAGAGACCGCTCGAGGAGGCAGTCCAATTGGCTCCGGTTGCGGCAACGGACACCCTGGAGCCGGGGGTGAAGTGGCCGGAGGAGAAGGAGTCGTTTCTCTGGGCGTCGGTGAGACTCTCGGATCCGGAAACTGAGCCGGAGTCACCTGAGGAGAAGGGGAAGGAGAGACTTCATCCTTGCGGTGACGTCGGAGAACAGGAGACCCCGACTTCGGTGTTTCATCCTTTGATGACCGACTTCTAGATCCATGGCGCTGCTTCTTTTTATGGACAGCCCAGGAAAAAAACCATTACGTGTCAACGGCTCGGAAAAAAGGGAACTGACGTCAGCACGCTGACGAGGTCTTCTTATAGCTCCGATGACGTCATGCGGAGTTGTGTGCGGAGCCGTTCCATTGTGACATCCTCGTTGACGTCAGAGAGCTATAGAGAAAAGTTTTCGTGGAATTCTGCGCATGGAATAATTAAAAGGAGAGGAATTCACAGGCAGATGTATCCATCAGAATTGTGTTTTTCTGAGGTAAGTACCTTCTTTGAATTTGAAGGCTGGTTGTCTGCCTTAGAAGAAGAGAGGTGTTGTTTTTTCACTGCCTTACTTGTCTTTGGACACAGAAGCTCCACAGATCTTTCTCTCTTTTTTGAGGAGACAGTTTTTAGAGAACTATCAGTGTCCTCATCGGATAGAGGGCATTCTCTGGTCTTACGCTTCTGCAGCCACAGAAGAAGTCTAGCCTCTCTATCCCTCAAGGTTTTTTGCGAAAACGTTCGGCAAATGTTACAGTCTCTCACCTGATGGTCAGGGTGAAGGCGGTAAATGCATTTCTTATGAGGATCATCAGAATGAAGCCTCATTTTACGACAGGATCCGCAATGCCGAAATAAGGTTCTCTTAGCTGTAGACATGATGTCCCAGTGATGAGAGGCTGTTGAGAAGCTGATTGAGGAAAGCAAAAGCGCTGTTTCTGAGAAATATTTCTGTCAGAAAGGCCAGAAATGTAGAAATACTGAAAGAGCTCAGGGAGACTCCCATCACACGACGTGTGGTAGTTTATCTGAGAGTCTGGAGCCTCTGTGGTGAGGGTTCTAAAGGGTGCTTTTGCCAGATTGGTTGAACTTTGGGCCATTTCTAATGACTGACGAGCTATTAAAGTGAATGTCTTTTGCATTAACTTCAATGTAAAAAGTTTTACTTACTGCTTTATATGTACCATGAGGCCCCCACTTCGACGACAGGGAATGATTCAAGCATGTAAATCTATGAAAGATCCAATTCTGGAGAAGGTAACTTTCTAAAAATTGCTTTTCCTAAGTATTCATTCAAAATAAGACTACAACACTGAACTAGACTTTTAATACATTTGAATTACTTTTTTAGCTGGTTTCTGTAAAAAAAATACAGATTAAAGTTCATAAACATTCAGCTACAGTCCTGCCAGTGAAAATAGCTTTGGGAGTGTAGTAACTGGAGGAATATACCAACTTTAATTTTGCACGTGTTCCACTTTTAAATATCAGCCACCCTACTTTATGATCAACAAGGTGGATTTAGGGGTGACTTATTTATATTTAAAGTAGTAACATGCGACAATGTCTCAAAGGGAACAATGGAGGTGATGTGATTCAAGGAGTAAATTAATTACAATACAACCATTAAATAATGACAAATAGTCCCAGGAACACGAATGAATGCAATTATATTGTCATCAAAGACAAACAAATTAGACTTCGCAAATCAAAATGCTGCTTCAACCATGCTTTAAAGTTGTGTATTAAGTGAAAAGGTGAACACTTAGTGCTCAAGAAGAAATATTAAAACGGCGCAAGTGAAACATGTGGAAGAAATAAAGAGTGCTACAGCTTATTGGACAAGAATTCAAAAAGAAATTATGCATGAATAAATAAATTTATGGAAGAATTTATAAAAAATCATGTCATAATTCAAAGTCCAAATTTACCTTGTGCAAGTCAGCGGCGTTTCGACCTTCATGACTGGAGGTCATCATCAGGACATAAACAACACAACGTTGGGTGATAGCTGCCTGGAGGGTTTTCATAGGTATGTGGGGGGATTACGTCAACTGGGCAACCCTGAAGCAGTACCCAAGGAAGGCGCACTGAAATCGGACAGCTTTGCCACTAGATCCCTCTGATGGGACCAGAGGTCTTGGAAGTCCAAAATGCTTTGAGAATCCACATGCTGGGGCAGCAGTCACTTGCTAACATCCACAAGGGTACGGCCGTCCTTGGAAGGACAATTCCAAAGGGTTCCAAGCCCCAAGGTGGGCTGGAAGAGGGGCTCCCCCCAGAGAGGGGTGGGAGTATATAGATAAAAACAGCTGGGTTCAGGGTCCTAGCAGGGTGCTATCAGAGGGACCTAGTGGCAAAGGTGTCCGATTTCAGTGCGCCTTCCTTGGATACAGCTTCAGGGTTGCCCAGCTGATGGAATCCCCCTATGTATCTATGAAAACCCTCTAGGCAGCTATCACCCAATGTTGTGTTGTTTATGTCTTGATGATGATCTCTAGTCATGAAGGTCTAAATGCCGTAGATTTCACAAGGTAACTTTGGACTTTGAATTATGACATGATTGTTTATACATTATTCCATAAATGTATCGATTCATGCATAACTTCTTTTTGAATTCTTGTCCAATACGCTGTAGCACTCTTTATTTCTTCCACCTGTTTCACTTGCGCCCTTTTAATATTTCTTCACGAGCACAAAGTGTTCACCTTTTCACTAAATACACAACTTTAAAGAATAGTTGAAGCTGCATTTTGACTTGCGAAGTCCAATTTGTATGTTTTTGCTGACAATATAATTGCATTCAATCGTGTTCCTGGGACTATCTGTCATTATTTAATGTTTGTATAGTAATTAATTTACTCCTCGAATCACATCCCCTCATTGATTCCGTTGAGACATTGTCGCATGTTACTACATTTACCCAGGTCCTACTGGGACTACGGGTGTCTCTTGTGGTTCTTAATAATTTATAATATTTAAGATTTACCCGCCTGTCAAAAAGGGTTGTTTTGACTTTTGCCAGCAGCTTTTTTGGCTACAGCATTCAGGCTGCACATGGTATGCCTGAAACCATGTTTTACAGGCCCACTCTGTGGATGGCACAATGGGTGACACGGCCCACAGGTGGCATTTAACTTCCAAACCCTGGGTACATTCCTACACCATATACCAGGGAGTTATAGGCAAGTTATAGGTCAATCAGGGAATAAGCCGAGATTGCCGAGCCCATTGCTGTGCTGGATTAAGATCTGAACCAGGGAGGATCTAAGGCTTAACAGACTGACTCTTTCGGACTGCCTGTCTCTTGACTATGAGCATAGAATCACCTGGATAGCTTATGTGAAGATGGTTTTTGCCTCTCTATGGAGAGCTGACATATTTTCTAATCCCCACTTACTGTCGCCCCTATAACTGAAAAGGGTAAAGTTTTCGTTCTTTGAACTGGCTTTGCTAAACAGAGAACAGGTTGAGTTGATGAAACCCTCGGTGAGGGTACACATGCTTTTAAAGACCGTCCAGGGTATGGAGCCCAATCTAGAGCAGGTACATGCGTGATAGATTTTTATTGGCCAGGTTCAGATTTAATTTTTTACACCATCTCCTGGCCTCACTGGGTGGATCGACCCAACCAGGTCTTGTGTTGCCTTGTGGCTGCGACAATAGGTCTCCACAAGACACTCCACATTTTGTCATGTTTTGTAACTGTTTCAGTAGGCCTAGAAAGCAGTTTATTGTCCCCCTGTTGAAATCTTTGAATTTTACTTGTCTGCCCTGCGCTTATGTACCTGCAGATGTTGCCTAACAAACGTTTTATTTGCTGTTTCCTGTTTTTGTATGAGCTGCATGGAGGTCTAGGTGTTCTAGACCAGACTATTCATGTATCATTGCAAGCGGGGGGCTTTTATCTGTTTTTATTGTTATTTGGTATTCATTTTAATAACTTGTATTTCATGCATATGAGCTACATAAGTATGAATTTCATGTGGAGTGTTTTGTGCTCATTTATGGTTATTTTTTCTTGTCAACCGAATAAAGATTTTATGATGATACTATCTTCTGCGAAAGGATGTGCATGCAAAATGTTAAAAACCACTACTTCCAGTCTCCTGACTGAAAACTTTTCAGACCGCTGACACTGCACAACTCCACACTTGACTTGACTCCATAATTTGAGGAGTCTAAAAGGAACTCTAGCCTTGAAAGACCATGGGAAGAAACCATAACTTTTGCATGTAGGAAATGCATAATGATTATTAATGACAAAAGCTATTTCATTTAAAGAATAGGTCTTTATGACAATATTTGAACACAGAAAATAATTTCCAAAGGCCATGTCTGTGCTTTCCTGCCAAGGCCCCATTGTTGGTAATGGTCAACCTTGTTATAAAACACTAACACCAGTTACAATTTTACAATTGAAACAGAAAGCATGGTGTGGCTGTTTTTCTGGCATAAACAGTGCATGTTTTCACGAACACATTAGCACACCCTGCTACAGCATGGCCATGTACCATATGTGTGTGGTGATTTATACCTCATTGTACGTCGTTAGAACTGAAGGTAAAAAATCTATTTTCATGGGAGGGAGCAGCACTCGGGGACATAGCCAAGGTGGCCAGATGCAGATCAAGGCTCTTCTAAAAATGGAAAGACTAAAATAACATCCTAATGAAATGTTATAAGGGTGGCAATTCATACAGTTTGTTTACCAATTTTACATCTAATGTTGGATTTTACAAACGGCGCTTTTCATTTACACCAGTCTTTTCATGTCAGTGCTTTAAGTTGCATCCAAAAATCCACCCTCTGAATGCAGCAATGGGTGCCCGAATAGTAGAACACAATGTGGTGAAATACCACAGACTCCTTGTTGCTCTCTCTTAAGATCCTATTTCCCACAATCAAGTGAATGTGCGTCTGTAAAAGCACAGTGAAGGGAAAGAATAGAGAGCAATGAGGATAAAGAATGAAGACATCTCCATCAAGTGCCAGACAACTTCATACAAGTCTTAGGATGGGTTCCTCTTCATCCTCTTCTCGAGATTTCCGCTTCCTGGGTGGCTCCTCATCTCCTGTGTCTTGTTTGTCCTTTTCTGCATCGATCCAGCTCTGTGGAGCAATCATTTTTTTTGGCCCATATGGATGTGGCCCAATCAGTTCTTCAATGTCATTGTAATTGATAACCTCTTTCTCCAACAGAAGATTGGCTAGCTGAAAGTAAAAAAAGTGTTGGGGTTATTAGTATGCCACTAACACACTGTCAAAAACTGTTAGGTTTTGTCATATCAGTGAGATCCTTCTAACTTTCAGTGAAGCTTTTTATTTCTCTTCCTTTTAAACTAACTTCTTTTTTCCAATGGCCATAAACTTTCACCAAGGGACGTACCATGCCCATTTGTCCTTTGCTTCTTACTTGTTCTTTACTCTCTGTTCACACAATAACTCCTCAAAGCCTACAGGCCACGATGCGCATTCCAAAAACAAAAAGAGAACCAATATTTATTGTCTGGTCTAAGGCCTCCACTTCTTAGTTTGAAGGTGTAACAGTGGAGGTGGTAGCTGTCATATCTACTAAAGCAGGACTTTGTGTTTCAAGGAAAAAAACATGCTGTTACACAGCAAGAATTCAGTGGATGAACCCAGGCTTCACATTGTATATAATCGGCATGCAATGTGAAGGGCAGGTGTATTGTCTGGCAACCCGCACTACCATGTCATGCCTCCTCCTAAAAGAGTTATTGCTCCTAAAGGCTAAGTCACAATTTCACAATCCTAGCAGTTTCTAGATAACCTTTTTTTAGGTCAGTACTTTCTACCTCAAACCATTTCTCTGCTCAAAAGAGAACAGCAGATGGCCCAATGTCCGCAAGGTCCTCTTAAATGTCTCTCAGACTCAAGTGAAACAGCAGTGCCCAAGATAAATGTTTCAAAATCTAGATATCTCGGATGAGATTTTGAAGAGGGTTTCCAGATTTCCTGCACATTTACGCCCTGTCTGTTACATAGCATGAAAAGCAGAATGATTAGTCTGAATGAGACAGATGCCTACCCAAACCTGGACATTTAATTTAGTAAATGCCCTCAGCTTTTTTTGGTCCTCTACATATAAATAGTACATTCAGTAACCTATTAACAATGCCGGCTCATACCGCTTGCAGTTTGTCCCTGTTGTCCAGTAGTAGCTTTTCTGTGCGCCTGTATGCTTGAGCAATTAAAAGCTTAGCTTCCTGAGGAAAGAAACAAAACACATGAAGTTAGTGCAGAGGAAGAATAAAGGTCTGTTGAAGGCATGTTGAACCATGTATTCACCATACTATGCTGCAACAAAATATTCCACTGTTGCTACACACAACAAATATTCATCTTAGTCTAAAGTATTCAGAGTCAAAATTTTCAGTAGCTTCTCAGGCTTAAAAACTGTCCCTAGCTTTAAGGGGAAAGTCTCAGTTCGCATAGGTAAAAAAGAGTAATCTACTCATGGTAGTAAATCTTGATTTATTAATCTTTCAGTCTCTTCAGCACATTAATGGAAAGACCTTAGCAAGGATGGAAATAAGCTGGTACTGTAGTAGAAACATGCTAGGACCTCAGAAAGTCAGAAGACTGTGACTGGGAGGCTCTATCTGTCACCCAGATAGCTCTTGAACTCCAGTCCTCTTTTCTTCTATCAAGAGTGGTATTATTTAAGCCCAATGCAAGATGAGGGAAGCTGGTGGTTAATGGATGTCGGGCTAATGATATGTGAATTACTGCAATGAATAACTTGTACCTATCATTGCATCCCAGTGTCATCAATCCTACAAATCGGAAAATCCCAAATCATGACTTATGACAAGTAGAAAAGGGCTCTACAATCAGAAAGGTTAACCATAAATATCTTAGCCAAACAGCGATAGAACTGCTTTTAAAGAGTAAAGTCTACAAAAAGCATGAGTAGCCTGAGGTGCTCCTTCAGATATGAGCTAAGTGGAACTTGTATCTGAGAGGCAAAAGAAGCTGACTATGCCCTGGCTGTATGCACAGAGAGATAGAGAGATAACTGTGAGCAGGGTAGCCTAAAAATATATTTTAAAATAAACTATCTCTTTTGGAGGACTCATAGGAATCCTTTCTAGGCTTCAAACCATTTCATTTTCATATCACAAATACAATATCCATTATTCTCAAGGACTCTACCTCTGAAGCCAGTGTAGGAGGATGGCTTAGTATATGGTGCACACTTGAAGGAATGATGAACCTTGCACTAATCTAGGCAACCCTTAAGGTGATTTTAGTGGTCTTTAATAACCTTAGTCTCTCACAGTGGTACCTGTGCAGGCAGCCTTCAGGCTTATCTTGAGGAGTGTAAAGCAGCTTGTTTTATCACATTTAATCAATAGTGTACATCAGAGAAGAAAGAACCACACAGTGCTTATAAAAATAAGTCTATTTATTACACAACACAATCACTATCACATTAGTTCATCTCCTAGCTGGAGATATTAACAATACACATGAAAATACTTAAGAGAAATCCGGTAAGTAGCACAAATGTACACTGGTCTCCAACGGGAGACCAAGGCATATACTAAAGAAGTGGAATGCAAACTTCAAAGAAGAACGGGACTTGGACCAAAGGACTCAGATGAGCTGGGAGAACAAGGAACCAGCCAAGGTAAGTACCCAGGAACCCCACGGCGGCTGAGTGCAGAGTGGAAACACTGCCACATGCCCAATGGAAGTCTATGGAGAAGTCGCGGTTGCAGTTTTAAAGAAAAAGGGCCCTTCCCAGAGGACCCGAAGAAAACCTTTGGAGGACTGAAGGTTGGAGAGCCACCCCACCCGTGGATGCCCCGGGAACCGGTTACCTGCACCAGGGAAGCCAGGTGTATAGGGGTGAAGTGACGTCAGAACCTCCCATAGATGACAACGGACAACTTGGGAAGAAAGGCCTCTGGAGAAGTCTCTGAAGATGTCCGGTGAAATCCAAGGGTGGATTCTTGAAGAGGAGAATCTGCAAGCAGAGGGGACAGGGTCTATGCCACTCGGAGGTGACCAGGAGGCACGGAAGCACAATGCCCACCCTTGGCAGGGAGCTCAGGAGAGTTGACGAGTACCTTGTTGCTGCAACTGTGGGGACCAAGTGACGCTGAGAAAGACCAGGAGCCATACATGAGCTGTCCAGTGTCGGATGCGGTGTCTAGGTGGTCAGTGTCCGGCAGGAGCACCAACAAGCTTTGGTGGCTGCAACTACCATGGAAGACAACAAGATGCAATTGTTGGGACCAGCAAGCTCCAAGGGACTCACGAAGTGCAGGAGAGTCAGAGCAAGCCCCGAGCAAGCAGGGGAGCCCACCAAAGCAGCAGAAGACCCTCGCGAGGACCCCTAGACCGAAGACACAGGAGTCACAAGACGACCTCAGGCAGCTCACCAAAGATTGAGGCCCACGGTGCACGGGATGCAGTGAGGACGCTGATCTTTGAGGGATGAGGTGCTGGAGCTTCTTGTAACCCGAAGATCTCTGGAGCTGTGGCAATTGCAAGTCGACGGGGTGCACAGGGGTTTGGTCCCAGCGGCTCCAACGAAGGCTACTGTCCTCCAAATTGCAGGGAAGACCGGTCAGGCCTCTGAAAAGCTGCAGAACCACCACCTGTGTTGCTGGGCCTCGGGAAGTCCGTAGGACAACAGGAGCAGCAGACCGGTCAGCTTCGTTGCGGTGCCTGCAGATGCACGGGAGTGACTGCTTCACCCTGAGGGAGATTTCTTCAGATGTCCTTGATGCCCACAGGTCTTCTGGATAACCTGAGCGAAGCACAGACACAGACAAGACAAAAGACTTGAAGAACAGCGAGAACAGGAGCAGGAGTCGTCTTCCTTGATGCAGTCTCGGTTCCAGTCGAAGTCCAAGTGCCCAGACAGTTGAAGAGTGTCTTTGTTTCAGAGGCGAGTCTTGTTCAATGACGAATCTGAGAACCCATTGATGGGGGAGCCCTTAAATACCCAAGGAAAGAGTTGGAACGACTCTGGGGTCCCTCCCAGAGGAGGGACTGGACAGAGGGGAGGATACTCCCCTGTCCTTTGTCCATTTTCGCGCCAGAGCGGGAACCAAGGGTTCCTGAACTGGATCAAATCAAAGTATTCAAGGAGGGCACCAAATGTGCCCTTCAATGCAGCCTGATGGCGCTGGAAAGCGCCCTCATCCCAGCCCAATATACGAAGTCCTGTCTGGGAGGTGGCCACACCTCCCTGTGACAGAAAACCTATTGTTCTACCTTCCCCTGCTCCAGCTCAGCTCAGCAGCAGGAGGGCAGAACAGTGTCTGTGGTCGGCAGCAGCACTAGCTTGCTGGCAGACCTTGAAAAGCTGTAACCGGGAGTACAGGAAGCGCCCCTAAGGGCATACCAGTACATGGGATCATAACTCCAACACCGGCATCGGTGTTGGGGTTTGATTCCAATATGCTTGATACCAAACATGACCAGGTTTGGTGCAGCCATTATATAGTTAGACATCTCGTAATGACTAATGTCCATTATCTGTCTTAAAATTGCTGACCACACATACAGAAGCGTGGAGAATTGACTCAGGGGTTTGTAGGGGTGTCCTGCTCATGCAGGGGCACCCTCACACTTATAACCAATCACCCTGCCCTCAGGACTGAAAGGCCTCCCATAGGGGTGACTTATTGGTTTTAAGTGTAGTGACCTCAGATATAAGAAAACTTATATCTGTTGTGAGAGGTGCAAGCACCGCCTCACACAGGCTGCAATGGAAGGCCTGTAGTCTGAGTTTAAGTGGACTCCCATGTGTGGCACAATACATGCTGCAGCCCATGGGAGAACCCTGGTGTACCTATGCCCTGGGTACCTTAGTACCATATACTAGGGACTTATAAGGTTACACCAGTAGCCAATTCTGGAGGTACAAAAGTACTTACCCAAGCCATTTTGGGAGAGAGAGCACAGATGCCGCGGTCCTGACTAGCAGGATCCCAGCAAACTACAGTCAAAACACACTGACACCAGGCAAAAAGTGGGGGTAACCATGAAAGCAGATCCTACTTTCCTACAGCAAGTAATTCTCCAACCTGGATCTATACCTAATCAGAACTGCAGGTAAATACACTGTATTTGTTTATTGCAGACCTGCAACAAATTAGGGAAGATCTCAATATCCCCCAGGCTTCTGAATGAGTAACCTACAGATGGTATTGCAGCAAGGTAATGTCTATCGCCTGCTAATGTACTTCCCTTTACCGCATCGCAAGGAACTCTCTTAGCCTTATTTAGTCAGCAAATCTTCACTCTTAAAGTTATCAATTTCTAAATCGGAATTTGTTACAAATTTTACAATGAGGTGCGAAAATTCATCAGACCATTGCATAAAACCATTCAGAATTAGGAAGTTAATGCTCGAGAACAAACCAAGAGTGTCCAAAAATTGAGACTCAACTCCAACCTTAAAGCTTAAATATTCAGACTTTTTGGGAAGCCCAAAAGAGTCTTTAAACAAAGGCTTTCCAGGGTCTCCCATTTGACTCGCAAGACAATAGTAAGTACATTGGCTCCATACAATGTTTGCAGAATTCATTTACCCAATATTGTTCTTTTTAAGGGCTCTACTTACAAGCCTCTAAAACGGGAATCAAATCATTTCAGGGTATTGACAGTTGCAAGAAGTGAAGTTCCCAGATTTGCTGAATGGTTATCCCATTTTACATTACTTGCAAATGTAAGACCCAGTTATCTATAATCACTAAACTGCTCCAAAGGAATACTATTTTAGGTGCCAATTCAATTTCTTAGGCCACGTAGAGAAAGCCAAAGTCTTAGCTATTCAATGTTGAGAATAAGTCTATTGGACCTGTAATATGAATGAAAAGCATGACGTTTATGCTACCTATTGAAGTGTAGTCCATTATAACCAAGTCTGCATATATAACACCCCCTTTTTTGGAGCGAAAACATTTGCATTTTCTAATGCTGTTGGGAGATCAGCAGTGAAAATAAGAGAGGTGCTAAAACATACCCCTAAACCTACAGCTATTTTCCACCGGAAATGTTTCTGATAAAGCTCATACAGCATTTAAATCAACCTTGGCCCAATTGCTAGAATTTAGTTCTTGCAGCATAAACAGCAAATCGTGAGGGATTTTCCATCTGCCAAATTTTTCCCAGAATGTACTACAATCAACTCTGTCAAAAGAGACCTGGAAGTCAACAAAACAGCAACAGAGTTTACCCACAGTTGATATTGATCTCCTTGCCACTGCTACCATACACTGATCAATCGTAGAGTGATTCTGCCTAAAAAAACCTTGTTCTTTTGGAATAATACTGGACCCAAATGCCAGGTCATCCAGGGAGTTCTTTTAGTAAATCAGCTTTTCAATTGTGCCCTGCCATGAGTCTGGTATTCTCCGTGAGATAGAGGCCCATTTAAAGAAAGGACATAGTACATCCACCCACCATAGGGGGTGTGCTTTAAACAGTACTACTGGAAGGTTATTGGGACCACCTGTCTCTGGCAATTTCATATTACTCATTATTAATTGCGAAATCGCTTCCTGCATTTTACTCCAGTTTAACTCATAAAAACATCTCCTTTTTGGGTCAGCAAAGTATGATAGGCATTTTTAAATTTCTGTACTCTTGCCTTTGATTATAGTCTCGATAATAGAACACTCTACGTTGGATCTTGTTTAGGGATCTCCGTAAAACATGGAACTCTAGATCAAACCACCACTTCGAGGTACTACTGTTTTGGGTACCAGAAACAAGATTTCAGTTCTAATTCGCTTTCAGGAGTATCAAAACTTTTTTTACCAACTGATCATACCACTCAATACCATTACCATGGATATCTATCAAGTTCTTAAAACTAGAGATCTTATCGCCATAGTTAACGGTCACTTCCTCCCACCAGGAGTTTCTTTTATTGTGCCGCCTAGGCCTGGAATGATCTTCCTGTGCATCTGAGAAAGGCCACGGATCTCCTTTCGTTTAGGAAGGGGTTGAAAACCTGGCTCTTCTCTGAATAATCTTTCTCTCAGGACACCCACTAGGTAGCGCTTAGCGCCAGGACGCCTTCGGGCAACAGTTGCGCTCTATAAGCTTCATTAACATAACATTAACATAACACTTCAAAGTGCTCTAGCAGGATAAATGAGTAGTCTATGGGAATTTGATTAATAAATAATGTCGCTGCTGCAGGCCTGTCACTTAAGAATTACCCATTAATAATAATCAAATTATGTTGCACCAAAGTTTGAAATACCTGGTTGGTTCTACCATAGCTATTAACAACTTGGGACTCCACATTTGGAATCGCACGCCATTGCATTTAGTCTACCAAGACTCATCAAAATAAACCGCAAAGGAGGAAGGTTGCAGAGCAAATTACAAAAATCGTAGTCCAATTTTTCCAATTCATCATTAAACATAGTTCATTTAGGTGGAAAATAAAAATTCAAATAGATTAGCAAATGTGTTTGCACTTTGCTCACTGAATAATGAAATGGAACCGTCCAGCAGCCAATTACATCAAGTCTACTAGTGTAATTTTTTCCCCACAAAGAACTGATACTAAAACCAACTGGCCTCCAAAGGGACGACCTTGAAGGAGAAGCACTCTATGCACAAATAACAAACCCACCTACAAAAGGACACTCATGCAGCCACGTTTCCAGTAGAATTAAAATAGATTATGCATCTAAAACAGATTTGAAAGAAGGAGAATTAACAAATGCCTTAAACCCATTTATATTCCAGATAAGGATCTTTGTTACTGCAGAGATGCCCATTAGCCTAAGGACGATTTTCACCCCAAAATCCTCTCGAAAAATGTACATATCCAGAGTTTGAATAACGAGTTACCGCTGCCTGAGGGCCAACACTTTAAAATCTACCCGCACCGTGCTGCCTGGCTGTATGGAAGTGGCCCTCGGAAACTAAGCGCCACGCATCGCAGACAATGCAACCACTGCTCTCATACTGTTTATAATAGTAAACAGCATAGGAGCAGTACAAGGATTGGCTGGGGTGTGCAAATACAACACTCTATCCAAAATGGATGGGGCTTTGTCCCAGCTTCCCCAGCTCCCTGACAACATTGATTGGGGAAGCCTGAACTGCGCATCTCAGGCTGGCCACAAGCAAAAATACCTGTCAACCTGACATGAGCAGTTCAGTTACACAGCCTCAGCTGGTTGCCCAATCAACCACACCTACTGTGTGCTGGGAGAGACAGCTTTGTGAAGGCCCCACCCCATAAAGGACAAACAAATAAATGGCACGCCGTAAGGTACAGGGGAAAGTAAAGTGTGTGTGTGTCAGATATAATGGCTCACAGGCAGTGGGGCAATGACCAGTGCCCCTATGGAGGAACCGCCCCAGTACTTTAGTTACTTCGCTTCTCTTAATCAGACTCAATCCCACTAAGTACTGATCTCGAGAGGTTATTTCTTTCAATGCTGGGATCAGTTTGAAAGCTGCTAAAAGTATAGAGCGGTTCAGAGGGCAAAGTTTTACCTTTCTCTTCCCTGACTTCTGAAGTTTAAAAGAAAGAACCGTAGGGATCTCACCTTTCAATGAACATCTATGGTCAGCTTTATTGCTTACTGCTTCATCTTTTGCCTTTAAGACTCTTTTTAGAGGATCATAATTTTTCTTGGGTATAGGTTTCAAGTCACTATAGTACTAGATAGAACCACCCCTTTTATGCTAGACACATCACATACTTTGCCACTCCAACGAGCAGAATCACAAGGAGTTAGAACAGAAGAGAAAACAAGCGTTTTTGATGGTCTGTACAGCTTTTGCTAGTACTTCCAAACTGTACTCTTCCTTTCTTTTTCCCTTGATTAGCATTCCTAAATCTGGATAAAGCCCTGTTCTTCATATATACCTTTCCTCGATTCTATAGACCAATATGAGAACCTAGGAGACATAGGCACTTCCAACGGATTTGTTGAGGTACATCCTTAGTGTGGTCAGACTCCATTGGAAAGTATTTGGGACTTTGCTTGATTTTAGTTTGAGCCATTTAAAACTTTCTAACAATAATATCAGTTATGTAAATAAGAATCAAGCTCAACAAACTCAGCAGGTAGAGTAGTTACAGATTAATCGGAAATAATAATTGTTTTATGGTCAACATCACAAGTAGTTTTCAGTAGAGGGGCTACCTGGTCCCCAGGAGTCTCTACTGAGTCTAAGTAGGAGACTATAACTGACTCAGCTGTGTAGGCAGAAAGATGAGGCTTAGAATCTATAATGCTGCCGACAGGTTCAGAATTAGCGATAGAATTTTACAGGATTTTAGGGCTCTCTGAGACCTTAAAATGTTTAGTTACAAAATTCAGTAGAGAAGCCTTTAGATAGTGTCCTGGATGGAGGCAGGTTATTCAAAATGTATGCCTGTCTGAAATAAATCTGCGTTTTCCTACTTAAGATATTTTTTTAAGTCTGCATTTTCTCCTCTTCTGTCATCGTTTCTCCTCAGAAATGTCTTAAATGTGATAGGAAGTAATGCAGAACCCCTTTAAATATTGCAGTACAACTTCAAAATCAGTACCTCTTCAAGCAGTACCCCTTCAAAAATGCCGAATTGGTGTTCATTTTCTTAAAAACATTTGAATATAGAAGCAAAGCTCCAATTAATTCCTCACACTAAAAGTAGTATTCCTATTCTGAAGCTCACTCTATCTGTATGTTTAACAGTTAGTAACAAAGCGTCTGACAAACAGCCAGAGTTGGAACTTAAAAGGACAGATCTAGTACTAGAGATTCAGCAACAGAAAATGGACACTGTGGCACAAAACAGAGATTTTTGGAATATTCGAAAAATACTGCGGCAATGATACTGTCAATGTAATTATAATACTGATTAACAATAACAGTCACTCACATGCACCCTCACATACCTGGGAGTATACAGGTCAGATGGGAGATTCAAAGCGTTAGAAAATACATGCACCACACAGAAACGGGAATATCCTCATGTCATCAAAGATCAACAGACCCTATTCTCCACAAGTAAGCCTAGTCCATTTCTTCCCAAGTATATGATCGAGGAAGCAAAGACATTTCAACTATTCTGAATAGGAGCTACTGTTTGCAGGGATAAATGTCATCTCCGAATTTGCCAAAACACACATTCCTTCAGTGATGAAACCTCCAGGCTCCCACTAACCATGTTTGTGATGGTGAAGAAAAAGAACTGAAAGTAAAAGGTTCAATAAGCTCCATAACCTAAAAGACACATCTTGCCAGGCATTAGCATTAAACAGATATAGGTTGCTACTACCTACATGATCCATTAGTTCTTGCAGACCCTGGCTGAAGGGACGGCGTCCAATTCCTGAAACCGTCTCAGAGTCTGGATAGGATACATGCCCAATGCTGGGCACCATCCCGTACTGCTTCACCATAGAATAAGCCACCTTAGTTACCTTCCGGAGGTCATCTTGTGCACCTGAAGCAGAAAGAAAAGATTAGCCAAACAATCAAAAAGCTACTGCTCTGTATTTTCCAATATGGCCAAGTAATAATATTCCAATGGGAGACTGCTCAACTGTACACAAATGAGGATATGTGCTTAGTTCTCAAAGAAGGGAAAATGGAAAGGCTGCTTACATGTAACACTAGTTCTCTGTCATCTGTATCGTCTCTGAATTCATAAACTAATTTGAATATCTAAGAGCATGCGGAAATCCCAGGAACGCCATTTAAATTAAAAGCATGCACACAGGAGGCAACATATTCTACAACTGTTTTCAGATTTAAAAAATAGTTCCAATTAGCCAAATTGAAACGTTAGACATTCGTCTAAAGACACTACTGTACTACCTCTTTTTGAAACCCACAAACTAAGGCAATTGTAGCTACTAATTTGCTGGGCACACACAGTTCCAAATTAAGACACTACATCTTTAATAACTCCAGAGCCAGGCAATCGTTCCATCATGCACTGTAGTGTCTATGAGGCAGTTTGTTTTGAAAGACAAAAGGAAAATGTCTAATGTAACCATAGTCTTTTTGCCAACATCCCTCGAAACCGGGGAGGTGGCAGGGTTCTTTATGGATTCAGAGAGAATACCCATGATAGAGAACTAGATTTACAAGTAAGCAACTTTTCCTTCTCCAGCATAGGATTAGCTCTGATATCCTTAAATAATTTGAATAGAGTAGCAAGCTATAAGAGGCCTTCTCCAGGAGGAGGGTTCGAAGGATGGCAGTAAGGAGACAAGAACCATTAGTAAGCAAATAAATTGTACAGAGGCTTGACAGTTCTGGAGTCAGAGTCTATACAGTAATGTTTGCCAAAGGTGTGAACTGACCTCCATGCAGCTGCCTTACAAATTGTTTGAAGAGGCACATTCTGCATGAGAGCAATGTTAGCTACTTCCCCCTCCCCATGATAAAGGCATAACCATCTTACGATGGCAAGTAATGATGCTAGGAACAAACCATACAGCTGTGCAAACTGTGCCATAGTTTATAAAGACCGGTTTGGACGGACTGACCGAATCAGTCTTATCTAGGTAATAATTCCGAGCTCTCTTTATAGCCAAGGTATGGAGTAACCTATCTGCAGGAGACGAATGGTCTGGAAAGAATGTAGGAAGAGAGAACAGCTGCTTATTATGGGGGTCTTAAATTACTTTACGTAAAAAGGCTAGATGAGACTTTAAGGAAAGTGTTTAAGTGGAAGAAAAGTTACAGTTCCTCCAAACAGAGAACTCACCCTTCTGACCGATGTTCTAGCAATAAAAAAAGGTAACTTTGAATGAAATATGTTGGAGATCTGCCTTGTGCATTGGTTCAAAAGGATTCACGAACAATTTAGAAAGCACAATATTAAGCTCCTAAGCAGAATAGTCTCTTAACCTGTGGAAAAACCTAAATCAACCCTGCTTTAAAGTTTTCATATATTAAAAATATTTTGTTACAGCCCTAGTGAAAAGGATGTCTAGTTAGGACTTTTCCGATAAACAGTGACTGCAGAGACATGTACCTTTATTGAAGAGAAATGAAGGACAGACTTAGTCAAGTAAAGAAGATATGGTAGTGCCATCTCTTCCTGACAGGTTCTCAGGTCCACTCGCATCTTGAGACACCATATGCAGAACCTCTTTCATTTAAAGGCATGTGAGCAGATGGTCTCTTCACATTAAAATTTGCATGCAATCATCAAGAAAATTCAAGCATCCACATCTAAGATCAGCATTTGAAGGCTGGGGTGGAAAATCCTTACTAACATCCTGGAAAGTAGATCCTGTTTGAGCGGAAGTCTCCTGTAAGTTTGAAACAGGGGAAGCAGTTCGAGGTATCACTATTGCCTCAGGCAGTCTGGTGTATCAGTATCTTATTTCTCAGTGCATAATTGTTTTGGATAATCTTGGAAAGCAGTGGTATTGGCAGAAAGGCATAAGTGAACGTCTTTGACCAGGCTACCAAAATGGAATGCCCCTTGATCTGGGCTTTGGGAACCTGAATACAAAAACATGACATTTCATGCTTTCTACTGTGGCAAACAGATCTATTTCTGGAGTGCCCCAGTCCTGGAGATGTTTTTAAGTACAGCATTGTCTAACAACTGTCCGAACACCCGTTCATGTTCTTCCAGCAGTTGTCTGCTGAGTTTGTCTGCCCTGGAACTCTTTAGGCCCAGAAGGTGTATCCCCATCAGTGAAATTTTCTCGCTAATACCCAGTGACAGATCCGTAGTGCATCCCTTGACAACGCCATGGACCTCATACCCCCCCTGCTTGTTGATATAATGCATTGTGGTTGCAT
The DNA here is from genome assembly GCA_963921515.1 of Calotriton arnoldi. NCBI lineage: Eukaryota > Metazoa > Chordata > Amphibia > Caudata > Salamandridae > Calotriton > Calotriton arnoldi. The sequence goes on along the minus strand of CAWUFW010013009.1, from coordinate 53,475 downwards.
TGTCTGTTAGAATGAGCACCTTCTTAATCGATACAGATTGTGTAAATGGCTTTTGAGTTAGATGGGCAGCTCTCAATTCCAGCATACTCATATGGTAAAGCTTTTTTGCAGAAGACCTTTAGCCCCGAGTTGAAAGATTCACGTGAGCTTCCCAGGTTTCTAGGAGGCACCTGTGGTAAACTTAGATGAAGGTTGGAGGCTTCTAGAAAGGGACTCCCTTCAGCATGTTTGATTTGCAACTCGTCGATTGGAAGGTTGAGTTGCTCAAATTGATTTTCTCCTCCCAATCTCACATCTTCTGACACCATTGACCCTCCAGGCATTCTTGAAGTGGCCAATCGAAAATCCACTGAGATCACAGCCATATGAGGATGTAGGACTGATCGATATGTGCCTGGAAGACCTTTCTGGGCTTCCGTCTCAACAGCATATGGAATGTCTTCTTTTCTCCTTTAATTTGAGCATTCATCCAGAGGACAAAAGTGATTTTTCTCCTTATGTCTCTGTTAGGAAGGGGGGCGTGGCCTGACAACATGGCCGGCTAGACGCATATCTGCGCTGCTCCTGCCCCAATGGCTGAAATCCTGTAAAATCCTCGCGTTACGGTGACCTTCGTAACACGGACTGACAGCGGAACCCCCCCCCTGATGCCGAGGGTCCCGGTTGTGTTACGAGACATTGGCCTACAACTGGAGAACGTCGCTACGGGCCGCTGGAGACCCGTCGGAATCCTGTTCCCTGACAATGTCTGCCTCCGTACTGCTTTGAAAGGTGGGGATTGCCGCGAACTGCCCCGGGCTTACTGGCGGGCTGTGGAGGCGCCCGTGAATCTTGGCGAGTCCCGCCGCCATTGCTAGACTGCTGAGAGGCCCCAGGCGGGGATAAAGGAGGAAAGAGACTGCCGCGAACGGCCCGACCGGCGGGAGTCCGGAGGCCGGGGACGAGACTTAGGCGAGGCCGGTGTGGTGCGGCCTGCTTTTACTAGGGCTGGAAGTGCCCGGGATTCTGAAATGGCGGCTTCCGTGCTGCCTTGAAAGGTGGAGATCGCCGCAAACTGCCTCGGGCTTACTGGCGGGCTGTGGAGGCGCCCGTGAATCTTGACGAGTCCCGCCACCATTGCCAGACTGCTGAGACGCCCCAGGAGGGGGTAAAGGAGGAAAGAGATAGCCGCATACGGCCCGACGAGTGAGACTCCGGAGGCCGTGGAAGAGATCTTGACGAGGCCGGTGCGGTGCGGCCTGCTTTTACTGTGGCTGGAAGTGCCCGGACGTAGCGCGGGGGACGCCGTGAGGCCTGCGCGACGGATTGCACCGACTGTGGCCTGGGACTGAAGCTCCAGATGATGAGGTGAGGAGACCCCCCCATAACACAAGGAATCCCCCGGTGCTGGCGGGGCCGTGAGGCACCGCTCCGCGGATTGGCGGAAGACCGGGCCAACCGCGGTCCGGGGCAGGTGTGTAAAGACTGAACCGAGTGGCGGTGCTGGCTGAGAGGACCGGTGGTGCCAAATCGCTGCCCCAGGCCAGCGGAAGGGGTAGCCTGTGCAATATCGACAACACTGAGGCCCGGGGCTCCGATTTAGCGGCGAGGTAGTACGCCTGGGGGACCCCCTCTGGACTAATTACGGCATCATTGTTTTCCTGACTAAGGGGACACCAGGAAGCACCCTAAGAAAGCCGCGCTGGACATGGGGAAGGACCGACCCCTTAGAGGTGCCCAAACAAATAAAATTATGCAATATACGGTTCCGGGCCCGACTTCGGCGGACCGCCTCAGAACAGACCCTGAGCAGGGGACCCACCAGGGCACAGCGGCCCGTGACAAGGCCGATATTTTGGAAGCTATTTGTGACTCCAGAGTGGCGCTGGAAACCAAAATGGACGGGATGGCCATGGACATTAACCATTTGCGCCTGGATCTCAGGAAGGTGGCAGATAGGGTTACCACCACAGAAGGGGACCTGAACGCTTTGCAGACTGAGGTCCGTCAGCTAAGGGAAACGGTAACAGCCCTCCAAGACCACACGGCCCGGCTGGAAGATAGGGCAGACGATGCTGTAGGGCGGTCAAGGAGGAATAATCTCTGTTTTCTGGGATTTCCAGAAAAGGCGGAAGGGCTGGCGGCAGACCTCTTCCTGGAAGATTGGATTGGCACAACATTCCCGAACCTCAGGCTCTCCAAAATGTTTGCGGTAGAGAGAGCTCATAGATCTCTTGGGCCGCCGCCGAAACCAGGATCCCCGCCCAGAGCCATGATCGCCCGACTGTTCAATTTTAGAGACCGGGACGCGATCCTGCACTATATTCGCACCAATGGTCCGCCCAGATTTGAAAACCAGGACATCCATATCTACCCAGACTATACGAAAAAGGTGCAGGACCTACGGAATGGCTTCCTGGGTGTAAAACGCCGTCTGCGAAACCTCAACATTAAATACAGCTTAATGTTTCCGGCCAGGCTCAGAGTACAATATGGCGACACGGTGCACTTCTTTGGTAACCCACTGGAGGCAACTGACTGGATGGACTCGTTGGGCTTGGCCGGCCAGGACCAAAACCAGGGCTGGCAGGAACAGAGAAGGCGGAGTGGTCGACAGCGGAACCGGCAAAGTCGAGATAAGGAACAGCGGCCGAGGGCACAAGATTTGACAGATGGAGGACGTATCATGGTGGGACCGGATGGCACTCTCCTTACGGAACTGGAGGCGATCCCAACACGGAACCAGTTCTCTCCACTGTGTTTGGTACAGGAAATACAATCGGAGCTGGGGGGTGCCACCAGCCCGGTTGTTGGGGGCTCTGGAAACGCGTGAGTGGCGGACTTGGAGCTGAGACCGAGGGGGTCTGGGTCGTAGACACTGTGAGTACCTGCTCTGACCCGAGGGGCACTTGACTTTACTGAGGGACTTGCATGAGAGGGCCCTGGGCCCAGAGACACTGAGGGGAGGGGGAGGGGGGGTGGGGGGGAGGGCTGGGAAAGTTTTTGAGGAGGTTACACTATTTTGCCCAGATGCTTTTTTGACTCGCCGGCTGTAGAGTGCTGAGGCGACCTGGCTAGACCACCAGTCGGGCGAGGCCGCGCGGTGCCAGTCAGTCGGTTGAATTTCAGAGTTGGGAGGGGGAGGGGGCGGTTCCTGACTTGGGAAAGTAAGTTCATTTATAATTGATAATTTAAGTTGGGAGTGGTGAATTCGGGGGTGGGTGGAGCTTTGGGGCGGGGTTCTGAGTCCTCAGACCGGGATCGGGTTGTGAGAATGAAGTACTACCGCCTGTGGGTGGGGGGAGTTGGGGGTTCACAATATGGTTTTGTTTGGGCTGCTGCCGGGTCTGGTCTTTGTTGCATCATTAGAGGTCGGAGAAGATCGCATTATGGGAGGTCACGCTACAACACTATTGGGGGTCCCCCACACGAAAATCGGGTGCCGCGACACCCACAGCTGCTGACTCATGCCAGGTGACACACAGAGATATACACTTATAACGTGGAATGTCCGGGGGCTCAATAATAGGGTCAAACGGATCCGGGTGGCAACTTACCTTAGGCGCTATGGGATAAGTATAGCCCTGCTCCAGGAGACGCACCTATGGGGAGACTGTCTTAAATATGTCCAACGCAGATGGAGGGGTCAGTTTTTCGCGACTTCCTACTCCGCTTATTTGGGTGGCACCGGGAGTTCCCTTTAAGGCTCTACACACTAAACAAGATCCTGAGGGGAGGTTTGTGACGGTGGAAGGGACGCTGGATGGGCGCAGTATATGCTTGGTAAATATTTATGCCCCGAATAGTGATGATGGTGGGTTTTTAAGTCGAGTCTTGGGACAGTTAGATCTGGACCCAGACACGGAACTGATTGTTGCAGGAGATTTTAATTGTGCCCTTGATGGGGAGCTTGACAGACACCCCCCAAAACTGGATGCCAAACCTAAAGTCAGAGAAGCAATGGGCCAGATGCTTCAAAATTATGGCTTATTGGATATATGGCGACACCGCAACCCTGATCGTCGAGTGTACTTGTGTCACACACCTGCTGCCAATACCTATAGTAGACTAGACTACTTCTTTATTCAAAAGACGGCGGCGCATCAGATAGCGGAGACGCAATATCTGGCCCGCTATTTGTCCGATCACTCCCCGCTATTAATAATATACTCGCTGGGCCGGCCGAGGTCTAAGATACCGCTATGGAGGCTCAATACCGAAGCCTTTGGGGACCCGATTTATAAGTTGCCATATCGAACAGGCTGGATGCCTATTTTGAGGCGAACTGGGGCTCGGCCAACACCAGGGCGATCGAATGGGACGCGATGAAGGTGGTGATACGGGGGGTATGCATGTCCACGGTGGTGGGGGTTAAGAAAGTGCTGGAGCGCGACCTACGCCAGCATGAGGAGCGCTTGGCGGCACTGGAGAAGGAGCTTCCCACGAACAGGGAGGGGCCGGCTAAATGGGATGAAATGCGACGGAAGATAGGGGACATATGGGACTCGCTTGGCAAATTTAACAAAAATGCGAGCAGGCGTCGCTGGTATACAGAAGGGGATAAGGCGGGACGGCTACTAGCGCGCCTGATTCGGGCAGAGACTCAGCCCCACCCGATTCTGGCATTTAAAAATGACCTTGGCCAAGTGGTAAATACGCAGAATGAGATCAATAAAGCATTCCGGACCCATTTACTTAGAATATACTCTGAGCCCCAATCCCCCATGGCCCCTGAGGTTGTAGAGGCTTATCTAGCTGAGGTGGAACTGCCTTGCATAGACTCGGAGAGTCAGGAGGCCTTAGGGATCCCCTTTAGCGGGGAGGAGATACGGGCGGCAATCGCCCACCTGCAGACCACTAAGTCTCACGGGATGGATGGCATAGCTGCGGAACTTTATAAAGAATATGGAGGGGTCCTGATCCCTAAACTCCTAGAAGTCACGGCGGAGGCCAACGAATGCGGACTGCTCCCTGACTCCATGAGGGAAGCATTGATAGTGATGATCCCCAAACCAGGGAAGGATCCCCTGCTCCCCAGTTCTTATAGACCAATTTCAATGCTGAACGTGGACCTTAAAATCCTCAGCCAGGTGTTAGCTAATAGGCTCCTCCCATATCTTCGGCGGCTGGTACACGATGACCAGTCCGGTTTTATACCGGGCAGGAATACGCTGCGGAATATCCGCCGCCTCGCACACGTTATGCAATCATTGGAGGGACGGGCCCAACAGAGCACCTTATTGTTCCTAGATATCGAACAAGCGTTCGACTCGATCCGATGGGACTATCTATGGCAGGTACTTCTAAAAATGGGACTGGGGGAGGGGTTTGTAAATTGGGTAAAACTGCTCTATGCCCGACCGGTGGCGAGGGTTCGCACGGGACGATACGTGTCGGACACAATACCCATAGTGAGGGGGACACGGCAGGGATGCCCGCTCTCCCCCTTGCTGTTCGCCCTGGCAATGGAGCCATTGGCTTGCCATCTCCGCGGGGTACTCGAGGGACAGGGCATACGGGTGGGGGGTTCGGAGCATGTTGTATCACTGTACGCCGATGACGCGTTGATATACCTGAATCGGCCGAGCCAGTCCTTGCCGACCCTGATTGCTGCACTGACGCAGTTTGCTGCCGCCTCTGGGCTTTCCATCAACAAAACGAAATCTCAGCTTTACGCGATTGGATCGGAGAGCGAATGGGAGGGAGCCCAGCGCCCGGAGATGGAACTTCCATGGGTAGAGGACACACTCCGATATTTGGGGATATGGATCGGTAGGAATGAGGCAATTTTTTACCAGCACAACATGGGGAGGATAATCCGGGGCCTTCAGGGTAGTATTGCCTTTTGGAACACACTTAAACTCTCCCTAATGGGGAAGATCGCCGTGACAAAGATGGTGATCCTGCCTCGATGTCTCTACACAATGCAAGATTCCTTTTTTGAACTCCCGCACAGGGTATTCAGGGAATTGGATGCACTGCTTGTCCTATTATTATGGAATGGGAAGCGATGCCGGGTTAGTCTAGAGGTCATGAAGCGTAGGTGGGGCAAAGGGGGTTTAGAGATTCCAGATTTAGAACTTTATTATTTCGCATCACAACTACAACATGCTATAGCCTGGTTGGATACGGATCCCTCCTGGGAGAGGTCCCTGCTGGCAGGCACATACGGGGACCGACAGTTAGGAACACTTCTCTGGCGGGCGGGGGGGGGGGCAACGGGAACACAGTCCTCCATTGGTGCGACTCGTAGCTGCAATATGGAACCGAGTGGTGCAAAGACTAATTCGGGAATGGCCGTTTGCCCCGGAGGCGGACTTCTGGCTAATGCCACCCTTTGCTCAAATCGACCAGATTATGTCAACAGATAAATGGAAAGAGGGGGGCTGCCTGATGCTGTATGACCTCTACCCGGACAATAAATTCATCACTTATCAGGAGGCGGTGACCACCTTTGAGCTGGGATCGGTGCAGTTTTTGCAATATGCTAAAATGGCAGCAACGGCGCGGCACTTGTGGCCCTCGTTTCCAGAGGCTCCGGGGCACACCCAAACCCTGGTCACTATGATCACCATGGCTGGGGGGCGGAAGTTTGTTACTCACCTCTACAGGGCGCTGAGGGACAATAAAAAGAATGGCCCCTTAAAAATAGAAGAAAATTGGCAGCGGGTGGGTGCGCAGGAGATCACACCACGGGAATGGGAAAAGATACACGAGAGTGTGCGGAAGGTGTAGATATGCAACCGCTTCAAACAAATCCAGTATAATATAATACATATGACTTACCTCTCACCCAGGCGGCCTCAGGCCATCGATAGCTCCAGGGATCCACACTGCCCTAGATGTCGTAACGCTCAGGCGGATTTTCCACACATGGTGTGGACATGCCCAACGATCCAGACGTACTGGATGGCGGTCCTAGAGGACCTGACCAGGATAACAGGGCGGACAATTGCCCTGGACCCGCGCGCCTGTCTCTTGGGCTTGATTCCTCGAGATCCTAAACGTAAGACAAGCAGGCGGTTCCTGGTTCTGGGCCTTGTTATAGCCAAGCGGCGTATCGCGATCCATTGGTTAACCCAGCAGGGGCCACTATTGACGAAATGGAGGACAGATCTGAGGGAGTGGGCTCTGGCAGAGGAAGGGCACATGCGTACCACCAGGAGAGATAACAAACTGCCCGAGGTGCTAATGGCGTGGGGAGTGATGATTCAAGAGATAGCGGGACAGACCCCACAACCCACACAAGAAAGCTCAGAGGAGACGCCTTCCACAGGGGGGACGGCCCCAGGTCAAAGGGGAGAGACACAAGGAGACCCAACGCACAAGTTACTAACTTGTGTAACGATATATCTGTAAGAGACAGTAGTTAGTGACAGATTCCTTACCTTAGAATATCCCCAGGCGTCAGGCTGGATCCGGAAAGTTTTTGCGTAGCAGTACCCTTGCGCGTCGGTAGGCGGCGTCGTGCGGCTCCGCGTCCGTCGTCGGCGTCGTGATCGCCGGGATGACGTCGCGGGCAGTACTTAGACGCCGCCCCTGCGCGCTGACGTCAGTTCTGTACACGACTTTCCGCGCCAGGAACGCAGAGCCATGCAAGAAGCTGACATAGGTGTCTGAAAAATACTAGGGCCCTGAAAGGGATGTCCTTAACCCTAGAAATCAGTTCGCAGAACGGGGAGGATGGGTGGGCGGTAAGGAATCTGTCACTAACTACTGTCTCGTACAGATATATCGTTACACAAGTTAGTAACTTGTGCATCTGAAAGAGACACGTTAGTGACAGATTCCTTACCTTAGAATAGATACCCCAGCAATACCAACCCCGGTGGTGGGTCTGCGAACAAAGATCAGACAAGGAAGTCCTGGAGGACAGAACGGCCAAAGAAGCCGTCCCTCCGGACCTGACTGTCAAGGCAGTAATGCTTTGTAAACGTGTGCAGCGAGGCCCACGTAGCTGCCTGACAGATAACCGGCAGCGGAACACCGCGGCCCAAGGCCGTGGTAGCAGCCGTTGCCCTGGTGGAATGGGCACGCAGCCCAACAGGAGGCTCCTTCTTAGCCAAAGAATAGCAGGTCTTGATGCACAAGGTAACCCAGCGGGAGATGGTTCGTTTGTGCACCGCCCGACCTTTTTGGCGCCCACGTAGCCAACAAAGAGCTGGTCATCCACCCGGAAGTGTTTTGTGCGGTCGATATAGAAGGAGAGCGCACGTTTTGGGTCCAGACGGTGGAGCCTCTCTTCCTCTCTGGAAGGATGCGGAGGCGGAAAGAAGGTAGGCAAAGTGATGGTCTGCCCAATGTGGAAGGCAGTAACCACCTTTGGCAAGAAGGACGGACGCGTCCGAAGAACAACCTTGTCTGGATGAACAGACAGAAAGGGAGGTTTGCAAGATAGAGCCTGGAGCTCACTCACCCGCCGAGCGGAGGTGATGGCCACCAGAAAGGCTGTCTTCAAAGTCAGAAGACGAAGAGGACAGTTATGTAGAGGCTCAAAGGGAGCGCACATTAAAAAGGTAAGAACCAAGTTCAAGTCCCACTGAGGCATTACAAACGGAACAGGAGTAAAGAGGTGTGTAATGCCTTTTAAGAACCTGTTAACAACAGGGGACTTGAAAAGGGAGGGCTGATCAGGGAGCCTGAGGAAGGCCGAGATAGCACAAAGATAACCCTTGATGGTACCCAGGGCAGAACCCTGTTGGGCCAGAGAAAGAAGGAACAGAAGGACCTCAGAAAGGGGATTCACAGCCTTTGCTGTGCACCATGCCACAAATTTGTTCCACCTGCAGGCGTATACCACCTTAGTGGAGGGACGCCTGGCTGCCAGAATCACATCACAAACTTCGGGAGGCAAGTCGAAAGGAATCAACTGCCGCCGCTCAATCTCCACGCAAGCAGGTGTAGACTGGACAGGTTCGGGTGGAGGACCGTCCCCTGCTGCTGCGACAGAAGATCCTCCCGAAGAGGCAGACGGATCGGGGGATCCACGCTCATACTGAGTAGCTCGGGATACCAAACTCTTCGAGCCCAGTCCGGAGCCACAAGAATGACTTGGGCCCGGTCGTGCCGAATCTTCTTCAACACTCTGGGTAGAAGTGGTATAGGCGGAAAGGCGTACAATAGACCGCAACTCCACTCGTGACGAAAAGCGTCGCCGAGCGAGTGCCGCCTTGGAAATTCCAACGCGCAGAACTGATGACATTGCGCGTTCTCTTCGGTGGCGAATAGATCTAACCAAGGCTCTCCCCACTGTAGAAAGAGTCCTTGCGCCACTTCCGAGTGAAGACGCCATTCGTGATCCATCATGCACCTGCGGCTGAGTTCGTCCGCCCTGGCGTTCAGGGAACCTGCCAGGTGTTGAACCATCAGGAACATGCCCTGATGTTCCAGCCATGTCCAGAGGCGCAGAGCCTCCTGACAGAGGGTCCACGACCCCACCCCGCCCTGTTTGTTGCAGTACCACATGGCGGTGGTGTTGTCGGTGAACACCTGCACTACCTTCCCTTTGACAGAGGGAAGGAATGCCTTGAGTGCAAGTCGGATCGCCCGGAGCTCCAGAAGGTTGATATGGAGCCGGGACTCCGCCGGAGACCAGAGGCCTCTGATCTCCGCCTCTCCCATGTGACCGCCCCATCCCAGAAGGGACGCGTCCGTCACAACTGTGTGCTCTGGCTGGGGAAGGGAGAGGGATCTGCCCATGACCCATTGCCGGTTCGAGAGCCACCACTGCAACTGTTTTGCAGTCCCCTCCGAGATCTGGACGTGATCGGACAGGTTGCCCTGGTGCTGCGCCCACTGGAACTTCAGGTCCCACTGCAGAGCCCGCATATGCCATCTGGCATGATTGACCAGCAGGATGCAGGAGGCCATGAGGCCCAGCAGCCTCAGGGTCATCCGTACCGAAACCCAGGATAAAGGCTGAAAGATCGGAATCATAGCCTGAATATCCCGGACTCGCCGTTCGGGAGGATAGGCCCGAAACTGCGTCGTGTCCAGAACTGCTCCGATGAAAAGGAGCTGTGGAGAAGGAATCAGATGCGACTTTGGCACATTGATGGAGAACCCCAGCGAGTGCAGGAATTCGGCCGTAGTCTGGAGGTGGGAGACGACTGCCTGGGACGAGCCCGCCTTCAGCAGCCAGTCGTCGAGGTAGGGGAAGACTGAAACCCCTGCCCGGCGCAGATGAGCTGCGACCACCGCCATCACTTTCGTGAACACCCGAGGGGCACTGGTAAGGCCAAAGGGGAGCACGGTGAACTGAAAATGCTCGAGGCCTACCGTGAACCGAAGGTAACGCCGGTGGGCCGGCAGGACGGGGATGTGGAAATAGGCGTCCTGCAAGTCCAACGCTACCAACCAGTCTCCAGGGTCTAGGGCAGTCAAGACCTGAGCTAGGGTGAGCATCTTGAACTTCTCCTTCCGGAGGAAGCGATTGACGTTCCGGAGGTCCAAGATAGGACGCATGTCCTCCTTGTCCTTTTTGGGCACCAGAAAGTAGTGGGAGTAGCAACCACGCCCTACTTCTGGGGTCGGAACATGCTCGATGGCCCTCTTGGCCAAGAGGGCCGTGACTTCCTTCTGTAGAAGCACCAAGTGATCCCCTGACATGCGGTGGAATTGAGGTGGCATGGCTGGGGGGTGGTCTCGAAGGGGAGGGAGTAGCCCCTTCGGACAATGTCCAAGGCCCACCTGTCCGAGGTGATGGGACGCCAGTGGTGAAGGTGATGGCGGACCCTGCCCCCGACTGGCGTGCTGTGCACCTGAAAGGAGGGACTAGGAGGGCTTGGAGGCCGCGGACGGGTTGGAGGTGGTGGCCTGACCCGCACGCTGGTTGCCCGAACCGCCACGGCGGTATCCACGTCCTCGGCCACGCGAAGGCGCTTGCTGCGCGGGCCGTTGGCCGGGCTGTTGACGTGACTGGGCGCCCCTTCCGTGGCCACGAAAGGGGCGAAAAGCAGATGTGAGCGGAGGGCGCACAACAGCAAGGCCCAGGGACTTAGCAGTAGCCCGTGAGTCCTTGAAACGCTCCAGCGCATGGTCTGCCTTCGAACCAAAAAGACCGACTCCATCAAAGGGCATGTCCATGAGTGTATTCTGGACATCCCCTGAAAAACCAGAGGTTCTCAGCCAGGCGTGGCGACGCAGCGCCACCGTCATTGCAAGCGATCTGCCCAGCGAGTCGGCGGTATCAAGGCCACAGCGGATGGTGTATTTAGCCGCATCACGCCCTTCCGCAATGGCGCGGGTAAGCAGTGTCTGGACCTCCTCAGAGCACTGCGGCAAAACAGTCGCCTCCGAATCCCACAGGGAGTGGGTGTATCGGCCCAAGAGGCAAGCGGTGTTAACGGACCGCAAGCCAGCACTGGAGGAAGAGAAAGCCTTCTTCCCAAAGTGATCCAGGCGCTTGGATTCCCTATCCGGAGGGGCGGTAGGGAAGGCGGTTTGGGAGGCAGAGGCTTGGACAACCAAGCTCTCAGGGGTGGGGTGTTGGGAGAGAAACAGGGGGTCGCCCGGAGCAGGGCGATGGCGTCGGGCCGCGTTCCTATCCACAGGAGCCCCTGTTGTGGGTTTGGACCAGGCACCCAAAAGAACGTCAGTGAGTGCATCGTTGAACGGCAGCACAGTCTCCGAAGAGGAGGCCGCCGACTGAAGCACTTCAGTCAGGAGGTTAGTCCTGACGGCCACTGTAGGCAACTGGAGATTCAAGGCTCTACGCAACACCGTTGCAAAATTAGCCCCCTCCTCCGTAGCCACGGGAGGAGACGGCATGCCAGAGTCAGGGGAGGTGTCCAGACCACTGGCATCCCCAAGTTCCTCAACCCAGTCCGGGTCAAACTCGCACTGTTGTGTGAGAGGGTCCTCAGACCCCTCCCAGCTCTCCTGGTCCTCCTCAGGTTCAAAATATGGAGGAGGAGGGACATTAGGGACCCAAGGTCTCATCGGCGCCGGAACCGGCGTCGGGCGACGCCGGTCCGGCTCCATGTCCGGAGCCGGAGAGAACCGGGAACGACGCCGTCCGGAGCCCCGGACGGCGTCAGGAACGGCACCGGGGACATCGGCGTCGGCGGAGGCGTGGTTAGGTCAACCGGCGTCGATGGGGGTTGCGGCACCACCGGAGCCGGGATCGAGGCCGGGGCCGGAGCCGGGGCCGGGATGAAGGCCGGTGGGACAGGCGACGCCGGGACCGGAGTCGACGGCGACGCCGGAGCAACCCCATCAGGGCCCGCGGGGCCCGAAGGCGCACCGGAGGGACCTTGAGGCCCGAAGAGGCGGGCCATGGCCGACAGGAACTCCTGTATTTGGGCCTGAGTCGCCCCCGAACCCGGGAAGGACGGGTAATGCGGGGGTAACTCGACAGGCACGTCCGGGGCCGCGGGGACGGTGCCGACAGGGACCTCAGCCGAGTCGCGAGACCGGCGAGGCGAAGTCTTAGAGCGATGATGCCGCTTAGACTTCTTGTTCTTCGACTTACCGGAGGAGCGCGAAGACTTGGATTCCGACGAACGGCAGGGACTCCGCGTCCGGCCCCTCGACCTCTCCCGGGACCGGGGCTTGGTGCGGCGCGGAGCCGACTGCCGGACTTCGAGGAGCTTTCGAGACCGCTCTCGCAAAGCCTTCGGATTAAGTTTCCGGCAGTCAGGGCACGACTTCGTGTTGTGGTCTCGGCCGAGACAGAAGAGACACTCTAGGTGCGGGTCCGTGATCGACATCATGCGACCACATTCCTCGCAGGGCTTAAAGCCGGGCATCCCTACGACACCTTAGGAGTCGTGAAGACTCGTTGAAGAAACAGTGAAAAAATTCACAAAAAAGATAGTCAAAAAGTGACTAGGGCACTGCTCTTCCCGGATCTGCGCTTACTGGCGCGGAAAAGAAGAACTGACGTCAGCGCGCAGGGGCGCCGTCTAAGTACTGCCCGCGACGTCATCCCGGCGATCACGACGCCGACGACGGACGCGGAGCCGCACGACGCCGCCTACCGACGCGCAAGGGTACTGCTACGCAAAAACTTTCCGGATCCAGCCTGACGCCTGAGGATATTCTAAGGTAAGGAATCTGTCACTAACGTGTCTCTTTCAGATATGAATAATAAGAAGCATAGACCTCAAGTTATACAGACCCGGGAGGGGGGCATTGAGGGGGGGGGGTTTGGGGAGGGTTGGAAGGGAAGGGAGGGGGGAGTTTAATTATAGTTGAGTTAAGACAAAGCTCATAAAAATGAAGAGAGCAATGAAGACGGAGAATCCTCCACCGATGCGAGCTTAGGCTTAATCGCTGACATGTATTATTGTTAAAATGTTCACCACCTCGGCTGAGGTAGGTGAGATGTATGATTGTTTCTATACATGGTCTGCTGATTTGGAGGAACAAACTAATAAAGAAATTTAATTAAACAAAAATGTCTCTGTTAGGAAGCAGAAGGAGGTCATGTATGGCAGGGCTTTCCTGGTAATACATATGAGGTACAAACAAGTCAAGCCTGATTGTATGCAAACATATTTAGAGTATGTGTGTCAGCCTTTGGGCCTAGAAAACTTACATTCTGAAAAGAGAGAGAGAGAAAAATAGAGAGAGATTGCCATATTTTCAGAGCTATAAGTTGACATCTGTTGCACTAACAATACAGAGGACCAATATTTTCCATCCTCTGAAAGCTGCAGGACTGCATGCAATGATTAGAGCTGCCAAGCAATCCGGCCTTGCACAAATCAGGCTTGGACGGAAATACAAATGGTAACATTTGCCTGCATATGTATGCTTCTGTAACCAGAGGCGCAACAAGTTTTCCAGAGCGAGTTCTCCCTCCCCTGTCAGTAGAAAATCTTTGAAGAAGGTATAAAGAGTACTGAGGATTAGGGTGGGGTACAGACAAGGACCGACTGATCAGAAGAAATATCGAAGTATGATCCAACTGCAGACCAGATGATTTTCCAAGGCATGCAGGGGCACTTACGTGGCTTCGTAAATAAATAGTTAGGGTATTCTAATAACCATTCAGCCAATGCAATAACTATGATGCTGAAAACATATATGTAGATATAAGGTAGGGACTGTACTAATCCTAATATTCACCTTGTTTTATATTAGGACTGTTGAGATTATTGTAATAATTACCATCATTCTTAAACACAAGATTTATGTACAAAAAGTACATAATTAATAACCTTTTATTGTAAAATACAGACAACTGTGTGAATCTAGGAGCCATGGTTGGGTTCCATATGCATTAACATATGCAAAACTATGCCTGCTGATAATAGTTACTCTTACAGGGTTGTCTGACTCCTAACACTCTTTATCTGAATGAATATAAGTTGTTGTAGTGTGGAGTAAGTTACATCTGCCTGTTCTCCTTTACATATAAATCCTCCTGGGGATTAGGAAGTCTACCTGGGTTTGCCCCAATCTAACAGTGGGTTCACGACATGCTGCCTAGAATGCAGGGCCCAATCCTTAAATGCCCTGAGGGTTTGGCCCTCTGGAGAGAATGGAAAACAGTCTTTTGAGATATAAAATGTTGAGGTATTAAGGTATTATGACTGTAATTATTACAGTACTTAAATATGTTTATATATACACATATATATATTACCTACTGGCGGTTGCCGGTAGGTAGTTAAAGTTAGGATGTAGTTTCCATAGGAAGAGTGTTTTTTTTTCATTTGCCAATTACTTTGGCGTCGTTTGATGAATCCTCGTGAAATTCTCAAAACCAGTTTGCCACTCACTTCAGCTGCAGTCTTGAAAGTTTCAGGGAGATCCGTCAAGCGGGGGCCAAGAAAAAGGGGGGGGCGGCGGGTGTCTCAAAACGCGTTTTCCTCATGTTAATTTCCATAGGAACTTTAGACACGGCTACAGCCTGAACTGCTGAACGGAATTTCACCAAATTTGGCAGAAAGGTAGCTGTTGGTACAGAAAGCAACCTTTTTGTAAATTGGTCTAAATCCATTTAGTAGTTGCGGAGTTATTTAAAGAAATTTCCAATTGTATATATAGGGACGCCGAGGATCCGCGACCCCTCCCGATCTCGTGCTGAGATCTGATTGGCTGTCAACACCTCAAACCAGGAAGTGTTGGCAGCCATCTTGGGGCTCAGCTTGAGCAGAATTGCTTTTAGACACAAGAAGCTGCTTTTCCAGCAGCTCCCTTTGTCTAAAAGCAATGCTGACTCCCGCAGGAGGCAGGGACCCAGCGGGGTCCTTGAGGGTCACTCCGCTGGCCTCAACAAAAGTAACTGGGTGCCCTGGGTGGGACCAGGGCACCCAGAATAGAGGCCAGGCCCCGGGGGATGGGGTCCCCGGGGGTCAAAATCAGCCCATGGAGGGGGGCCGAAATTGGCCCAGTGAGGGCCACCCTCCCCTAAATGTATATGCAATAGGTCTCGCATTACTGAAAGTTTGAGCTATTGGCGTTGCATTATTATTAGCAACGCCAATCGCTCAAACTTACATTAATGCGAGACCTATTGCATTGTAAATGTTTATTTAAAATTACGAGCAATACTGCTGTTAATTAAGCCAACATCAAACACCCACTGTAGGGTAGAGAAGAAAAGAAACGTTCTGCAGTAAAGGACTGTAAAATACTGTACGTCTGCATGTAACTGAAACTCAAAGAACCAGAATACAATTTTATTTAGCATCAAATGCTCAGTATAAATACACGACGTACAAGAGAGTGAGATCTGTTTATCTAAGAAGTGTTGTGGCATTTTTTAACCAGCTTAATGCTTAGTGTAGCAGATATCGAGAAGCGAGTCTCACGATCCCCGCTGTCAATATATAGGAATATCACAATAAATACTCTGCGTTCCCCGCCTGCAGTCCTTCAGCGCAGGGCAGCACCTTTACACATCATACCATTTAACACTGCACAGCTCTGTCCTTCAAGTAGGCAGCAAAACAAGCAATTGCAAACCACGATATTAGTTCCACAGGCCATCAAGACAGTGCAAGTATTGCAATTACATTTACACTTCCAAACCAAAAGATGATGTTGCGGCACCAGTACGTGTCAAGAATATTTAGCACTCACAAAACTAAGAATGACGAGAAGGTGTTGGACAGTGTTTAGCAAACAAACACGAGTTGTGTTTTTGAGTTAAAGACAACTTTAACTGTCTCACCACCATATTTTGAACAATTCATAATAAAAATCATTACATATACATACAAGCTCTTCTGGTGGGTCCTCATCAGCCATTGATCTGTTTAAGTGGCATTCACATTTGGTTTTCGCCCACTACAGCATGGAGCAAGAAAAAAGTTACTTACCTGAAACTGCAGTTATCCAGTATTGGTATCTTTCATAGATTCACATGCCTGAATCATTCCCCGTCGTCGAAGTGGGAGTCCCACGGTACATATAACAAAGTAGTAAATAGTAAATTCCATAGGCTATCATGGTGGTAACCATGCATTCAATAGCCTATAAGCCTCCTTTTACAAAAAGGACCAAACTCAAAACACAACCAATCAGCAGCCAGCACCCTCTAGAATCTTCCCAAGAGAGGCTGAATCCCTCAGATTTTCCAGCACAAGTGTAATTAGTACTGTAATGCAGAGCAGCCTCTCCGGGGAGGAGGGTGGGTTGCATGTGAATCTATGAAATATACCAATACTGGATAACTGCAGTTACAGGTAAGTAACTTTTTTCTTATCCAGTATTGGGGTATCTTTCATAGATTCACATGCCTGAATCAGAATAGTAAGCAGTTCCGTACATGCATATATATATATATATATACATATATAAATATTTATGCACTCCAACATCTGAATGACCGACAATGTTACAGGCGGGGTGATTGGCAGGCGGTCAAAGTTGCTTGGAATGATTACAATACCAAACTTTTATCATGGAAGAGTGCTTGATTACTAAGTAGTGACGAATTTAAATTCCTCAAGGTGAACCATCCGGCCATTCCAGTTTTTATCTGATTCCAAAAGTACACAAAGACCCCAACAGACCTCCTGGGAGACCTATAATTTCCGCGAAGAACAGTATGATGGAGAATACTTCAAGGTACATCGACTTCTTCCTCCAGGAACATGTCAAAAATATACCATCATATCTGCAGGATACGGGGGATTTCCTGAGAAAGATTGAAACTGTAACGTGGCAGGACGACTATCTGTTGATAACTCTTGACGTCACTGCCCTATACACCAGTATACATCACATGGATGGTGTTAGAGCAGTTGAACATTTTTTACGGACAAAACCAGTCTATATGCTGAAACACAACAAAATGCTGTCTGACATGATCCTGACATGTTAAACAACAACTACTTTCTGTTTCAAAGTCAGGTATTCCAACAAATGAGGGGTGTGGCGATGGGGGCCTGCTTCTCCCCCAGTTACGCATGTTTACACATGGGACTGTGGGAGGAGCAGGTCCTCAGGGCCAGGTTTGGTCACATTTTGAGCAACCACATAGTGGCCTGGTATCGTTACATTGACAATCTATTTCTCATTTGGAAAGGGTCAGAGACAGCAGCGAATGTGTTTATTGAGGAACTTAATGTAAATAACCTCAACCTTGAATTTACAGCACATGTCAGCAAGGTATCCGTAATTTTTTGAGATGTAGAGGTGTACATTAAAAACAACTGTCTGGAGACTCGGTTACATCGCAAAGCTACATCGGGTAACACGGTTTTGCACGCCACCAGCCACCACCCTGACCATCTGATACGCAGCATCCCATATGGGGAGATGCTGCGTATCAGACGCATCTGTAGTGTGGATGCTGACTGCGTGGAGGCTCAAAACGAAAGCAAGCAAAGATTTTTAACTAGAGGCTACACTGCTAATATGCTTGATACAGTGATCAAAAAAGCCAACACTATTCCTCGCTCCGTAGCACTGGCCTGCAGCCCAAGGCAGGCTGTGTTGCCCAAGAGCCCCAGTACCACTGTGGGTCCACCTAGATTAATCACTACGTACAGTCGACAACACAACAAATTGCGCATGATTTTTAATAGAAATTGGTCGGTTGTTCATAGTGATTCAATAATTGGTGACACCTTACCCAAAGCTCCAGAATTAACTTTTCGTAGAGCACGCTCTATGAGCGACATGCTTGTCAAGAGCAGTCCAGAAATAACCACCAACAGTTCCTGGCTACAGACCACTAAAGGCTTTATTAAATGTGCTTCATGCAAAGCCTGCAAACTGGGGAGAAACAAAACAACATACAAAATCCCGTTTAGTGTTGTCCCTGTGGTTATCTCCAAAAAGTTGACATGCAAGACTGATTATGCTGTTTATGTGCTGGAGTGTACGTGTGGCCTGCAATATGTTGGGAGCACCAGGTTGCAGGTCCACAAGCGTATACTCCAGCACATGAGAGCTATCAGTAACAACGATGCAGCGTATCCAGTTGCTAGGCACTTTAAAGAAATCCATGATAGTTGCCTAGACCACTTGAGTTACTTTGTGGTGGACATGGTACCTCCACTTCGCCGTGGTGGTGACCGTGAAGCCCTGCTGAGAAAGCTAGAGACGAGGTATATCCTCGAGCTAGATACGAAGACCCCGAATGGGCTCAACTCGAGTGAGGATCTCTTTACTTGCCTCTGATATATCTCCCAGATCTGTATCAGTTTAGTGACAGCTATCAGTACTGTGTTTTAGATATTTATCTGATCTCCGAACATAATGATTTTTAGTATACGGGAGACAACAGGACTAGCTGTATTATATTTTACGATTTTTTCCTCTTTTTCACTCCACTTCTCTTTTCTGATTATCATTTTTAACGTGACCGTATAGGGCATATTAGATATAGTGGCCCATTAGGGGCTCCTTGCAGATGTTTTAGAAACTATAAGGTTTGTTACTCTTACTCACTATGCTATTGTAAATCGTGAAAGGGTCCCCCAAACCGCCAAATAATATTAACGACTTCCTCTAGCACCCAGACACCAGGGATCTGGTATCAGGGTCATTTTTTTAGATATTTATGTTGCAATAAGTATTTATTATGAATTTTAGAGGTTGGTTTTAAAGGTTATTTGACATTTGAAAAGTGAATGAATATTTTAATCAGAATATTTGATTTTAAATTCTTTTTTCAACTACATAATTCCTAGGGGTTATGGTCTGGATGAGGGATCGTCCATGTTACAAGAGAATGCATGAGTTCCATGACCCACTATGGGTATGATGTAGTATGGCTTTATTGCAATTATTGCACATACATGGATGAGTATTGCACTTATGTATTTACTTATTTATTTACTCTTTTATACATCTGCTATTAGTGGGTTTGATGCAATTTACCCTGTCATCTAGTCTTTAGACCTGCTGATGATGGAACTTTCCATGGCACTTCCTGCGATATGACAATTGCACATTTGCACTGAGCCACATTACTTTGCACTATTGCGTGTACTTTGTACACCGCTTCAGAGGCAATATTTTGGGTATTGGCTTTGCTGTCTGGATATGAGGATTCTATAATGCACTATGCACTTTACTTAGGTAATCCATACCATTCGTGCTTCTGGCCCCACTATGGGGATGTATTCGAATTTGCCTACTTTGCACGTGATGCTTTTGCACTGTTGCAGTTTTTGCACGTCTATCTAAATTGTATGACAGTTCAAAGCTACTAAACAGAATTATGATCGTAATACATATATGCAATGATGTATTAATGTATGTTTTCTATGTCTATTGGGCCTATGGTCACGTGATGCTCATTACTTGCACTTTAAATTTGGTGGCTCTCCCTGACAGCGTCATGTGATCAAGGCCTTTCTGGGGCCGAAACGCGTCATGGCGGTGCATGGTGTCACTATGGATTAAAATAAATACCTTTTTGCACGCAGCTATCTGGGTCCGTGTTCGTCTTTCCTGGAAGCCTGGATGTTTAGAGACGGAGTTCCTTGCATAAATATATATATATATATATATATATATATATATATATATATATATATATACACATCTTTCTAGCAAGCACTTAAGTGGACGGTGGGTAGTGCTAAAATAATCCCCAATGCAATGATAGTATTAAAAGGAATGGCTTGAATACTAAATAGTGTTATAATGCATAGATTACTGGCATTACTTAAGGAAAAAACCATAAACAGATATATAAATAAACATATATACTTAATCAGAAACCTCCTTCTAATAAGTCCTCCGTTTAAAGAGGCTTACCTTTACTGAAATAGGTTCCGTAGTACTGCCTGTCCCACGGATGCGTCGGCACGCTGTGAAGACTCCAGGCAGTAATGCGTAAACGTGTACGTCGTTTTCCACGTTGCAGCTCTGCAGATCTTTTCAAGCGGTACTCCGGCAAACAGAGCAGCTGATGTGGAAACTGCCCTGGTGGAGTGCGCTTTTACAGTCCTTGATAATGGCTTGCCAGCCTTGTCGTGACAGAATTGAATTGCGCTCGCTATCCATCTAGCGATAGTAGCCTTGAAAACTGCAATGCCCTGGCGGCTTTGTCCATAAGCTACGAATAGCTGATCTGACTTGCGTATAGCTTTAGTCCTTTGTAAGTAGAATTTAAAACATCTCTTTATGTCTAAAGTGTTTAATGCTCTTTCAGCAGGCGTCGAAGGGATAGGGAAGAAAGTTCTCAGGATGACCGGTTCATTCAGATGGAACTGAGAGGGAACCTTCGGGATGAATTTAGGGTTCGTTCTAAGAATGACCATTTCATCAGTGAAGCGTAAGAAAGGATGGGATATGGTAAAAGCCTGTATTTCACTAACTCTTCTTGTTGATGTGAGTGCCAAAAGAAGAGCGACTTTCCATGTTAAGTACTTCATGTCTGCCTTGTGAATGGGTTCAAAGGGCTGCTTTAGCAATTGAGATAATACCACATTTAGTTGCCGCTCTTGGGGTGGAGCTCTGATGGGTGGGAAAGTTCGAAACAGTCCTTTCATAAATTGCTTTACGATTCTTGAGGACCATAAGGACGGACATTTAGGTGATCGCCTGTATCTAGATATAGCAGCCAGGTGAACTGATTGATTGATGAATGTGCCAGTCCAGATTTTGCTAAGGAGAGCAAATAAGGCAAAACTTCTTCTGAAGCAGAGAGAAAAGGATGCACTTCATTACGCCTGCACCATAGACAAAAACACTCCAACTTCAGTCTGTATGTCTTATTGGTGCTGTCAGCCCGGGATCTAGCAATTATGTCTTTGCTTTCTTGTGCAATGGTCAGATCTTTAAATTTGAAGAATTCAGGAGCCACGCATGTAGCTGCAGAGTAGCTGGCTCCGGATGACATATTTGGCCTCGGTTCCTGGTCAACAGTGTTGGTGCTGGCAAAAGGCGGATGGGTTGAGCTTCCGACAACAGGAGAAGTTCCGTGTACCAGTGTTGTCTGGGCCACCTGGGGGCTATCAGTAGAATGCGACAGTGTTCCCATTTCATTTTCGTGAGGACCCTGGGTATCAGAGGAATGGGGGGAAAAGCGTATGCATAGATCCCTGACCAGCGCATTAAAAGAGCATTCCCCAGAGAGTTTGGGAGAGGGAATCTGCTTGCGAAGAATCGGCATTTGGAGTTGTTCTGGGTGGTAAACCGGTCCAGCGCTGGTTTTCCCCAGACTGCAAATATTCTGTCCAGTTGGTTCTGTTCCAGTTCCCACTCGTGACAACTGCCGTTTGTTCTGCTCAAAGCATCCGCCAAGGTATTCCGGAGGCCTGGAACATGCTCCGCTGTTAGGGAGATTTGGTGGAGCATCAACCAGTTCCATAAGTGTTGGGCGTCCTGTGAAAGAGATAGGGATTTGGTGCCTCCCTGCTTGTTGATATAGAACATGCTTTTGGTGTTGT
Source organism: Calotriton arnoldi (assembly GCA_963921515.1). Taxonomy (NCBI): domain Eukaryota; kingdom Metazoa; phylum Chordata; class Amphibia; order Caudata; family Salamandridae; genus Calotriton; species Calotriton arnoldi. Next base: position 31,687 of record CAWUFW010013009.1, on the reverse strand, counting down.
CCGTGCGGATCAACACCGATGATCCTTGTATTCGAGGAAGGAAAGCCCGAAGGGAGAGAAAAATGGCTTTCAATTCCAACCTGTTTATGTGCATTTGACGTTGAGCAACGGACCACTTTCCTTGAACTTGCAGGTCCTGTAAGTGACCTCCCCAGCCTTCCATAGAAGCATCTGTTGTTACTATGTAATCTGGAATAACCGGGAGAAAGGATAGGCCCTGGGATAGATGTGATTTTTGTGCCCACCACTGGAACGCCTCTTTCATACGTGGAGTGATATTTACCACGTCGTCGAAAGACCCTGTGGTTTGGATCCATTGGCATTGTAGTTCCTCTTGGTGAGGCCTCAAATGCAAGCGAGCCAGCGGCACTAAATCAATTGCCGAAGAGAGCATTCCCAGCAGAGACTTGAACATTCTCACAGAAACGCACTTTTTTCTGGAAAGTTTGAGTGCCAATGCTTGCAACCGTTGTTGTCTTTCCTGGGAGAGGAAGGCTTTGTTCTGAATGGTGTTCAAGCTGGCTCCCAGAAACGCCATTGTCTGACTTGGAAGGACAGAAGATTTTTGGTAATTTATTGAGAGTCCCGATTTGCGGAACAGGGTTAGACAATCGTCTGTTGCAGCTTTTACCAGACGAGCTGATGGGGCCTTCAGCAGCCAAACGTCTAAGTATGGGAATACCTGATGACCTTTGTTCCGTAAGGCTGCTGCCACAGGAGCTAGAAACTTTGTGAAAGTTCGTGGAGCCGATTTGAGGCCAAATGGAAGGACTCGGAATTGATAGTGGGTACCAGCCACTGTGAACCGTAGGAACTTTCTGTGCTTTGGATGAATGGGGACATGAAAATATGCATCTTCCAGATCCAATGAAGTCATGAAGTCGCCGCTGTTGAGGCGTCGTAGGATGTCGGAAAGCGTGAACATCCTGAATGTTTGACTTTTTAGGAATTTGTTTAATGTCCTGAGGTCTAAGATAGGCCTCCACTCTCCCGATTTTTGCGAATAAGAAAGAAGCGGGAGTAGAAACCTTTCCTTCTCTGAGTAAAAGGGACCTTTTCTATTGCCCCTTTCTGGAGCATGATCTTTACTTCCTTTTTGAGTAAGTGAAGACGAGGGGGGTGCAATCCCCTGGGAGGAGTATTGGGAGGTATTTGGGTAAATTCCAAAGTGTGGCCATAAGAGATGAGATCTAGGACCCACTTCTCTGACGTGATGTTGCGCCACTGGTGGATATGCTTGGAAATTTTCGCACCGGTTGGGGAGAAAGGAGAAGCAGCTGGTACCCTGTTGAAATCACTGCTTGCGATCGGAGTCGCGGGCTTGAGATCCTGGCTTTCGTCTGGAGCCGTGTCTAGAGAAACCAGCCGTTGTTGGTTGGCGGTAGGATTGTTGCTGGTACCCTTGGCGATATTGCGGCCGGTAGGACTGGTAAGTCTGGGCACGCTGGTAATTTCCCCTGTATCCAGAAAAACCACGGCCTCCAGCTCCCCGAAAGGGCACCTTGCGGTACTGAAGGGTACCTAGCGCTTTGGCAGTATCCGTATCCTTTTTAATTGCGGTAAGCGCCTCATCAATGTGACTGCCAAATAGGCTATCGCCAACATAGGCCATATCAAGAATTTTGGACTGCACTTCTGGGCAGAAGCTTGTTGCTCTTAGCCACCCCTGGCGCCTTAGAACGGCCGCACCCGCAAGCTGACGGAAGCTGGTAGTGGCAATGTCCATTGCAATGTCTATAATCTCTGACGCTGCTCTTTCCCCTTCTGCAAGAATCTTATTGAACTCATCTTTGTTTTCTTCTGGGATAAGGTCTTTCATTGCCCTCATATCGGACCACATTTGCCTATCGTATCTGCCTAATATGGCCAAAGCGTTAGAAGCTCTGACTGAGATTGCTGCCATTGAGGAAAATCTTTTTCCAATGGAGTCGAGACGTCGACCATCCTTATCCGGTGGAGATTTGATGGGAGTAGACGGATTCTTTGATCTTCTCTGGGCTGCGTGTGAGATCACAGAGTCGGGCTTGGGATGACCCGTGAGACACGCAGGAGAGTCCTCTGGAGCCCTATATTTTTTATCAAATCTCGGTAGTACAGGAACCACCGAAGCTGGAGTCTTCATTACTTTAACACCCTCTTGCCAAATGTGGTCAATTATATGTATTGACCTGACTGTCTTTCTCGATTGCTCTTTAAAATCGTACAGAAAACAGTCCGATTGTTGTACAATTGTGGGCAAGTGGAATCTGGTAGTGGCTCTGTCCATAATATTGTGGAAACCTCCAATATCCTCCGGAGGCGAGTCTGAAGGACGATGAGGCGGGGGGGGGACGGTGTTGGTGCTATATAATCATCCCATTCATCAGTGGCGGAGGAGGATCATGGATTTCTCCCTCCTCAGGCTCTTCCTCAGAGATGGTAGGATCCTCTCTGGGAGGCAGAGGAATTACGGGACGTGGCGTCAACCTGGGTGTGGCAGGGGGTGGTGGTGGTGGTGGTGTTTGAGGAGCTACCGGCGGAGGCGGTGGCATTGTGACATTGTCTTTTTGAGGAGGAAACCTCCTTTTATAATCTGCCAACATATTTTGCAGGTCCAGTACTAGTGTCGGAGGGAGTTGAGCAGGTTGCTGTCTAGGCTGTTCAAAGTATCTGTATTGTTGATACTGAGCATGAGGGACAGGACAGTGTTGATAATATTGTTCCTCATCCTCATAGTCATCATCAACTTCTTGATATTTGACGTTGAGCTCAGAAGGGCTATGTGCTGTTCCAAATTGGCCTTCATCCTCATCAGAATCCTCCACATCTAAAAGATGACTGGGAGGTAGCGGTGACATTTTTGGTGTCCTAAATTCCATCTGTGCAGATTGCAGGAACGGAGTTGAAGGGCCTGCAGACAAAATTGGAATTTTTGTCGATGGTGCTGTCCTCGCCGGTAAAAATTTTGTTGTCGACGGTGGGATTGCCGTAGTCGGCGGGATTTCCGTAGTCGATGTGATGGCCGTCGACGAAACAGTTGTCGTCGACGATGGAGGGGTCGTCGACGATGGAGGGGTCGTCGACGATGGAGGGGTCGTTGTGGTCTTTGCCGACGACGAGGTTTTCGTCGACGGTCTCGTCGACTATGAGATCTTCGTCCGTGGTGTCCTCGTCGATGGTGTAGTAGTCGTCGATAGAGGCAACGTCGACGGTATGGAACCTTTGATACTCGCCGTAGACGAAGTTAACGCAGTCTACGGTCTCGACGACGATAAGAGTCACTGTCGTCGCCGTTGAAGAAGTACTAGGCGTCGACGGTGAACTTGACGCCGGTGAAGATTTGTGGCTGACTTTACCTCTAGAATGGCTTGAAGAATGTAGTTTTCCTTTGGATGTTCCTGAAGAATGAGGGGGCCCAATCTCTGAGGAGACCTTAGGCTGTTTCTCCTGCTTTTGAGATTCTTTGGTCAGATGAGAGACTTTTGAATGTTTCTTGCTCTCTTCAGACTGACCCTCAGGCGACCTGGGCCTCTTATGAGACTTGGAGGACGTGTCGCTCTCAACATCCGATGAGGCACTCTGCTTCTTTTTTAGCCACAATAAAAGTCTTCCTTCCCTATCCCTTAGGGTTTTAGTTGAGAAAGTGCGGCATATTTTACATTGCCTTGTCTCATGGTTGGGATAGAGTCAATAAATGCAATGTTTGTGGGCATCATCCACATGCACTCTTTTCTTTCCGCAGGATTTACAAGGTCTAAATAATCCTTTTTTATCAGACATTCTTCTTAAAGGTTTAAGGAATAAGACTTATCTGAAAAAGCTGAAGAACTGAGCAGAGCTCAGGGAGACTCCCTTACACATGACGTGCGGTGAAAATCTGAGGGATTCAGCCTCTCTTGGGAAGATTCTAGAGCATGGGTACTCGCAAACTTTCTCTCGGGGGCCAAATTTACAGTGTGGTTTGTGTCCGAGGGCCGCACTGGTGGGGGCGGAGTCAGTGGGGGAGGGGGCGGGGCTAGAGCAAAAAAAAAACCTGTGACCATAAGGTTGAACACAGGCCCCTGCAGCGGACGCCTTCGTCCACTGAGCCACCAGACCCGGCATACACACATCTCTCTCTCTCTCCCTACCTCTCTCTATCTCTCCCTCCCTCTATCCCTCCCTCCCTCTCTCTATCTCTGTCTCCCTCTCTCTCTCTCTCTCTCTCTCTCTCTCTCTCTCTCCCTCCCACTCTCCCTCCCACTCTCCCTCCCACTCTCCCTCCCTCTGTCTCCCTCTATCTCCCTCTGTCTCCCTCTGTCTCACTCACTCTGTCGGTCTCCCTCTGTCTCACTCACTCTGTCGGTCTCCCTCCCTCTCTCTGTCTCCCTCCCTCTCTCTGTCTCCCTCCCTCTCTCTGTCTCCCTCCCTCTCTCTGTCTCCCTCCCTCTCTCTGTCTCCGTCTGTCTCCCTCCCTCTGTCTGTCTCCCTCCCTCTGTCTGTCTCCCTCCCTCTGTCTGTCTCCCTCCCTCTGTCTGTCTCCCTCCGTCTGTCTCCCTCCCTCCCTCCGTCTGTCTCCCTCCCTCCGTCTGTCTCCCTCCCTCCGTCTGTCTCCCTCCCTCCGTCTGTCTCCCTCCCTCCGTCTGTCTCCCTCCCTCCGTCTGTCTCCCTCCCTCTGTCTGTCTCCCTCCCTCTGTCTGTCTCCCTCCCTCTGTCTGTCTCCCTCCCTCCCTCTGTCTGTCTCCCTCCCTCTGTCTGTCTCCCTCCCTCTGTCTGTCTCCCTCCCTCTGTCTGTCGCCCTCCCTCTGTCTGTCGCCCTCCCTCTGTCTGTCGCCCTCCCTCTGTCTGTCGCCCTCCCTCTGTCTGTCTCCCTCCCTCTGTCTGTCTCCCTCCCTCTGTCTGTCTCCCTCCCTCTGTCTGTCGCCCTCCCTCTGTCTGTCGCCCTCCCTCTGTCTGTCGCCCTCCCTCTGTCTGTCGCCCTCCCTCTGTCTGTCGCCCTCCCTCTGTCTGTCGCCCTCCCTCTGTCTGTCGCCCTCCCTCCCTCTGTCGCCCTCCCTCCCTCTGTCGCCCTCCCTCCCTCTGTCTGTCTCCCTCCCTCTGTCTGTCGCCTTCCCTCTGTCTGTCGCCTTCCCTCTGTCTGTCGCCCTCCTCCCTCTGTCGCTCTCCTCCCTCTGTCGCTCTCCTCCCTCTGTCGCTCTCCTCCCTCTGTCGCTCTCCTCCCTCTGTCGCTCTCCTCCCTCTGTCGCTCTCCTCCCTCTGTCGCTCTCCTCTCTCTGTCGCTCTCCTCCCTCTGTCGCTCTCCTCCCTGTCGCTCTCCTCCCTCTGTCGCTCTCCTCCCTCTGTCGCTCTCCTCCCTCTGTCGCCCTCTATCTGTCTCCCTCCCTCTGTCTTCCTCTCCGTCTCTCTGTCTGTCTCTGCCTCTATCTGTCTGCCCCTGTCCCTGTCTCTGCCTCTGTCTGTCTGTCTCTATCTCTGTCTGTCCCTGCCTCTATCTCTCTCTCTGTCTCTCTCTCTGTCTCTCTCTGTCTCCCTCCCTCTGTCTCCCTCCCTCTGTCTCCCTCTCCGTCTCTCTGTCTCTGTCTGTCTCTGCCTCTATTTGTCTGCCCCTGTCCCTGTCTCTATCTGTCTCTGTTTGTCCCTGTCTGTCTCTATCTCTGTCTGTCTCTGCCTCTCCCAGATACCTGCCTTCACGTTTGTGCAAGGCCTGTTGGGAGATAAGGTGTTCTGTTGCTGCGCATAGATTTCTCTTGGGCACTTGGTGAGCAGTGAGATCAGAGGTGACCGGGACCTTTGCTATACTTGGCCTTGTCGGTGGTACCAAGAACTCTGAATGTACCTTTGCTATACTTGGCCTTGTCGGTGGTACCAAGAACTCTGAATGTTATTTATCAGTAGACTGATAAATAACATTCAGAGTTCTTGGTACCACCGACAAGGCCAAGTATAACAAAGGTACATTCAGAGTTCTTGGTACCACCGACAAGGCCAAGTATAGCAAAGGTCCCGGTTGGGAGATAAGGTGTTCTGTTGCTGCGCATAGATTTCTCTTGGGCACTTGGTGAGCAGTGAGATCAGAGGTGACCGGGACCTTTGCTATACTTGGCCTTGTCGGTGGTACCAAGAACTCTGAATGTACCTTTGCTATACTTGGCCTTGTCGGTGGTACCAAGAACTCTGAATGTTATTTATCAGTAGACTGATAAATAACATTCAGAGTTCTTGGTACCACCGACAAGGCCAAGTATAACAAAGGTACATTCAAAGGTCCCGTTCACCTCTGAGCTCACTTCTCACCAAGTGCCCAAGGAAAATCTATGCGGAGCAACAGAAAGCCTTATCTCCCAACAGGCCTTGCACAAACGTGAAGGCAGGTATCTGGGAGTCAAGACGCTGAAAATAGAGTTGTTCCAGTACCTGTTTAACTAAATTCAACACAGTGACAGAAGACTGCCGGACTGTGACCCTCCTCTCACTTACTGGACTCCAACTTCTCCACTCTGTATCTCATCTAGTGCTCTCAAGTAACCGAAGTGAGACTCGTATTGCTTTGCAAAAATTCAAAATAACTAGATTTGGCCCATCCTATATCCTTTTTAGGTCTAATTCTCTCTGCAGTGGTTTAAAAGACTCCTTTACCTCACTACTTGTCTGCCCTGTAGCAACGCTTTTGCTTTTTATCCCTCTGACCTTCACCTCCTGTTCTTGTAACCTTCATTCACATTGAATATTTAAACTCTGATGTGTCACATCACTGGTACGTGCTTTAATTGACCAATCTTGATAATCTTGCTTAATACTAACATGTTGACTATTCGTCCCATTTTATCTCTACCTCTGAATTGGTTAGTTCCTGAAGACTTTGTACAGTATGTTACAACTTAATGTGCCCGTACAGAACTTGAATACCTTTCGCAGGCTTAGTAAGAGCTGTGTGTGCGCCCAGGCTGAGAAAGCTTCCCGGGCGCGCACACAGCCGCACCCGAGTACTTCACGGGTCTTTAAAAGACCATTTACTTGTAAATGAGGCTTTGTCGTGTTTCGCCTCTTTTTAGCGCCCCTGAAGCTCCACTCTGACTATCGCTGAAATCTCCCGGCCCCATAGAGCAGAGTCTCTTGGAGTCCGCGCTGCTGCAACCGGCGGTGTTTGCTGAAAGTCATTAAAAAAAAAAAAACACAACACACAAGTAGGATGTCTGCAAGGTCCGCGGGCCGCCAAGGAAGGCTTGCCGGGCCGCTGGCGGCCCGCGGGCCGTACTATGAGTACCCGTGTTCTAGAGGGTGCTGGTGGCTGATTGGTTGTGTTTTGAGTTTGGTCCTTTTTGTAAAAGGAGGCTAATAGGCTATTGAATGCATGGTTACCACCATGATAGCCTATGGAATTTACTATATACTACTTTGTTATATGTACTGTGGGACTCCCACTTCGACGACGGGGAATGATTCAGGCATGTGAATCTATGAAAGATACCCCAATACTGGATAATTGGTCAGCCCACTTCACCCATTAACCATCTTGCAATGTGAGTGACAGGATTTTAGCCTGATCTCATGTACACCGCCACCTGAAAAGGTGTGTATTTTAGTAACTGGGCTGGTGTACCTTGGCTACTGCACCACTCTTATTTTTATATATTTGTTGATTTTTATGCATATTGCATAGGTTTGCAAAAAAAATATTTTTCGCTTGCTAAGGTCAGACCTATTAGCTGTTTCTAATGCGTGTTACATATTTGAATTATGTCTCCTTTCAGAGCATTTCTCACAGGTCTATTTTATGCTTGTAATACAGACACATTATTCAGAGTTTTTGGAAAGGTTGACACTATGTGAACATCTGAAATACGAGTGAAGTTTGAGTGTGACTCATTGTTCCTTTCCCTGAAATAAGGGTCGCAATGGCATAATTGTGTTAATTCCAGGCATATTGCGGGCAGCCACAATGGTACTCTCCACAGAGTAATGTACACCCTAGCATGAGAAAATAAGTTACTTACCTGTAACTACGGTTATCCAGTACTGGTATCTTTCATAGATTCACATGCCTGAATCATTCCCCGTCGTCGAGATGGGAGTCCCACGGTAACATAATCAAGCAGTATTTAAATAATGCCATAGGCTATAATGGGTTGTAGCCCCCAGAGGAACTAGGTTTTTCCTCTGGGAGGAGAATCCCATATGATGAAGCATGTCACCTCTGGTGAGTGAGGGATTTCGCCATGTTTTACATAGCCTACATCCTTTTTAAAAATGGACTAAATGTTGAATGCAGCCAATCAGCTGCTAGCACCCTCTAGAACTCTCCTAGCAGAGGCAGTTTCCCTCAGATTTTCCTAGCACAAGTGATAAGTGAGTATCTTATTGAATAATATGGAAACAGCCTCTACGGGGAGGAGGGTAGGTGCATGTCAATCTATGAAAGATACCAATACTGGATAACCGTAGTTACAGGCAAGTAACTTATTTTCTTATTCAGTATTGGGGTATATTTCATAGATTCACATGCCTGAATCAGAGTAGCAAGCAGTCACATCCAATAATATCCTGTCTGTTGAGGATGGTGGGTGACTTCTAAACATAGTGAACTCCAAAAGTTTGAGGTAATACCAGAGGCACCTTAAAGGCTATACCTGTGCCTACTGTTTTTTTTTTTTTTTTTAATATAAAAGGGACGGAAGAAAATAATTTGCACAGAACAATCATAAGAAAAACTTAAGTTATTGCTTATATACTCTCATTTTCATATACAAAGCATTAGCTAGAGGCAAGGGAAAAAAGACAGCGTAACTTGTAATACACTTTACCTAGTAATGTTTTTCATCATTAAGAACATGTAAGCATATGAAATCACCATGAGAACAAAAGGCTCTTTCTAAGGGTTAGAACGAGGAATACCTTAATGGAAGAGATGGCGAAGCACCTCCTGGCCCACTGCCGCATCTGCATCCTGTGCAGACTCCAGGCAGTAGTGGTGCGTGAAGGTGTGAGTGGTCCTCCAGGTTGCAGCAGGACAGATTTTTTCCAGAGTCACTCCCGCGAAGAGGGCAGCTGACATGGCAACTGCTCTGGTGGAGTGAGCCTTTGCTGTCCTTTCCAAAGGTTTGTTAGCTTTGAAATGACAGAACTGTATCACAGCCGATATCCATCTTGCGATAGTGGCCTTTGTTATTGCAGTCCCTTCTCTGCCTTGGCCATAGGCAACTAATAATTGATCAGTTCTTCGTATGTCCTTCGTTCTCTGAAGGTAGAACTTAAGCCAACGTTTGACATCCAGCGTATGTAGTGTTTGCTCTGCAGGCATTGAGGGTTGCGGAAAAAAGGACCGGAGTATAACCAATCATTGAGGTGGAATTGACACGACACTTTATGAATAAATGTAAGAGTAGTCCTTAGAATCAGAGCGTCTTCTTTAAATATTAAAAAAGGTTTCCTAATGGTGAACCCTTGGATTTCGCTTACCCTTCTGGCTGAGGTGAGGGCCAGCAGAAGAATGACTTTCCATGTTAGGAATTTTAATTCAGCTTTATGAATGGGTCCGAATGATCTTTTCATGAGTTGTGCAAGGACCACATTGAGGTTCCATTCTGGTGGAGGTGCTCGCACTGGAGGAAAAGTACAGAACAGCCCCTTCAAAAATTGTTTGATCAGGCTTGAGGCCCAAAGAGAAGTGGCACTGGAATCTCTCCTATAGCGAGAGATGGAAGTCAGATGCACCTTAACTGAGGCAAAAGCTACACCAGATTTTGCCAAGGAAAGGAGATATGGTAAAATCTGTTGTGGGGATACTTCAAATGGATGCAGGCCATTTCATTGGCACCAAAAACAGAACCTTTTCCATTTCATCTTGTACGTTTTATTGGTACTTTCCGCCCTAGATTTCGAGAGGATGTCTACATTACTGCGAAATGTTCATGCTCCTAAATTCCAGGAACTCAGGAGCCAGGCATGCAAGTGTAGAGACTCCGGATTCGGGTGGCACACCTGTCCGTAGTCCCTGGTCAGAAGAGAGGGGGACATCTACAGACGTATGGGTCTGGCTTCTGAAAGATGAAGAAGTTCCGGGAACCAATGTTGCCTGGGCCACCTGGGCACAATGAGAATTAGGCGACATCTCTCCAGCTTCATTTTGGTCAGTACTCTGGGAATCAATGGAATGGGGGAAAGGCGTAGGCATCTATCCCTGACCATCGCATCAAAAGGGCATTGCAATGAGACCCTGGGAGGGGGAACCTGCTGGCATAGGACCGACATTTGGCGTTGATGTCTGTTGCAAACAGGTCCAGCGCTGGCTTTCCCCATAGTGCAAATACTCTGTCCAGTTGGAATTTTTTGAATTCCCATTCGTGGCAATTGTCTGTAGCTCTGCTGAGAGCATCTTCTAGCGTGTTGTGAAGGCCTGGAAAATGCTTGACCCTGAGAGAAATCCCATGCTCTTCTGCCCAGGTCCATAGTTCTTGCGCTTCCTGAGAAAGCGTGAGAGATTTGGTTCCTCCCGGTTTATGTAGAACATACTGGTCGTATTGTCTGTAAGGACCAGCACAGAGGCGCCTGCTATTCTTAGTAGAAAGGCCTGTAAAGAGAGGAATATAGCCTTGAACTCCAGGCTTTTGATATGACTTTGCTTTTGAGAATTGGACCATTTGCCTTGGATTTGGAGATCCTGTAAATGACCACCCCAGCCTTCTATGGAGGCATCCGTTGTCAGTATGTAGTCTGGTATTTCTTGTAAGAAAGTGAGGCCCCTGGAAAGGTGTGGAGTGTGACACCACCATCGCCTTGCCATTTTCATTTCTGGGGTTATTAGAATGGTGTCTTCAAGGATCCCGATGTTTGCAGCCACTGTTTCTGAAGCTCTTCCTGCAAGGGCCCCTATTTGAGCCTGGCTAAGGGAACTAGGTTGATTGCTGATGAACACTTCCCTAGGAGCGACTTGTACCCTCTCACTGAAATGGACTTTCTTCTTGAGATAGTCATAGCAAGCTGCTGTAGACGTGCCTGTCACTCGTTCGATAGGAAGGCCTTTCATTGGATCGTGTCCAACCTGGCTCCCAGAAATGGTGTTATTTGACTGGGGAGAAATGAAGACTTTTTGATGTTCACTGTCCTAGTCTGTTGAATAGCTGGAGACAAGCATCCGTGGTGCTGGTCGCTTGATCTGCTGTTAGTGCCTTCAGTAGCCAATCGTCCACGCAGGGGTATACATGGTGACCTTGAGAACGTAGGGCTGCGGCCACTGGTACGAGGCATCTTGTAAATATACTGGGTGTGGACTTGAGGACGAAAGGAAGAACCTTGAATTGGTAGTGGGTACCAGCTACCATTAACCTGAGGAATTTTCAGTGTTTCCAATGGATGGGGATTTGGAAGTATGCGTCTTCTAGATCGAGTGAGATCATAAAGTCTCCTTTGTTGAGGCGACGCAGGATCTCGGCTAAGGGTACCATCCTTAACGTTAGTTTTTTCAGGTACTTGTTGAGGTGCCTGAGATCCAGTATTGGTCTCCACTCTCCTGATTTCTTCATTATTAAGAAAAAACGGGAGTAGAAACCCTGACCCCTTTGTACAGGTGGAACATCCTCGATTGCACCTTTTGAGAGCGTGATCTTTACTTCCTTGTGCAATAAGTGAAGACGAGGGGGAAGGGTTCCCTTGGGTGGAGTAGTTGGAGGTTTGCTTGTGAACTCCAGAGTATGACCAAAGAGTTGATCCAACAACCATTGGTCTGATGTTATGCTTTCCCATTGCTGGCAGAAACTGCAAATCTTCGCACCCACAGGAAGGATGGAATGGGGGGGGGGGAGGGGGAGGAGCTGGAACCCGGTGTTGATCATTGCTTTTTTCAGTTGTCCTGCCCCTGAGACGGTGTTCTCTTGCGGGCGCCTTGATGGGAGGAACTAGCTGTTGAAAATTGACGGTAGGTGGAGGGTTGATAAGTCTGCCTGTATTGAGCCTGATAGGGCTGGTATTGCTGTTGCCTCTGAAAACCTCCTCTGTATGCGGGAAACCCGCGTCCTTTCTCTCCCCTGAAGGGCATTTTTCTATATTGGAGGGTGGTTAGCGATTTTGCTGTGTCAGTGTCCATTTTTATGTAGAGCAGCGCATCATCAATATGCTTGCCGAATAAAGAATCTCCATCGAACGCCATGTCTAAGATTTTTGTTTGAACTTCCGGCCTGAAGGTGGTGGCCTTCAACCACCCCTGGTGTCTCAACACTGCTGCGTTTGCCAGTTGTCGGAAACCTGTGCTAGCTATATCCATAGCATAGTCTCAGAGGCCGCTCTTTCCCCCTCTATAAGGATCTTCCTCGCCTCTTGTTTTCTATCTTCAGGGATGAGCTCCAATAAGGCTGCCATATCCGACCACATCTGTCGGTCGTAACGGCCGATGATAGCCAAAGCGTTGGCTGCCCAAATGGTAACAGCAGTCATGGTTGAAAAACGCTTACCCATGATGTCTAATTTGCGCCCCTCCTTGTCCGGAGGAGTCAAGATTGGGGTAGCCGGATTTTTCGATCTCCTCTGCGCTGCCTGCGAAATGACAGAATCCGGCTTAGTTTGACCCGTCAGGCAAGAAGGTGCATCTTCAGGGGCCCTGTACTTCTTGTCTATTCGAGGGAGCACTGGTGTTATTGTGGCCGGCGTTTTCATTATTTTTACTCCCTCCTGCCAGATATTATCTATTATCGTACGAATAGATTTCATGGCTTCCTCCTTAGAATCATACAGAAAGCAATCTGTATGCTTAACAGCCATAGGGAGATGGAACCTGTTGGATACTCTCTCCATCAAGTTGTGGAGCGCCCCGATATCTTCTGGAGGTGAGTCCGCTGGGTGATGTGCTGGAGGAGAGGGTGTAGGGATGATATAGTCATCCCAGAGATCGGCCGGTGGATGTAGTTCCGGGATCTCTCCTTCTTCTCTCTCATCCTCTGAAGAAGAGGGGTTTTCTTCATCAGGCGCCTGTGTTGAAGGGCGCAGTACCGTAGGTGTTGTAGGTCAGGATAAGGCTGGCGTTGCTGGGAGCTATGGCTGATGTGGCGTTAGCTCAATCTGGACATCCTGGGGAGGAAATCTCTGCCTATAGTCCGCCAACATGGCTTGAAGGTCGTGGATTAAAGACAGTGGTAAATGCGCCATTTCACTGCGACAAGGTTAAGAATGATAGCCATAAGGTTGAAAATGGCATGGAGGAACCAGATATGGCTGGTAATATTGCTGTTGTTGCTCGTCCTCATAATTGTCCTCCTCGTCCTGGCATTTCACATGCAACTCGGACGGGATATGTGCCACCCCATACACCCCATCGTGATACTCCTCCTCATCTTCTGACTGTTGGAAGTCTAATAAGTGCGAGGGAGGCATCGGAAAGATCTTTGCGAAAGATGAAACATCCGGGTGGAGAAAGGTCTTTTTTACTCTGGTAATATTGATCATCGTTGACGGTGGCGTTGACGGTACCAACATCCCTGAAGAGGGAATATTCGTCGCCGACAGTGCTGTTGTCGCTGGTGTTACCGTCAACGATGTCATCAGCCATGGTGACGGCGGTTGGCTCGTCGACAACAGGGTCGCCAACGGGATGCTCATCGACGGGATGCTCGCCGACGGTGCCTTCTTCATCGATTAAGTCTTCGTCGACGAGGACATCGACAGGATAGATGTCGACGATGATATTCTCGTCGACGGTATGGGTCTTGAAGGAGCATAGGATGCGAATGTGGTACTTGTCGTCCAGGAGTTGTCAATGATGATTTTTTGTATTTTTTCCTTGTAGAGTCTGTGTATGAGGCTCTAGGACGTTCCTTCTCCTTTCTCACAGGAGAGGTGGGGACAGATGTTGTAGACTGAGGAGACTTTATGGTGTTTCTCCTTTCTATGGCCTTTGCTCTCCTGGGAGGGTTTGAGGTGTTTCCTGCACTCACCAGGGGTATCATCTTGAGACCTGGATCTTTTGTGCGGTCTGGATGAGCCATCACTGTCTTCTTTAGAAGACTTTTGTGACTTGGTGGATAGGAGCCACACAAGCAGCCTCCCCTCTCTATCCCTCAGAGTTTTAGAAGAAAAGGTCCGACAGATCTTGCATTGTCATACCTCAGAAGAAGGATGGAGGCAGTAAATACAGTCTTTATGTGGATCATCCACATGGACTCTCTTCCTGCCACAGGTCTTACAAGGGCGGAAGAGGCCTTTCTTATCTGACATGTTGAAAAGATCAATCTTCAGGAAAATTCCAGAAAGAAACTGAGTAGAACTCAGGGAGACTCCCTTCACACACGACGTGCAGTGAAAATCTGAGGAAAACTGCCTCTGCTAGGAGAGTTCTAGAGGGTGCTAGCAGCTGATTGACTGCATTAAACATTTAGTCCTTTTTAAAAAGGACAGATAGGCTACGTAAAACATGGCTCAGGGACATTATAGCCTATGGCATTATTTAATTACTGCTTGATTATGTTACCGTGGGACTACCATCTCAACGACGGGGAATGATTCGGGCATGTGAATCTATGAAAGATACCCCAATACTGGATAATTATTATTCATGGGATACTTTGGTCGTCCATGGTGTGACAATGGCTAAGTGTGGTATAGTGCTGGTTGTGGCATAATACTGGTAGATGAAAGTAAAAGAAGTATAGAAGGGTAGATAAGACAGATGCTATAAAAATGACTAGTCATGTAAAATTGAATTTTGGTTGCTCCCTTTATCGCCTGTTTTCTTTTTACGTAAAAGACCCATCCCGCCCCAAGTAAGATTTAACACCCTCAATACATAATGCCAACTGCTCAGCTACGAAGTTTTTGTGTCCAAAGGAACAATTGAGGAAATGTTTTAAAATGGCTCTGATTAGGAGTATAGCGTGGGTCCATGACTTAATTTAATAACGAGTGAATGGGGGGCTTGATCGGTGGAGTGGATAGACAGTAAAAATAAAGAGGAGAGTACAGCGACTGGAAAGAAGGGATCAAAAGGCAGTTAATGTAGACAAATGTGAAGTGTAAAGAGCGCCGCAAAGAATGAAGCAATTGATACGGGCGAAGGGGAGAACGGGGTGAAGAGGGGGTTGGAGGGGTGGTGGTGAACAGGTGAGCTGAATGACAGAAAGGGAGAAATGATGGAGTATTGTGATGAGCAAACTGGGTGACAGAATGGAGCAACATCAGGAGTTGGTGACAATGGTACACAGCAGTAGGGGTGTACAAAATGATACATTTGCTTGCAAAGTTGGGAAACTTTGTCCTACCTTCACAAAAGTGGGTGAATTTTCTGACTTTGTTTGACTTGCCCTTGGTGATGGTTTGGCAGCTAAGTCCCTGTAGCCAGCGGAAGTATTATCTTTTCTAATGCTTTGGGCAGCTGTCCTTACCAGTGACCAGCAGAGGGTCAAACGAGAAACAGTGTTCTTCCACTGCTACGCAATGAGTATTAATGACATGATGTCTAGCCATACTGATATAACTTGACTGAATACAGTTGTCTCTGCGAGCCTAGCACAAAGAACGGTAAAATGCAACAGTTGGTCGGGCTGCAGGAGCTTGTACCCAATAAAGACAAGGATCGGGTGTTAGGGCAGAGATGGCATATGGGGTTTTGTTTAGAGTATACCTGGAATCACAGTTGTCACCACGCCAATCCCGCGAGACAATGGGAGGGGGTGGAAGCAGACAGCATGGAGAGGGAGGAGCTAAAGGCAACAGGACAAAGGGGGTAATTAACAACAGAGGATGGAATGGCCGCATCGGCCTTAACGTAAAGCTGCTACCTACAAAAGGCCGAACCACCCAGATGAAACATAGCCAGAGGCTAAAGGGGCAGGTGGTAGCACTGGGCTGGGCGATGACTACAGCTATGTGCGTACAGTAAAAACGCTGTTCCTTCCTGGCCAGTCGTGTGGACACCGAGTATTGCGCTGCATTCTCGTGCCCAGAATAGTCTCCTGGCGGTAGCAGGCTGGCACACGCCACCGTTTACTTAGCCTCAGTTTATCTCTATACTCCACTACCCTTGCAGCCCCCTGACTCCCCACTGTTGTATTTCCTCTTAGGGTGTCCATAACGGGCTTTCCAATATCCTGTCCTTAAATAGGCACAATTCGCCCTGCCCTTATATAGGCATAGAATGCCAGGCCTTATTTAGGCATTAAACCGTGCACTCCAAATACAGGCATGGTCTCTGACATCCGTCCACCCTAACGTCACAACGAGTTCATGAAGAACAGACCCTTAGGCTGCGGGAGTTTCCCTAGCTCAGGACTATTGATTTCTTCAAGGCCTCATCTATTATGCATGAACCATTATTCCTTAGGGGTTCATTCATGACGTCTTTCGTTGTCCAATTCACGTCAATGCTAACATTCCTAAGGTACTCTCAGGTATAAATATACCTTCCTAGCCCCTGTAAAACAGAGGAGACCTCGACTTCAGAGGAGCCCGTATCCCGGCCTGACGCACTGAGAAGACGCTGCCATTCCCTGCACGCAGAGAGCCCAGCTTCCAGTGATCTGACTTCCCTTGCGGGGTGTTGGAGTTCGTGTCTGGCAAAGAGATTCCAACCTCTCTCATTCTTCAGGTATGGAGCTGATAAGAACCTAGAGGGACTCTTGGCATACTAGGCATACTAGACTTAACATACTCTTAGTATACCATAGTAAGGAATACTTCACCTACTTCTTCCCTCTTCCTACACCTAGGTTAGGTTAGGTACACTGGGGTAGAACTAGCTTAGCACCGCATCGTATGAGTACTCGCATTTTTAGTCTGTGTTATTTATGTAACAGCATTTGTACTATAAGATAATGCTATCGCAGTATTATTTATTTCTACTGCTCACCCTGTACATTATTTATCTCGCATACTGTCTTGTGATCGTAACAGCACATTATACTTATACCAGAAACAAGACTGTTCAATAAATCTTTTATTGAAAATGCCCATCTATTATTTCTGTGTAACTCTGAGGAAAACTAAGCATGCACGACTGAGCTGAGTGAAATAGTTATCTAGTGTTTCCACGACTCTGGGACACGTTCTGATTCTAAAAGGAAAACATATTGGTCATGTTTTGCGGCTGCCAGAAACTACTCCCTTCTTGTTGTCAAGGAGTTTCTAGTGGCCTCTGAGCTAGCTGGCACAAGTTATTAAGTTTAATATACTCGATAGGGACATACCGACCTTAGTCCTATGTCAAAACTATAGGATATATTATTCCAATGCGCAGAGCCTATTAGGGAAATAGGAGCTACACTACATGGCGCCCAACGGTTTGGTTAGGCAGTAATTCAACTTTAGATACGGAGTAACTCAGCCGTGCTATTTTCTCTCAAAGACCCCTACCCATATACTCCAAAAGACGTCTGGAGTGGGCAGGGCTAGGTATCCACCAAGGCTACATAGGGAAGCACCCTATATATTAGCTGTTTGGTTTACTCAACATTGAAGGATACAGTGTTCCAAAATATTGTGCACCTTATCTTTGTTTCCTTGAAACTTGTTCTACATTTTTCAAAAAACAAAATGCCTGACGGTGACAATGACACCGAAAACGGTGGAACTGCGGCTGATCCAGCCCAAGCAGTAGTTTTTATCCTTACAGGTTTAAATGAAACTGAGGAGGGTGTTGTACACATCCCTCAAAACTTAAGAAGAGCCATAACTCTAAAACTTATAAAACATGGCCTATCGCCAAGAGGAGGTAGAGCAGTTTTCGTGATAGAGGCACATGAATCATTTCAGACAGAGGTATTCTATTCATGGGTACTACTTCCGGAATGCAATCCAACATCACAAACATTTCACTTCTACAAAGAAGATGAACTACCAGAGGAATACATTCCTTTCGAGGATATTGAAATGCCATTAACATACCAAGCATCAGCTCTGGTTTAAAGGCGCCCTAAAACATCACAAAAACATTACCAGGCTCGGTCCACTAGGTAGACCAGGAGCAACATGACCGATTTTAGCTGGCTACACACCTCATCCTGAGCTGGATATAATGACAGATGAGGAATTACATACTCAAATAAAAGTTAATAAAAATTTACAGACAATTGGTCCAATATGTCATGCGGACTTTTACAGTCCGACCACCATTGACATATCCAAATCCAACTCCCCAACAGGGGAATACACTAAAAATTACACCACAGACTCTCAACTCAGTCATGGGTAAAATGCCCACAAAACGTGAGCAAATTCCGTTTTGGATAGCTCAAAAATTACTCAAATCGAAGCAGTATTTCCAAATACTAGCCCACATGAGAAACACAGAATCCTAACAATCAGTTTACCGATGGGGATAACACCACAACTGGAAGACTGCACCACTTGGGGCTCAGTCTTTGCTGCCATCTATACTAAAACACATGGTATTCCATCAATTGCGGTAATACCTGATGTCCTAAAACAAATTCAAAACGAATATGGGGCAGAGCCTGCTCTAAATTTAGGTATGAAATTACTGAAAAATTTCGAGCAGGTATCAACAATAATATTATCTAATATTAAAGGGGAGGCAGCAGCAGTGGCGATCTGCCAAAAATTGAGGGAATTCGATGTTACAGAACATCAAACTGAGCTACCCAGAATAATTGAACAATCTTATGCAGAATTAGGCAGAGATAGTTTGGGTGGAAGACCACTGAAACCAAAACTATCTGAAAGTCCTGAGAAGGACTCAATAAAACAAACTCCTACATCTTCTAAAAAGAAGTGGGAGTCTACTAAACAAAAATCAAACGAGAAACGTTCTCAATCCCGAGGTAGGTCTCCTCAACAGGAGCCCTCTGAAAGGAGGTATAACCTCAGGAATAGGGATAATTTAAGAAAACCTGATAGGTATCATGATACTGATACACGTTCCTCTCGTTCCTTTCAGATCTCACCACAGACTTCGGAAAGAAGAGGACGGACGGAACACAGAGAAGAACGCGTGACATCGAAAGAAGACAAACACGCTCCAAAAACTAAAGTAAAACCTCAATTCTCCAAAAAGAAAGTAGCAGGTCTAAAGATAAGACATGCCGAAAATACTGAGAACGCAACTCAAGAACGGAGAATGGGCTCAGACCATGCTAGACAGTGCAGCAGAAGTCACAATAGTTCGCCAGAACCTGAGGGAACTTCTGGAGATAGTGGACTTGAATGAGTACATCACAGTCGAGACTGTAGACACCAGGGTTAGTACTCCACAAAAGTTATATGACATAACACTCCGGATGGAGGGAGACAAACCTAGACAGGTGAAAGCACTTTTTGGGGAAAAACTATCAAAGGGCTATGACATACTTCTAGCAGAAAAGGACTGGCCACCACAATTTGTCAGGGAGTGCCCACACGGCGAGGACATAATTATGCCTGCCTTCTCCAACCATATACCAATGCATCTAAGATATACATATGCCAGGAAATGGGCAGTGGCCCAGGCCCCAGCATTATATAAAAATCATGTAGGATGGGATGAAGATTCACCTCACCATAAAATACATCTGAAACATGAACCAACTGCACAACGGCAGTATCCTATTAAGCAAGAAGCTAAAAAACAGGTCAGGGAGATCTTAGATCAACTTGAATACCAAGGGTGATTGAAACATGCACCTCCTCAATGAACAATCCTTTGTTTCCTGTCTCCAAACCAGACAAAATATATCGTCTAGTTTTGGACTACAGACACCTAAACACTTGTTCTAAAACTTTTGCAGTGCAAAATGCACATAGCACAGCATTAATGAATAACATTGTGCGTAAAAATATATAAAACCACATTAGACATCTCAAATGGTTTCTTTTGTCAAAACATAGCACCTGAAAGCAGGTACTTAACAGCATTCTCCATAATGGGGACCCAGCGTCACTTTTGTCGACTCCCACAAGGGTTCAAGAATAGCCCAGGTTTATTCTCAGCGAGGGTAATGGAGTTACTACAAATTTATGACAATGAGGCATTGTCCTATGTCGATGACATATATCTGACAGACGATGACCTAGTAAAACACTTGAACAGGGTGAGCACCATTATACTGGGATTCGCCTCTGAGGGTTACAAATTCAACTTTAAAAAGTCCAGAATTGCCCATCTCAATGTCCTATTTCTAGGATATGAGCTTTCAAGTGAAGGCAAGAGCTTGGCAGCTAACTTTTTAGAAAAGTGTGCGCTGCTCCAACCTCCAAAAACGCTAAAAAACTTACAATCGATCCTGGGTTTCTTAAATTTTGGAAGAACATACATTATAAACTATGCAGAAAGGGTTAAACCTCTCACGCATTAATCAAACCTGATTTTTCAATCAAAAACTGGACACAGGAACACACAGAAATTTTACGTTCACTCCAGGCTAACATGTTAGCAACAAATCACTTACAAACACGCGTAAATGAACGAAATTTGGTGATCCGAATAATTTCGGGTCAATGCGGATTCACCTACTTAACTTTCAATGAGGGTGAAAAAATACCAATAGCGTATAAATCGCACTTCTACACACAAGCGGAAATGCGTTTCAGTTCTACTGAAATAATTCTAACAGCAGTTCAAACCGCTGTAGCAAAAGAAAGAGCCTTAGCCCAAGGGAAACGAATTATTATCGTAACCCCAGTACCTGCTTTAGAAGCGGTTACAAAAGCAAGCATTCCAAATGCTAAGGCATTGCATCCAAGATGGATACAATGGGTTAATTCTCTTGCTGCAACAGATGTTGAATATGTTTTTGACCCAGATTTAAAAACACAAGCCTTCCTGCAGTACGAACATGAATGTCCCCTGCCCACTGAAATTCTGCCTCTCGATCAGTACGAATTCATAATTTACACTGACTGATCCGCACAACCCGCAATAGGGGGTAAGCAAGCTTACAGTGCAGCGTGTGCTATCGTTAAAGGTCGCATGCGAAAAGGCATCTTCAGACCTATGGTCACAAAAACGCAGTCTCTAGGAGATTGTACAGCTCAGCGAGCTGAACTACAAGCATTCAAACTGGCACTTGAAAGTACAGATCGAGAATTCCCCACACTAATCGTGTGCGATTCCTTTTACTGTGTGCAGTCGTTTAATGAATATATACAAAACTGGCTTGAAAATGGTTTCAAAGATGCGAAAGGTGGCACAATAAAGCACAAATTGCTTTGGGAACAAGTAGTTCAGTTGAAAAACGAACTACCAAAGGCTCACGTGATCCACACACTGAGTCATCAACGTGATGGCGTTCACGTTGCAGGGAATTCATTGGCTGATGAAGCCGCAAAGGGGGCTGTGCAAACGGCTTCCGTAGCTGCGATCACTCGTTCAAAAACAAAAATAGACGGTGAGATAATGTTGGCTGTCAATGCTTCAAGCAAGGGCAGCAGTGCAGCGTTACCAAAAAAGTTTCCACTCAAGTACTCTTATGTAATTGATGCGAACATTTTGCTCGAATCCCTGGAGTGGGGGATAGGGTAATACCAAACAAGGAACGCAGATTAGGACTAATCCTAGCAGCACACGAAGGGATAGCTTCTGCCCATGCAGGTGTTTCTGCAACAATATCTTTACTCAAGCAAAGATATTGGTGGCCTGGCATTAGAAAACAAACAAAGAACTATGTTTTAGAATGTGATATATGCCAACAGATGAAAGTCTCCACAGTGAAACGTCCTGCGCAGACACCCCTGTTAATTTCAGATAAACCATTAGCTTGTGTTTACCTTGACCACTGCGGTCCCTTACACAGGGACGGTAATTATAAATATATCATGGTAGCAGTGGATTCATGCTCTAGGTTCCTATGGTTATGGCCTCAGCGTTCAGCTGACGCTCGAACTGTTATAAAAGATTTGGGAGTCTTTATCGGCATATACGCAATAGGCACGCTACATTCTGACCAGGGTCCTGCGTTTAGCTCTCGGGCTTACAAAGACGCCATGGCCAGTCTGGGCGTTGCATTGCGGTACTCCTCTCCATTCCATCTGGAGGGAAATTCGGTTGTGGAAAGGAAAAACCGGGACATAAAGCAGTCTATAACAGCTAGAGTATTAGGTTCGGGTGACGGGTGGGTCAAACACCTTAGTGGCGTTCAGCGCGCAATGAACAATATGCCAAGAAGTTCTCTAGGGGGGGGTCACTCCATATGAGGTCCTATTTGGGACGAGAATGTGGGTACCAGACTTAGAAAACGTAGGCACAGTGGTGGAAAATAAACCCTTTGATATCAAAGATCGTTTGGCTGTTTTACAGGACTTAAACAAATTAAGAACGAAACAAAGCAACATATTCCTACAGTCAACCACCACTGGGGATCAACCGGCTGTCCCAGCAAGGCTTGTCTAGATTCCTAAAGTTGGGGATCTAGTCAGAGAAAAAATTGCAGACAAGAAGGAATTTGGACCTTCTTACAGACAACCAGTACCTGTCCTAGCAGTTCAAGGAACAAGAACAGTACTACTGCCGCCCCTTGCTGGAAGAAAGGAGAAAAGATTTGTGTCCATCGACCTGATCAAACCACAGTATGTGGCCAATACTAAATAGTAGGCCTCGTGGACTCCGACCTAGTAGCAAACGCACTCCTCTCGCTACTATCCAAGAGGTTCATACTGAAAGACTGATAACAATCGAGAATTCAGCTGAAACAAATGAAGGACTATGCAACAACGCTATGGAACTCATCCCTCTGGAAGAACAAGTAACAGTTCGTCCAAATACACCTGTCTACACCAACGTAACAAGTGATGAACTGGTTCCAGTGATTTCAACGAATCCTGATGCAATTCAAACAATTGACAGAACTGCTTCTGGCTACTTCATTAACTTTGATACGTTCTCAGAAGATCCTAGTGAACCTGAAACAACGCCAGTGTCATTGAAATTCAAGCAGCAAATACAAGACTTTCTTCACTTTCTGAAAAAGACTTATTTGGTTTCTCCATGGATTGAACTCTGGATTACATCTGGACTTTTTGTTTTCCTACTCTGGCTAGCTTTGGTAACAACAGTAAGCGTGCTTATAAGTGGCAGATACATCCATGTGAACACTGAAGGAAAAGACGTAAACGTACTTTTGAAACCTCATAAATCTTCCCATCGTGAAGCAAGAGACTTGTCATCAGTGAACATCACAGCTGTTCCTATACATGATGGTATAGTGTGGGACAAAACAGATTTTGATATATTCGGTCCAACGGAAGAATTGAACATTCCACATTTGTTTAAAATTTCACTAAGTGATCTAATCACGTCCAGTACCTATTCTGATGATTGGGACTTTGAGACTGTGACTGATATTATGTTTGACCTAGAAAAATCTGCTGCATTTTCTAAAAATGAATATTTAGAGGGTTCATCAGACTATGAAGAACTGTATTGTTATAATCACTATGGTCATCATTTTTTGCATAAATCTGCATATCCAAGAAATGTGTTTATGTTTAACCAATGGGAACATTGTCCTACACCACCTAAAGGTAGTTCAAAAACATTTGCCAGTAAATTTCCATATTTTTCAGGTTACAATACATCTGATCCAGAAATGTTTTACTATAAAAATGTAAACAAGACAGGACTGAAAATTATGTTAACAAATACAAAACAGATTTATTCTGCGTTTTTTAATGCCCAACTGTCTAGACAGGGTTTCGACTTTTGGAAAGACACAATTGACACAAAAACGTTGTGGGGTACTAAAGAATGGCAAGTACAGGGGATAGAAGCTTTATTCAGAGCCTGCATCATCCCTGAACAAATAATGTTTTTGAATGAAACTATCCAACAAACATCTTGTCTTGGTTTAGCCAAGATCAAAGAGATGAACACACCTTCTGTACCAACTCCTGCAAAAAATAATGTAACACAGGCAGTGGTGACAGTCGACAATATACTACAACTCAACAGATCTAATCCTGATTGTAAAAAATGGTTGATCTGGCCCATAGACACGAATAACTGTCAGGAAAGATTCCTGAATAAAACTCAGGGCTTTACTATTCATAGGCCAGACCCAAGATACGTCCAAAGACAACATCCGGGGGTAGTATCAACATACAGTGTAGGGAAGTTATGCCTCGATTGGCTGCATACATCTACACTACAGGATGTGAAACAACACTTATCCTTACTTGCAAAAGACGCAGATCTTAGGGATTTCTTGCTTGGACCAAGAAAACCGCGTCAAAAACGTTTCATATATGCCGGTATTTATGCTGCTTATAATGAAGCTTGGAAGGTATCACAGATAGAGGCCGCAGAACGAATACGTGAACTTGATCGTATTAATTTAGAGAAAACACTCTCTGTGGTCGACAATGGGTTAACAACTTTGTCCTCCAGAATATATTCATTGGACGGCATTGTATCCTCTGCTATCGACATTCTAGAACAAGATTTGGCGATGTTACAACAAGGCCAATCTCAAATACGTTCTATTATGTTATTAAGCTGGACGCTGCAATCATTGCGAGTGGGCTATGTGCCCTGGCGTTTCATCAACACAACGGCTCTGTTTGCAGAATACAATCTAACTGATAAACAGATCGAAATGGCACAGAGAGGAGCAAAGTATACAGTGCTGAGCATTGAGAAACTGGAAAAGTTACCATTTACAGTGGCAGAAAAACCAGCTACAGAATGGCTTATTCATGGCAAAATTACACTACCTGTGACTACTTTTCAGTTTCAGTATTGCCTCAGACAAATGTAAGCAGGCAAATATGAAAGGTTGGGTAAGGAATACATTAAGACATCTTGGTCTTTACCGTATACATATAGATGTTGGAGCGGGGATCGTGAAGTGTTTTTAAGCGGTAAAAACTGTAAACGTGCACTAAGCGGTCCACTAGTATGTCAGGACATTTCCTTGCACGGGGCTTGTAATGGTTCTGTGGCAAATTTGTCTTGCCATCAGCAGGGTACACCAGCTGCTGTGATTAATCCGACGTTCGGACAACTTTCTAATGGGAGTTACCTCATGTTGAATGATCAGAGCTGCTGTGGCATGCTGCCAGGCATCCCATATCTAGTAACGGTCAACTCCAGGGTCACTTGCTGTATGCAAGTATTGTTTGCCCCAATAGACACAGTCAGGGAGTCGCCTTTATGGCCTTCGCTGAACGTCTCTTTTATAAGATTTGATACTTTAAGCAGAATGAAAGCCATGCTTTTACAACAAACAGTGCCTCTGACCTCGGCCAAAGAAACCTATGATCTGCAAATTGTAAGGACTTCGGCTGAGATACAGACTTTAATACGTACAAACTGCCCTATACATTTCGTGGAAATGATAGGACGAATTTTCAACATGTCTGATACAACAGGAATTGTACATGTATTTAAGGGCATCTGCTCGGGTCTGTTAGCACCTTTCCAGGCAATACTCGGAATAATCCCGAACTTTGCACATTCGGTGTTTGGTGGCATACCATTAATTCTAGCACTCGTTGCCGGAATTCTATTTCTCTTCCTGCTATTTCGCTATGGCCAGCCAATTCGCCGACATCACTCCGAGCGACATGGAGAAAGCTCTCCTTGAACGAAAGTGCCGTGAGCAAATAGTACAGCTTTTGGGCATAAATCGTCTACGGGACCTTAATACCACATGGTTCCTGTCCTTTAGACCAATCTGGCAAGATTGCATCTTACCTGTTCTACGATGCCTGCTATGGGGTGTAGAATGCGTGTTGGACACCTGTCTAACATTTCCATCGGATGCGCCAACGGACGTCGATACTCTGCTGGACCAGATAACGGCCCATGCTATGTGTTGTCCCCAGCGGCTTCCTATCCTGATGACAGCATTCATTGAGATCTCACAGACGCTTCCGGCAGCTGCTGAGGTACGAGAAAGAACTACAGGCACACAGGTAACAACGGACGCGAACATTGCGACAATTGAAAGCAATGCTTCACATCTCTGTGCAATTAACCTGCTTCACGAGGTGTTCCAACTCACACCAACTACAGTGGATGATGTTTTGTCTATAGAAATAGATGATCTAATGTTTACACCAGACCCGTAAACTGACTCTGATTCAGCATACAGTGTTCCAAAAATACAGCAACAATTTGGCCTTCATTTTTTCAAAACTTGGAACTCTACCAGAAATTGAACTTTTCCCATTTTTTCGAAGGAAAATGGAACTTCAATCTGCTTAAAGTAGAACTAGCCTTATAGTACAGACTAGGCGGTCCTTCCAAAGACATTTAGTCATCTTATGTGTCTAAAAACAGTTCATTTAATTTTCATGACATAAAATGACTTTGATTTTTGAATAACTTATCGATCAATTTTTGTCAAATGTAAATATTACTGCTTATTTCATTTCAATTGCATTTATTTTCGAATTTTATGCTTGTAATGAAAAACAATGCTTCAAATGTACAGTACCTTTTGCATTCTAATAGATTTTTTTAAAGAAATGCCTTTTTTAAAATGGTTTTATGAAACATTTTAGAAATATGCGGTACTCCATTTTAATGTTTAGCATTTTTAATGTTTAGCATTTTAGTATTATCATACACACGAAAGAGCAGTGGGTGTTGTATTTCCTCTTAGGGTGTCCATAACGGGCTTTCCAATATCCTGTCCTTATATAGGCACAATTCGCCCTGCCCTTATATAGGCATAGAATCCCAGGCCTTATTTAGGCATTAAACCGTGCCCTCCAAATACAGGCATGGTCTCTGACATCCGTCCACCCTAACGTCACAACGAGTTCATGAAGAACAGACCCTTAGGCTGCGGGAGTTTCCCTAGCTCAGGACTATTGATTTCTTCAAGGCCTCATCTATTATGCATGAACCATTATTCCTTAGGGGTTCATTCATGACGTCTTTCGTTGTCCAATTCACGTCAATGCTAACATTCCTAAGGTACTCTCAGGTATAAATATACCTTCCCTAGCCCCTGTAAAACAGAGGAGACCTCGACTTCAGAGGAGCCCGTATCCCAGCCTGACGCACTGAGAAGACGCTGCCATTCCCTGCACGCAGAGAGCCCAGCTTCCAGCTTCCAGTGATCTGACTTCCCTTGCGGGGTGTTGGAGTTCGAGTCTGGCAAAGAGATTCCAACCTCTCTCATTCTTCAGGTATGGAGCTGATAAGAACCTAGAGGGACTCTTGGCATACTAGGCATACTAGACTTAACATACTCTTAGTATACCATAGTAAGGAATACTTCACCTACTTCTTCCCTCTTCCTACACCTAGGTTAGGTTAGGTACACTGGGGTAGAACTAGCTTAGCACCGCATCGTATGAGTACTCGCATTTTTAGTCTGTGTTATTTATGTAACAGCATTTGTACTATAAGATAATGCTATCGCAGTATTATTTATTTCTACTGCTCACCCTGTACATTATTTATCTCGCATACTGTCTTGTGATCGTAACAGCACATTATACTTACACCAAAAACAAGACTGTTCAATAAATCTTTTATTGAAAACGCCCGTCTATTATTTCTGTGCAACTCTGAGGAAAACTAAGCATGCACGACTGAGCTGAGTGAAATAGCTATCTAGTGTTTCCACGACTCGGACACGTTCTGATTCTAAAAGGAAAACATATTGGTCATGTTTTGCGGCTGCCAGAAACTACTCCCTTGTTGTTGTCAAGGAGTTTCTAGTGGCCTCTGAGCTAGCTGGCACAAGTAATTAAGTTTAATATACTCGATAGGGACATACCGACCTTAGTCATATGTCAAAACTATAGGATATATTATTCCAATGCGCAGAGCCTATTAGGGAAATAGGAGCTACACTACACCACGTCTCCCTACCCCAGAGTGAAGGAGCCAGCTACCACGCACCATCTTATCGTGCAACGTCTGATCTCAGCTCTTTTGGACACTTTACGTTCACACTCACGAACAAACACATTTACAATTTTAAAAAACGAAAGATCAAGGCAAGCTGCAGCCGTCCCACCCGCATTCTACTGCTAGAAGAGAATTCAAATCAGAGTTCGTGCACACAATATGTTCAGAGGTATTCTTGGGCAAGGCATGGTGTGCAAACAGTGGGTGTACAGCCAAGGCAGTCTGGGGCATGGAAGGACAGGATGGCTGCACTGCTTGCGGTGGGATGGTGGCACCACCTTTCTCACCTCTTGTGATCTTTGTCTGTCTGGCACCTTGTGGTATAAAGGGGGCACGCTAAGTGAATCATGTCACATTAGGCCCCCTTAAATGAATGATGCTACAGAAGGTGCCATCCTGTCAATGTCGTGGTAAGCCCGGCGCCTGCCCCAAACATAATGAGCGGATGTGGAGAGAGACGGCTCGGGAGAGGCTGATACGGCACTTCTTGTTTTTCAAAATAGACTATGTCAGAAAAATTCACGCTTGCATGGTGAAACCACCCGCCACCGTATGCGCAGCTAATAAAAAATAAAGCAAATGATAAGCGGGACGGGCTACTAAAAACAAGATGGGCAGAAAGCAACAATTAAAGAAAAAAAACAAAAAAAGAGTTTTCCCACATAACAGATAATGAAGGAAAGTATAAGAAAACTGTACTTGGCCGGTGCTCCTCAGCCTTAAACGAAAGTGAGGTATCGGCTGCAACGAACGAATTAGGAAGCAGCAAAAAAAAGTGACCCTGCAGTGAACCTATAGTAAGCAGCAGGTGAGAATAAAGTTGTTTCGTTGATTATAGCAGGTCTTTCAGACAGCGCATGCGCTGTCTAGGCTCGACCTAAAAAAGGCCGGACCCTTGGATGGGGTCCCCAGGGCCAAAATCGGCCTGGCAGGGCGACAGAACACGGCCCGGGGTGGGGGGCCGCGTGGAAACCCTGCCCCAAAAGTATAATAAAGTCCAGGCCCTCCGGATGGGGTGTCGGGGGCCAAAATCAGCCTGGGAGGGAGGCCTCCCCTAGTACATGTAGGCCGGTTTCCGGGACTGAAATCAGCCTGGGAGGGGGGGCTAAGCGCCCTCCCCCCATTTAAAAAAGGCCTGGCCCCAGGTGATGGGGCCCCAGTGGGCCAAATCGGCCACGAAAGGGGAGCACCCGGCTCCCCTCCCTAATAATGTTTTTTTTTTTTTAAAGCAGCTGGCAAGTTGCTGGGAGCTCCGCCCCCCCTTTCACCACCACTCTGCAGATACGCTTCTTGCCGCACTACTAGTTGGAGGATGAAGTCCCCTTGACTCCTGAGGATCCTTGGGGGCCAACTACCCCTACTGTTGCCTCCAGTTTGTCCCACACAGTGGGACTGCTGAGAGGTTGTCGGAGGCCACGCCCCCTTTCTCCACCACTCTCCAAACACGCTTCCTGGCGCACAACTGGTTGGGGGAAGCAGTCCCCTTGGATGCTGAGGGTTCTTCCGGGCCAAGAACCCCTCCTCTTAACTCCAGGAGGTCCCACATTGCGGGATTGCTGAGAGCTAGTCAGAAGCCGGCCCCCTTTCTCCACCTCTCTGCAAACGCACCTTCTGGCACTACTGGTTGGGGGATGGAGTCCTCTTGGATACTGAGGGACCTTGGGGGCAAGAAGCCGTCCTGTTACCTCCAGTAAGTCCCATACAGTGGGATTCCGAAGAGCTGGTCGGAGGCCCCGCCCCCTTTCTCCACCACTCTGCAAACACGGCTACTAGTTAATAAACCACAGAAATTCACTTATAAAACCAAAGGTTACACGGACGTTATATTTAGGAAATAGCATTAAAAATACCTTAGAAATTCACTGGAAAAAAACGTTACAGGGACATTATAGTTGGACTCAGATTTCACTCGTACAAAGCCAATGAAAGAAATGCGTTACTTACCTGTAACTGCAGTTATCCAGTATTGGTATCTTTCATAGATTCACATGCCTGAATCATTCCCCGTCGTCGGGATGGGAGTCCCCGGTACATAAATAAAGTAATGTCTCATTAGACATATAGAGTAATAGGCCAAGAGCCTTACATTATTAACATATCCATGTCCTTTTGTAAAAAGGACCAAACTCTAGAAAAGAACCAATCAGCTATCACCACCCTGTGGAACCTTCCTGGAAGGAGCTCTAGTCCGTCAGATTTTCGTAAGCACAGTGCTAAGTAGGTGTATCACTGAGAGAACGAGGTGAGCCCTTCCAGGGGAGGTGGGTGGGTTGCATGTGAATCTATGAAAGATACCAATACTGGATAACTGCAGTTACAGGTAAGTAACGCATTTCTTATCCAGTATTAGGGTATCTTTCATAGATTCACATGCCTGAATCAGAGTAGTAAGCAATGATAAGCACATTTCGGATGGTACAGCATATACGAATTCACTAGATAATAACATATCAATGTGAAACATAGAAAGTACCAAACTGCAATCAAAGAAAACCATTAAAGAACACAATAAAGAAATGTGCGTATAGAAGCAAGGATGGTGGGATGAAAAGAAGGCTCACCTCTATTGGAATAGATGACGTAGCACCTCCTGTCCCACTGCAGCATCCTTCATGAGTTCCGTATCCAAGCAGTAATGCTTGGTAAATGTATGCAGCGTCTTCCATGTTGCCGCTCTGCAAATGTCTGTGATAGGCACACCTGCAAAGAGTGCCAAGGAGGTAGAAACCGCCCTAGTGGAATGGGCTCGAACCTTGGAACGCAAGGGTTGACCCGCTTGCTGGTGACAGAAAGTAATAGCTCCAGAGATCCACCTTTAGATACTTTGTTTAGTAAGTGGAAGACCTTTCCTAGGTCGACTGTAAGCCACAAAGAGTTGGTTGGATTTGCGGAACGACTTTGTCCTGTCAAGGTAGAATTTAAGGCAGCGTTTAAGGTCCAGAGAGTGTAGAGCTCTTTCTGCCGGCGTTTGAGGATTTGGAAAAAAGGTCCGTAAGACTATAGGCTCATTGAGGTGAAAGTCTGACGGGACTTTGGGCACAAACTTAGGATTAGTTCGCAGTATAACCCTGTCATGTTTGAACTGAAGAAAAGGGTCTTGAACTGAAAATGCCTGAAGCTCACTTACTCGCCTTGCAGAGGTAAGGGCTAGAAGGAGTGCCGTCTTCCAAGAAAGATATTTAAGATCAGCTCTGTGGATCGGCTCAAAAGGGTGTTTCATAATCTGAGCAAGAACTGTGTTGAGTTGCCAAGCGGGAGGCAGAGATTTGACAGGAGGAAAAGTCCTGAATAGGCCTTTGAGAAATTGTTTAATGAGTCTACTAGACCAAAGAGAAGGACCTGCAGAAGATCTCCTGAAACGGGATATAGCTGCCAGGTGAACTTTAATAGAGGCATGAGCAAGACCTGAAGTCGCCAGATGGAGAAGGTAAGGCAATATTTGTTCTGGAGAAGACGAAAGAGGGTGTATATTCGCCGGCTTACACCAAATGCAGAACCTCTTCCATTTTAAGGAATATGTTTTGTTAGTACTGTCGGCTCGAGCCCGAGCCAGAACTGCCCTGCAGTCCGGAGGAATGTCTAGGCCATGGAACTCTCGGAACTCAGAAGCCAAGCCGATAATTTGAGAGATGCTGGATCCGGATGTTGGACTTGTTCCCGGTTCATTGTGAGGAGAGAGGGAAACGGTTTCAAAGGGATCGGCGGCTCCAGGGAGAGAAGATGGAGCTCCGTGAACCAATGCTGGCGCGGCCACGCAGGAGCTATCAGGATTAGCGTGCAGGGTTCTGCCTTCAACTTCTTGAGGACCCTGGGAATTAGGGGAATCGGTGGAAAGCACAAGTTACTAACTTGTGTAACGATATATCTGTAAGAGACAGTAGTTAGTGACAGATTCCTTACCTTAGAATATCCCCAGGCGTCAGGCTGGATCCGGAAAGTTTTTGCGTAGCAGTACCC